>CM060947.1:24906882-25124382 GCA_030765055.1 Mantis religiosa
TAACCCTAAAAAACATCCTTAAAAATGGCAGTTTCTCTTTGACAGCGCTTTTGTAATTTCGTTAAACACTTAACTTCTGTGAAATGTACAGAAGGCCCGTGATTTGTGTGTGCGCGTCTTTCTTATGACCTTGTACACCTCCGCACTGATTTCAACCAAACTCGAAGAACTTATAGGTTAGCTCAGACAACTTATTTCACTTCTCTCTCTCTCTCTCTCTCTCTCTCTCTCTCTCTCTCTCTCTCTCTCTCTCATCTCTCTCTCTCTCTCTCTCTCTCTCTCTCTCTCTCTCTCTCACACACAGGTGTCGTTGAAGAGTTATTCTTCTCCGAGGAGGCCCTCGACTTTTGTCATTCCGAGACCCTGTCCCTTACTGGCGTTAGGCGGATATGTAAGACAGTATAAATCTGCTTAAAATGGACACCTTATGTGCCGAAAACCTGGAAAAATGGACAGTAAATTTTGGAAAACAGCTGTTTTCCATGTAAAATTATACTCTAAGCCGGAAAACATCCTAACGAGAAAACGGCAATATTGCTTAGAAACGTTTGCATAAATAACCTGACTAACACGGATTACTTTATGTGTAATGGGTTATAACGTGCATATTTTAAAAAGTGCTATAACTTTGAGGACAAATGTACTTGTACCAAAGTTCCATGAACTGTAATCCTTCGAGGAAAGGGCAAACTAACCATTAGCTCTCTTACCTCTATTCCAACACACATGGTAAGGGTACAACTATCTTGCAGTGTGTTCATTCTCAGATTTATTGTTACAAGTGATCAAGTACGACTGGAAGATATCTGCGGTTTTCAAATTTGTGCGCACAAATTCTATAACATTAATTCTAAATATAAGACATCATTGGAGGAAAAAGATTAAGATTACTGAAGAGTACGAAAAAAGTCCAGTTAAAGATAAAAGTGGTTGTTTAAAGTGGCGAAAACTTACAGTTATGGCATATTTATCTTTCAGGAGAAGAGAAAACCTCCAACGTTAAGTCATATAGTACGATGAATGAAAATATCAAATGAGTACAGGGTACATAGAGCTTAGAGTCATCAGACATTCATCTTTCAGAATAAGAGAAAACCTCCAACGTTAAGTCATATCGGACGATGAATGAAATGATGTTCAAATGAGTACAGGGTACATAGAGCTTAGAGTTACCAGACATTCATATTTCAGGATAAGAGAAAACCTCCAACGTTAAGTCATATCAGACAATGAATGAAATGATGTTCAAATGAGTACAGAGTACATAGAGTTTAGAGTTACCAGACATTCATATTTCAGGATAAGAGAAAACCTCCAACGTTAAGTCATATCAGACGATGAATGAAATGATGTTCAAATGAGTACAGGGTACATAGAGCTTAGAGTTACCAGACATTTATCTCTCAGGAGAAGAGAAAACCTCAAACGTTAAGTCATATCGAACGTGAATGAATATATCAAAATGAGTACAGGGTAAATAGTGCTTAGAGTTACCAGACATTCATATTTCAGGATAAGAGAAAACCTCCAACGTTAAGTCATATCGGACAATGAATGAAATGATGTTCAAATGAGTACAGGGTACATAGAGCTTAGAGTTACCAGACATTCATATTTCAGGATAAGAGAAAACCTCCAACGTTAAGTCATATCAGACGATGAATGAAATAATGTTCAAATGAGTACAGAGTACATAGAGCTTAGAGTTACCAGACAATCATCTTTCAGGATAAGAGAAAACCTCCAACGTTAAGTCATATCGGACGATGATTGAAATGAAGTTCAAATGAGTACAGCGTACATAGAGCTTAGAGTTACCAGACACTTATCTTTCAGAATAAGGGAAAACCTCCAACGTTAAGTCATATCGGACGATGAATGAAATGATGTTTAAATGAGTACAGGGTACATAGAGCTTAGAGTTACCAGACATTCATCTTTCAGGATAAGGGAAAACCTCCAACGTGAAGTCATATGGACGATGAATGAAATGATGTTCAAATAATTACAGGGTACATAGGGCTTAGAGTTACCAGACACTCATCTTTCAGGATAAGGGAAAATCTCCAACGTTAAGTCATATCGGACGATGAATGAAATGATGTTCAAATGAGTACAGGGTACATAGAGCTTAGAGCTACCAGACACTCATCTTTCAGGATAAGGGAAAACCGCTAACGAATGAAATGATGTTCAAATGAGTACAGGGTACATAGAGCTTAGAGTTACCAGACACTCATCTTTCAGGATAAGGAAAAAACTCCAACGTTAAGTCATATCAGACGATGAATGAAATGATGTTCAAATGAGTACAGAGTACATAGAGCTTAGAGTTACCAGACAATCATCTTTCAGGATAAGAGAAAACCTCCAACGTTAAGTCATATCGGACGATGATTGAAATGAAGTTCAAATGAGTACAGCGTACATAGAGCTTAGAGTTACCAGACACTTATCTTTCAGAATAAGGGAAAACCTCCAACGTTAAGTCATATCGGACGATGAATGAAATGATGTTTAAATGAGTACAGGGTACATAGAGCTTAGAGTTACCAGACATTCATCTTTCAGGATAAGGGAAAACCTCCAACGTGAAGTCATATTGGACGATGAATGAAATGATGTTCAAATAATTACAGGGTACATAGGGCTTAGAGTTACCAGACACTCATCTTTCAGGATAAGGGAAAATCTCCAACGTTAAGTCATATCGGACGATGAATGAAATGATGTTCAAATAATTACAGGGTACATAGGGCTTAGAGTTACCAGACACTCATCTTTCAGGATAAGGGAAAATCTCCAACGTTAAGTCATATCGGACAATGAATGAAATTATGATCAAATAAGTACAGGGTACATAGAGCTTAGAGTTACCAGACATTTATCTCTCAGGAGAAGAGAAAACCTCAAACGTTAAGTCATATCGAACGTTGAATGAATATATCAAATGAGTACAGGGTAAATAGTGCTTAGAGTTACCAGACATTCATATTTCAGGATAAGAGAAAACCTCCAACGTTAAGTCATATCGGACAATGAATGAAATGATGTTCAAATGAGTACAGGGTACATAGAGCTTAGAGTTACCAGACATTCATATTTCAGGATAAGAGAAAACCTCCAACGTTAAGTCATATCAGACGATGAATGAAATAATGTTCAAATGAGTACAGAGTACATAGAGCTTAGAGTTACCAGACAATCATCTTTCAGGATAAGAGAAAACCTCCAACGTTAAGTCATATCGGACGATGATTGAAATGAAGTTCAAATGAGTACAGCGTACATAGAGCTTAGAGTTACCAGACACTTATCTTTCAGAATAAGGGAAAACCTCCAACGTTAAGTCATATCGGACGATGAATGAAATGATGTTTAAATGAGTACAGGGTACATAGAGCTTAGAGTTACCAGACATTCATCTTTCAGGATAAGGGAAAACCTCCAACGTGAAGTCATATTGGACGATGAATGAAATGATGTTCAAATAATTACAGGGTACATAGGGCTTAGAGTTACCAGACACTCATCTTTCAGGATAAGGGAAAATCTCCAACGTTAAGTCATATCGGACGATGAATGAAATGATGTTCAATGAGTACAGGGTACATAGAGCTTAGAGCTACCAGACACTCATCTTTCAGGATAAGGGAAAACCGCTAACGAATGAAATGATGTTCAAATGAGTACAGGGTACATAGAGCTTAGAGTTACCAGACACTCATCTTTCAGGATAAGGAAAAAACTCCAACGTTAAGTCATATCAGACGATGAATGAAATGATGTTCAAATGAGTACAGAGTACATAGAGCTTAGAGTTACCAGACAATCATCTTTCAGGATAAGAGAAAACCTCCAACGTTAAGTCATATCGGACGATGATTGAAATGAAGTTCAAATGAGTACAGCGTACATAGAGCTTAGAGTTACCAGACACTTATCTTTCAGAATAAGGGAAAACCTCCAACGTTAAGTCATATCGGACGATGAATGAAATGATGTTTAAATGAGTACAGGGTACATAGAGCTTAGAGTTACCAGACATTCATCTTTCAGGATAAGGGAAAACCTCCAACGTGAAGTCATATTGGACGATGAATGAAATGATGTTCAAATAATTACAGGGTACATAGGGCTTAGAGTTACCAGACACTCATCTTTCAGGATAAGGGAAAATCTCCAACGTTAAGTCATATCGGACGATGAATGAAATGATGTTCAAATAATTACAGGGTACATAGGGCTTAGAGTTACCAGACACTCATCTTTCAGGATAAGGGAAAATCTCCAACGTTAAGTCATATCGGACAATGAATGAAATTATGATCAAATAAGTACAGGGTACATAGAGCTTACAGTTACCAGACGTACATCTTTCAGGCTAGGCATAAACCGGGAAGCGAACCTGATTCAGAGAACTCCACCTGACCAAATTTAAAGTGGTATCTTTTTGCAGGGTTTTGGGATGAAAGAATATTTACTATGTACCTTTAATCATTATTTTTATTTTTACTGCAATAATTACTACGAACATGTCAAAGGGTTGTGGGATTTTCTCCAGTTCCTTAAGCAAAGTATGAGATACACGAATGTCTGCCTTTTCAAGTTTATCATCTCTGACCTTCCTTTTCCGAGCGATAAGAGACCCAGTCAGATTTTCGGCGTCTTCTTCAAATTCGGAAGAACTGCTGAAACTTCCATACTCACAGAATGTGAACAGAGAAAATCTGACACTAACGTATGCAGAATATGACACGACACGTGTCATACAATTTATCCGAAGGCGTTAGAGGTATCTACTGCACTAAAACAACCACCATTGATTTTAAGTAACCATTTTGAGGTTATGACTATTCTTATAAACGTTATTAATTTAAAAGTGGCTAGTAATTGATCTGATGTTAATCATGATATACACCTGTCTCGAAATAATATACAAATTACACAGTATAGGCTTTTCTGTATGTATTGTTTCTGTAATTGCCGTCAAAGTAACTCTTCCTAAACGTTACATCCAAAACACCCCCGTAGTTATTGTCAATTGAAAACCAAACGAAATAAAACAAACGAAGGGTGCTTTTTACAAGGCGTCCTGTTCTTCTATCTCATACATTACTCTTGAAATACCGGAGCGGCTGTAACTCATCCTCTGTTTCCACTGCACTGATAAACTCAATGCTGTCCACGTCACTGTGGATTCGTCACTACATCAGATTTCCCGACATGCTTTGCGAGTGCCTTTTGACAAATTGACAGACAGTTGTTGAATATCACATCCAAAGTTTGTGCCGTTGTCATAGAGGAATTAACTTGTAACAGCGTGGTTTTGGGGAAACAATAGGTTTGGTCATGTAATTAAATGTATTTACTTTTCAAAGAAACATCAATCATTAGTATGTTAATTAAAGGAACAAAGGGTTATGTTTAACAGATGTAGAATTGATACACGATTTAATTTATGGTGTCCTCTGCTGGCATTCATTGTTACAAACTTCTCTGTTAATGCTCACTTTCTTCTCGGGCTGCAAGACAGGTGAAAAGACGATTAGATATCGACGTTTCAGGAGTGTGCATCTCTCCCATCATCGGATATTTATAAAATGTTATAACCACAAATGAAACAGTGGATATAACACAAATATAAACAAAGACAAAACACCATCAAAATTTGTATTACTGAACAAAAGACTGTTTTCAGTAGATTAAACGCCCGGTCAGGAGATGGCGTGAGTATAGAAAATTGGGTCGAAGGAACGTAACTACTTAACTTGATTATCAAGCTGTATTGATCTGTGCTACATAAATCAACGGATTGTCATTTTTAAGCCCGGTTTCCAAGAGGAGCTTAACTGAAATCCAGCATCACGACTAAGCGTGCTCCTTCCAGAGGAAATCGGCAAAGCCTCCTTAATTTTCCGCTCCCGGTAACTGTTGCATATATCTACAGCCTACATCCCGTTTACCGGCAACCTATCCGGCGGAATCAGTACCCTCGGTCACCAGAGCTAGGACAGGGAAACCTGTAATACAGCAAGCGTCAGATAAGCCTACCGCTACAGCCTACATCCCGTTTACCGGCAATCTATCCGGCAGAATCAGCAGCCTCGATCACCAGAGCTAGGAAAGGGAAACCTGTAATACAGCAAGCGTCAGATAAGCCTACCGCTACAGCCTACATCCCGTTTACCGGCAATCTATCCGGCAGAATCAGTAGCCTCGATCACCAAAGCTAGGAAAGGGAAACCTGTAATACAGCAAGCGTCAGATAAGCCTACCGCTACAGCCTGCATCCCGTTTACCGGCAATCTATCAGGCAGAATCAGTAGCCTCGATCACCAAAGCTAGGAAAGGGAAACCTGTAATACAGCAAGCGTCAGATAAGCCTACCGCTACAGCCTGCATCCCGTTTACCGGCAATCTATCCGGCAGAATCAGTAGCCTCGATCACCAAAGCTAGGAAAGGGAAACCTGTAATACAGCAAGCGTCAGATAAGCCTACCGCTACAGCCTACATCCCGTTTACCGGCAATCTATCCGGCAGAATCAGTAGCCTCGATCACCAAAGCTAGGAAAGGGAAACCTGTAAAACAGCAAGCGTCAGATAAGCCTACCGCTACAGCCTGCATCCCGTTTACCGGCAATCTATACGGCAGAATGAGTAGCCTCGATCACCAAAGCTAGGAAAGGGAAACCTGTAATACAGCAAGCGTCAGATAAGCCTACCGCTACAGTCTACATCCCGTTTACCGGCAATCTATCCGGCAGAATGAGTAGCCTCGATCACCAAAGCTAGGAAAGGGAAACCTGTAATACAGCAAGCGTCAGATAAGCCTACCGCTACAGTCTACATCCCGTTTACCGGCAATCTATCCGGCAGAAAGAGTAGCCTCGATCACCAGAGCTAGGAAAGGGAAACCTGTAATACAGCAAGCGTCAGATAAGCCTACCGCTACAGTCTACATCCTGTTTACCGGCCATCTATCCGGCAGAATCAGTAGCCTCGATCACCAGAGCTAGGAAAGGGAAACCTGTAATACAGCAAGTGTCAGATAAGCCTACTGCTACAGCCTACATCCCGTTTACCGGCAATCTATCCGGCAGAATCAGTAGCCTCGATCACCAGAGCTAGGAAAGGGAAACCTGTAATACAGCAAATGTCAGATAAGCCTACCGCTACAGCCTGCATCCAGTTTACCGGCAATCTATCCGGCAGAATCAGTAGCCTCGATCACCAAAGCTAGGAAAGGGAAACCTGTAATACAGCAAATGTCAGATAAGCCTACCGCTACAGCCTGCATCCCGTTTACCGGCAATCTATCCGGCAGAATCAGTAGCCTCGATCACCAAAGCTAGGAAAGGGAAACCTGTAATACAGCAAGCGTCAGATAAGCAACCCGTTACAGCCTACATCCCGTTTACCGGCAATCTACCCGGCAGAATCAGTGGCCTCGATCACCAAAGCTAGGAAAGGGAAACCTGTAATTCAGCAAGCGTCAGATAAGCCTACCGCTACAGCCTGCATCCCGTTTACCGGCAACCTATCCGGCAGAATCAGTAGCCTCGATCACTAAAGTTAGGAAAGAGAAACCTGTAATACAGCAAGCGTCAGATAAGCCTACCGTTACAGCCTACATCCCGTTTACCGGCAATCTACCCGGCAGAATCAGTGGCCTCGATCACCAAAGCTAGGAAAGGGAAACCTGTAATACAGCAAGCGTCAGATAAGCCTACCGCTACAGCCTGCATCCCGTTTACCGGCAACCTATCCGGCAAAAGCAGTAGCCTCGATCACCAGAGCTAGGAAAGGGAAACCTGTAATACAGCAAGCGTCAGATAAGCCTACCGTAACAGCCTGCATCCCGTATAGCGGCAATCTATCTGGCAGAATCAGTAGCCTCGATCACCAAAGCTAGGAAAGGGAAACCTGTAATACAGCAAGCGTCAGATAAGCCTACCGTTACAGCCTACATCCCGTTTACCGGCAATCTACCCGGCAGAATCAGTGGCCTCGATCACCAAAGCTATGAAAGGGAAACCTGTAATACAGCAAGCGTCAGATAAGCCTACCGCTACAGCCTGCATCCCGTTTACCGGCAACCTATCCGGCAGAATCAGTAGCCTCGATCACCAAAGCTAGGAAAGGGAAACCTGTAATACAGCAAGCGTCAGATAAGCCTACCGTTACAGCCTACATCCCGTTTACCGGCAATCTACCTGGCAGAATCAGTGGCCTCGATCACCAAAGCTAGGAAAGGGAAACCTGTAATACAGCAAGCGTCAGATAAGCCTACCGCTACAGCCTGCATCCCGTTTACCGGCAACCTATCCGGCAAAAGCAGTAGCCTCGATCACCAGAGCTAGGAAAGGGAAACCTGTAATACAGCAAGCGTCAGATAAGCCTACCGTAACAGCCTGCATCCCGTATAGCGGCAATCTATCTGGCAGAATCAGTAGCCTCGATCACCAAAGCTAGGAAAGGGAAACCTGTAATTCAGCAAGCGTCAGATAAGCCTACCGTTACAGCCTGCATCCCGTATAGCGGCAATCTATCTGGCAGAATCAGTAGCCTAGATCACCAAAGCTAGGAAAGGGAAACCTGTAATACAGCAAGCGTCAGATAAGCCTACCGTTACAGCCTGCATCCCGTATAGCGGCAATCTATCTGGCAGAATCAGTAGCCTCGATCACCAAAGCTAGGAAAGGGAAACCTGTAATACAGCAAGCGTCAAATAAGCCTACCGTTACAGCCTGCATCCCGTATAGCGGCAATCTATCTGGCAGAATCAGTAGCCTCGATCACCAAAGCTAGGAAAGCGAAACCTGTAATACAGCAAGCGTCAGATAAGCCTACCGCTACAGCCTGCATCCCGTTTACCGGCAATCTATCCGGCAGAATCAGTAGCCTCGATCACCAGAGCTAGGAAAGGGGAACCTGTAATACAGCAAATGTCAGATAAGCCTACTGCTACAGTTTACATCCCGTTTACCGGCAATCTGTACGGCAGAATCACTAGCCTCGATCACCAGAGCTAGGAAAGGGAAACCTGTAATACAGCAAACGTCAGATAAGCGTACCGCTACAGCCTACATCCCGTTTACCGGCAATCTATACGGCAGAATCAGTAGCCACGATCACCAGAGCTAGGAAAGGGAAACCTGTAATACAGCAAGCGTCAGATAAGCCTACTGCTACAGTTTACATCCCGTTTACCGGCAATCTATACGGCAGAATCAGTAGCCTCTATCACCAGAGCTAGGAAAGGGAAACCTGTAATACAGCAAGCGTCAGATAAGCCTACTGCTATAGCCTACATACCGCTTACCGGCAATCTATACGGCAGAATCAGTAGCCTCGATCACCAGAGCTAGGAAAGGGAAACCTGTAATACAGCAAGCGTCAGATAAGCCTACTGCTACAGCCTACATCCCGTTTACCGGCAACCTATCCGGCAGAATCGGTAGCCTCGATCACCAGAGCTAGGAAAGGGAAACCTGTAATACAGCAAGCGTCAGATAAGCCTACTGCTACAGCCTACATCCCGTTTACCGGCAATCTATCCGGCAGAATCAGTAGCCTCGATCACCAAAGCTAGGAAAGGGAAACCTGTAATACAGCAAGCGTCAGATAAGCCTACCGCTACAGCCTACATCCCGTTTACCGGCAATCTATCCGGCAGAATCAGTAGCCTCGATCACCAAAGCTAGGGAAGGGAAACCTGTAATACAGCAAGCGTCAGATAAGCGTACCGCTACAGTCTACATCCCGTTTACCGGCAATCTATCCGGCAGAATGAGTAGCCTCGATCACCAAAGCTAGGAAAGGGAAACCTGAAATACAGCAAACGTCAGATAAGCCTACCGCTACAGCCTACATCCCGTTTACCGGCAATCTATCCGGCAGAATCAGTAGCCTCGATCACCAAAGCTAGGAAAGGGAAACCTGTAATACAGCAAATGTCAGATAAGCCTACCGCTACAGCCTGCATCCCGTTTACCGGCAATCTATCCGGCAGAATCAGTAGCCTCGATCACCAAAGCTAGGAAAGGGAAACCTGTAATACAGCAAGCGTCAGATAAGCAACCCGTTACAGCCTACATCCCGTTTACCGGCAATCTACCCGGCAGAATCAGTGGCCTCGATCACCAAAGCTAGGAAAGGGAAACCTGTAATTCAGCAAGCGTCAGATAAGCCTACCGCTACAGCCTGCATCCCGTTTACCGGCAACCTATCCGGCAGAATCAGTAGCCTCGATCACTAAAGCTAGGAAAGAGAAACCTGTAATACAGCAAGCGTCAGATAAGCCTACCGTTACAGCCTACATCCCGTTTACCGGCAATCTACCCGGCAGAATCAGTGGCCTCGATCACCAAAGCTAGGAAAGGGAAACCTGTAATACAGCAAGCGTCAGATAAGCCTACCGCTACAGCCTGCATCCCGTTTACCGGCAACCTATCCGGCAAAAGCAGTAGCCTCGATCACCAGAGCTAGGAAAGGGAAACCTGTAATACAGCAAGCGTCAGATAAGCCTACCGTAACAGCCTGCATCCCGTATAGCGGCAATCTATCTGGCAGAATCAGTAGCCTCGATCACCAAAGCTAGGAAAGGGAAACCTGTAATACAGCAAGCGTCAGATAAGCCTACCGTTACAGCCTACATCCCGTTTACCGGCAATCTACCCGGCAGAATCAGTGGCCTCGATCACCAAAGCTATGAAAGGGAAACCTGTAATACAGCAAGCGTCAGATAAACCTACCGCTACAGCCTGCATCCCGTTTACCGGCAACCTATCCGGCAGAATCAGTAGCCTCGATCACCAAAGCTAGGAAAGGGAAACCTGTAATACAGCAAGCGTCAGATAAGCCTACCGTTACAGCCTACATCCCGTTTACCGGCAATCTACCTGGCAGAATCAGTGGCCTCGATCACCAAAGCTAGGAAAGGGAAACCTGTAATACAGCAAGCGTCAGATAAGCCTACCGCTACAGCCTGCATCCCGTTTACCGGCAACCTATCCGGCAAAAGCAGTAGCCTCGATCACCAGAGCTAGGAAAGGGAAACCTGTAATACAGCAAGCGTCAGATAAGCCTACCGTTACAGCCTGCATCCCGTATAGCGGCAATCTATCTGGCAGAATCAGTAGCCTCGATCACCAAAGCTAGGAAAGGGAAACCTGTAATACAGCAAGCGTCAGATAAGCCTACCGTTACAGCCTGCATCCCGTATAGCGGCAATCTATCTGGCAGAATCAGTAGCCTCGATCACCAAAGCTAGGAAAGGGAAACCTGTAATACAGCAAGCGTCAGATAAGCCTACCGTTACAGCCTGCATCCCGTATAGCGGCAATCTATCTGGCAGAATCAGTAGCCTCGATCAACAAAGCTAGGAAAGGGAAACCTGTAATACAGCAAGCGTCAGATAAGCCTACCGCTACAGCCTGCATCCCGTTTACCGGCAATCTATCCGGCAGAATCAGTAGCCTCGATCACCAGAGCTAGGAAAGGGAAACCTGTAATACAGCAAATGTCAGATAAGCCTACTGCTACAGTTTACATCCCGTTTACCGGCAATCTGTACGGCAGAATCACTAGCCTCGATCACCAGAGCTAGGAAAGGGAAACCTGTAATACAGCAAACGTCAGATAAGCGTACCGCTACAGCCTACATCCCGTTTACCGGCAATCTATACGGCAGAATCAGTAGCCACGATCACCAGAGCTAGGAAAGGGAAACCTGTAATACAGCAAGCGTCAGATAAGCCTACTGCTACAGTTTACATCCCGTTTACCGGCAATCTATACGGCAGAATCAGTAGCCTCGATCACCAGAGCTAGGAAAGGGAAACCTGTAATACAGCAAGCGTCAGATAAGCCCACTGCTATAGCCTACATACCGCTTACCGGCAATCTATACGGCAGAATCAGTAGCCTCGATCACCAGAGCTAGGAAAGGGAAACCTGTAATACAGCAAGCGTCAGATAAGCCTACTGCTACAGCCTACATCCCGTTTACCGGCAACCTATCCGGCAGAATCGGTAGCCTCGATCACCAGAGCTAGGAAAGGGAAACCTGTAATACAGCAAACGTCAGATAAGCCTACCGCTACAGCCTACATCCCGTTTACCGGCAATCTATCCGGCAGAATCAGCAGCCTTGATCACCAGAGCTAGGAAAGGGAAACCTGTAATACAGCAAGCGTCAGATAAGCCTACCGCTACAGCCTGCATCCCGTTTACCGGCAATCTATCCGGCAGAATCAGTAGCCTCGATCACCAGAGCTAGGAAAGGGAAACCTGTAATACAGCAAGCGTCAGATAAGTCTATCGCTACAGCCTACATCCCGTTTACCGGCATTCTACCCGGCAGAATCAGCAGCCTCGATCACCAAAGCTAGGAAAGGGAAACCTGTAATACAGCAAGCGTCAGATAAGCCTACCGCTACAGCCTACATCCCGCTTACCGGCAATCTATCCGGCAGAATCAGCAGCCTCGAGCACCAGAGCCAGGAAAGGGAAACCTGTAATACAGCAAGCGTCAGATAAGCCTACCGCTACATCCTGCATCCCGTTTACCGGCAATCTATCCGGCAGAATCAGTAGCCTCGATCACCAAAGCTAGGAAAGGGAAACCTGTAATACAGCAAGCGTCAGATAAGCCTACCGCTACAGCCTGCATCCCGTTTACCGGCAATCTATCAGGCAGAATCAGTAGCCTCGATCACCAAAGCTAGGAAAGGGAAACCTGTAATACAGCAAGCGTCAGATAAGCCTACCGCTACAGCCTGCATCCCGTTTACCGGCAATCTATCCGGCAGAATCAGTAGCCTCGATCACCAAAGCTAGGAAAGGGAAACCTGTAATACAGCAAGCGTCAGATAAGCCTACCGCTACAGCCTGCATCCCGTTTACCGGCAATCTATCCGGCAGAATCAGTAGCCTCGATCACCAAAGCTAGGAAAGGGAAACCTGTAATACAGCAAGCGTCAGATAAGCCTACCGCTACAGCCTGCATCCCGTTTACCGGCAATCTATCCGGCAGAATGAGTAGCCTCGATCACCAAAGCTAGGAAAGGGAAACCTGTAATACAGCAAGCGTCAGATAAGCCTACCGCTACAGTCTACATCCCGTTTACCGGCAATCTATCCGGCAGAATCAGTAGCCTCGATCACCAGAGCTAGGAAAGGGAAACCTGTAATACAGCAAGCGTCAGATAAGCCTACTGCTACCGCCTACATCCCGTTTACCGGCAATCTATCCGGCAGAATCAGTAGCCTCGATCACCCGAGCTAGGAAAGGGAAACCTGTAATACAGCAAGCGTCAGATAAGCAACCCGTTACAGCCTACATCCCGTTTACCGGCAATCTACCCGGCAGAATCAGTGGCCTCGATCACCAAAGCTAGGAAAGGGAAACCTGTAATTCAGCAAGCGTCAGATAAGCCTACCGCTACAGCCTGCATCCCGTTTACCGGCAACCTATCCGGCAGAATCAGTAGCCTCGATCACTAAAGCTAGGAAAGAGAAACCTGTAATACAGCAAGCGTCAGATAAGCCTACCGTTACAGCCTACATCCCGTTTACCGGCAATCTACCCGGCAGAATCAGTGGCCTCGATCACCAAAGCTAGGAAAGGGAAACCTGTAATACAGCAAGCGTCAGATAAGCCTACCGCTACAGCCTGCATCCCGTTTACCGGCAACCTATCCGGCAAAAGCAGTAGCCTCGATCACCAGAGCTAGGAAAGGGAAACCTGTAATACAGCAAGCGTCAGATAAGCCTACCGTAACAGCCTGCATCCCGTATAGCGGCAATCTATCTGGCAGAATCAGTAGCCTTGATCACCAGAGCTAGGAAAGGGAAACCTGTAATACAGCAAGCGTCAGATAAACCTACCGCTACAGCCTGCATCCCGTTTACCGGCAACCTATCCGGCAGAATCAGTAGCCTCGATCACCAAAGCTAGGAAAGGGAAACCTGTAATACAGCAAGCGTCAGATAAGCCTACCGTTACAGCCTACATCCCGTTTACCGGCAATCTACCTGGCAGAATCAGTGGCCTCGATCACCAAAGCTAGGAAAGGGAAACCTGTAATACAGCAAGCGTCAGATAAGCCTACCGCTACAGCCTGCATTCCGTTTACCGGCAACCTATCCGGCAAAAGCAGTAGCCTCGATCACCAGAGCTAGGAAAGGGAAACCTGTAATACAGCAAGCGTCAGATAAGCCTACCGTAACAGCCTGCATCCCGTATAGCGGCAATCTATCTGGCAGAATCAGTAGCCTCGATCACCAAAGCTAGGAAAGGGAAACCTGTAATACAGCAAGCGTCAGATAAGCCTACCGTTACAGCCTGCATCCCGTATAGCGGCAATCTATCTGGCAGAATCAGTAGCCTAGATCACCAAAGCTAGGAAAGGGAAACCTGTAATACAGCAAGCGTCAGATAAGCCTACCGTTACAGCCTGCATCCCGTATAGCGGCAATCTATCTGGCAGAATCAGTAGCCTCGATCACCAAAGCTAGGAAAGGGAAACCTGTAATACAGCAAGCGTCAGATAAGCCTACCGTTACAGCCTGCATCCCGTATAGCGGCAATCTATCTGGCAGAATCAGTAGCCTCGATCACCAAAGCTAGGAAAGGGAAACCTGTAATACAGCAAGAGTCAGATAAGCCTACCGCTACAGCCTGCATCCCGTTTACCGGCAATCTATCCGGCAGAATCAGTAGCCTCGATCACCAGAGCTAGGAAAGGGAAACCTGTAATACAGCAAATGTCAGATAAGCCTACTGCTACAGTTTACATCCCGTTTACCGGCAATCTGTACGGCAGAATCACTAGCCTCGATCACCAGAGCTAGGAAAGGGAAACCTGTAATACAGCAAACGTCAGATAAGCGTACCGCCACAGCCTACATCCCGTTTACCGGCAATCTATACGGCAGAATCAGTAGGCACGATCACCAGAGCTAGGAAAGGGAAACCTGTAATACAGCAAGCGTCAGATAAGCCTACTGCTACAGTTTACATCCCGTTTACCGGCAATCTATACGGCAGAATCAGTAGCCTCGATCACCAGAGCTAGGAAAGGGAAACCTGTAATACAGCAAGCGTCAGATAAGCCTACTGCTATAGCCTACATACCGCTTACCGGCAATCTATACGGCAGAATCAGTAGCCTCGATCACCAGAGCTAGGAAAGGGAAACCTGTAATACAGCAAGCGTCAGATAAGCCTACTGCTACAGCCTACATCCCGTTTACCGGCAACCTATCCGGCAGAATCGGTAGCCTCGATCACCAGAGCTAGGAAAGGGAAACCTGTAATACAGCAAACGTCAGATAAGCCTACCGCTACAGCCTACATCCCGTTTACCGGCAATCTATCCGGCAGAATCAGCAGCCTTGATCACCAGAGCTAGGAAAGGGAAACCTGTAATACAGCAAGCGTCAGATAAGCCTACCGCTACAGCCTGCATCCCGTTTACCGGCAATCTATCCGGCAGAATCAGTAGCCTCGATCACCAGAGCTAGGAAAGGGAAACCTGTAATACAGCAAGCGTCAGATAAGTCTATCGCTACAGCCTACATCCCGTTTACCGGCAATCTATACGGCAGAATCAGTAGCCTCGATCACCAAAGCTAGGAAAGGGAATCCTGTAATACAGCAAGCGTCAGATAAGTCTATCGCTACAGCCTACATCCCGTTTACCGGCAATCTACCCGGCAGAATCAGCAGCCTCGATCACCAAAGCTAGGAAAGGGAAACCTGTAATACAGCAAGCGTCAGATAAGCCTACCGCTACAGCCTACATCCCGTTTACCGGCAATCTATCCGGCAGAATCAGCAGCCTCGATCACCAGAGCCAGGAAAGGGAAACCTGTAATACAGCAAGCGTCAGATAAGCCTACCGCTACAGCCTGCATCCCGTTTACCGGCAATCTATCCGGCAGAATCAGTAGCCTCGATCACCAAAGCTAGGAAAGGGAAACCTGTAATACAGCAAGCGTCAGATAAGCCTACCGCTACAGCCTGCATCCCGTTTACCGGCAATCTATCAGGCAGAATCAGTAGCCTCGATCACCAAAGCTAGGAAAGGGAAACCTGTAATACAGCAAGCGTCAGATAAGCCTACCGCTACAGCCTGCATCCCGTTTACCGGCAATCTATCCGGCAGAATCAGTAGCCTCGATCACCAAAGCTAGGAAAGGGAAACCTGTAATACAGCAAGCGTCAGATAAGCCTACCGCTACAGCCTGCATCCCGTTTACCGGCAATCTATCCGGCAGAATCAGTAGCCTCGATCACCAAAGCTAGGAAAGCGAAACCTGTAATACAGCAAGCGTCAGATAAGCCTACCGCTACAGTCTACATCCCGTTTACCGGCAATCTATCCGGCAGAATCAGTAGCCTCGATCACCAGAGCTAGGAAAGGGAAACCTGTAATACAGCAAGCGTCAGATAAGCCTACTGCTACCGCCTACATCCCGTTTACCGGCAATCTATCCGGCAGAATCAGTAGCCTCGATCACCAGAGCTAGGAAAGGGAAACCTGTAATACAGCAAATGTCAGATAAGCCTACCGCTACAGCCTGCATCCAGTTTACCGGCAATCTATCCGGCAGAATCAGTAGCCTCGATCACCAAAGCTAGGAAAGGGATACCTGTAATACAGCAAGCGTCAGATAAGCCTACTGCTACAGCCTGCATCCCGTTTACCGGCAACCTATCCGGCAGAATCAGTAGCCTCGATCACCAGAGCTAGGAAAGGGAAACCTGTAATACAGCAAGCGTCAGATAAGCCTACTGCTACAGCCTACATCCCGTTTACCGGCAATCTATCCGGCAGAATCAGTAGCCTCGATCACCAAAGCTAGGAAAGGGAAACCTGTAATACAGCAAGCGTCAGATAAGCCTACCGCTACAGCCTACATCCCGTTTACCGGCAATCTATCCGGCAGAATCAGTAGCCTCGATCACCAAAGCTAGGAAAGGGAAACCTGTAATACAGCAAGCGTCAGATAAGCCTACCGCTACAGCCTACATCCCGTTTACCGGCAATCTATCCGGCAGAATCAGTAGCCTCGATCACCAAAGCTAGGAAAGGGAAACCTATAATACAGCAAGCGTCAGATAAGCCTACCGCTACAGCCTGCATCCCGTTTACCGGCAATCTATCCGGCAGAATGAGTAGCCTCGATCACCAAAGCTAGGAAAGCGAAACCTGTAATACAGCAAGCGTCAGATAAGCCTACCGCTACCGCCTACATCCCGTTTACCGGCAATCTATCCGGCAGAATCAGTAGCCTCGATCACCAAAACTAGGAAAGGGAAACCTGTAATACAGCAAGCGTCAGATAAGCCTACCGCTACAGCCTACATCCCGTTTACCGGCAATCTATCCGGCAGAATCAGTAGCCTCGATCACAAGAGCTAGGAAAGGGAAACCTGTAATACAGCAAGCGTCAGATAAGTCTATCGCCACAGCCTACATCCCGTTTACCGGCAATCTATACGGCAGAATCAGTAGCCTCGATCACCAAAGCTAGGAAAGGGAAACCTGTAGTACAGCAAGCGTCAGATAAGCCTACCGCTACAGCCTGCATACCGTTTACTGGCAATCTATCCGGCAGAATCGGTAGCCTCGATCACCAAAGCTAGGAAAGGGAAACCTGTAATACAGCAAGCGTCAGATAAGCCTACCGCTACAGCCTGCATCCCGTTTACCGGCAATCTATCCGGCAGAATCAGTAGCCTCGATCACCAAAGCTAGGAAAGGGAAACCTGTAATACAGCAAGCGTCAGATAAGCCTACCGCTACAGCCTACATCCCGTTTACCGGCAATCTATCCGGCAGAATCAGTAGCCTCGATCACCAAAGCTAGGAAAGGGAAACCTGTAATACAGCAAGCGTCAGATAAGCCTACCGCTACAGCCTGCATCCCGTTTACCGGCAATCTATCCGGCAGAATGAGTAGCCTCGATCACCAAAGCTAGGAAAGGGAAACCTGTAATACAGCAAGCGTCAGATAAGCCTACCGCTACAGCCTACATCCCGTTTACCGGCAATCTATCCGGCAGAATCAGTAGCCTCGATCACCAAAGCTAGGAAAGGGAAACCTGTAATACAGCAAGCGTCAGATAAGCCTACCTCTACAGCCTGCATCCCGTTTACCGGCAATCTATCCGGCAGAATGAGTAGCCTCGATCACCAAAGCTAGGAAAGCGAAACCTGTAATACAGCAAGCGTCAGATAAGCCTACCGCTACAGTCTACATCCCGTTTACCGGCAATCTATCCGGCAGAATGAGTAGCCTCGATCACCAAAGCTAGGAAAGGGAAACCTGTAATAAAGCAAGCGTCAGATAAGCCTACCGCTACAGCCTACATCCCGTTTACCGGCAATCTATCCGGCAGAATCAGTAGCCTCGATCACCAGAGCTAGGAAAGGGAAACCTGTAATACAGCAAGCGGCAGATAAGTCTATCGCCACAGCCTACATCCCGTTTACCGGCAATCTATACGGCAGAATCAGTAGCCTCGATCACCAAAGCTAGGAAAGGGAAACCTGTAGTACAGCAAGCGTCAGATAAGCCTACCGCTACAGCCTGCATACCGTTTACTGGCAATCTATCCGGCAGAATCGGTAGCCTCGATCACCAAAGCTAGGAAAGGGAAACCTGTAATACAGCAAGCGGCAGATAAGCCTAGCGCTACAGCCTGCATCCCGTTTACCGGCAATCTATCCGGCAGAATCAGTAGCCTCGATCACCAGAGCTAGGAAAGGGAAACCTGTAATACAGCAATCGTCAGATAAGCGTACCTCTACAGCCTGCATCCCGTTTACCAGCAACCTATCCGGCAGAATCAGTAGCCTCGATCACCAGAGCTAGGAAAGGGAAACCTGTAATACAGCAAGCGGCAGATAAGCCTACCGCTACAGCCTGCATCCTGTGTACCGGCAATCTATCCCGCAGAATCAGTAGCCTCGATCACCAGAGCTAGGAAAGGGAAACCTGTAATACAGCAAGTGTCAGATAAGCCTACCGCTACAGTCTGCATACCGTTTACTGGCAATCTATCCAGCAGAATCAGTAGCCTCGATCACCAGAGCTAGGAAAGGGAAACCTGTAATACAGCAAGCGTCAGATAAGTCTACCGCTACAGCCTGCATCCTGTTTACCGGCAATCTATCCGGCAGAATCAGTAGCCTCGATCACCAGAGCTAGGAAAGGGAAACCTGTAATACAGCAAGTGTCAGATAAGCCTACCGCTACAGTCTGCATCCCGTTTACTGGCAATCTACCCGGCAGAATCAGCAGCCTCGATCACCAAAGCTAGGAAAGGGAAACCTGTAATACAGCAAGCGTCAGATAAGCCTACTGCTACAGCCTGCATCCCGTTTACTGGCAATCTATCCGGCAGAATCAGTAGCCTCGATCACCAAAGCTAGGAAAGGGAAACCTATAATACAGCAAGCGTCAGATAAGTCTTCCGCTACAGCCTGCATCTCGTTTACTGGCAATCTATCCGGCAGAATCAGTAGCCTCGATCACCAAAGCTAGGAACGGGGAAACCTGTAATACAGCAAACGTCAGATAAGTCTTCCGCTACAGCCTACATCCCGTTTACCGGCAATCTATCCGGCAGAATCAGTAGCCTCGATCACCAAAGCTAGGAGGACCCGGGCCTCCCTCTACCAGGGATTTACCGAGCTGTCCCGGCGCCTCCTGGGGCAGGACCTAGAGACTAACCCTCGGGACGAACTGTCGAGTACCTCCCGTAGGGGAGTTGTTCGCATTGGGTTGGACTCGAGGGGACAGTGTGTTTCCGACACCCACGGGGAATTGGGTGCCTCCGGCCAGGCTACGGCCGCCCGGAGGGGGTAGAGGGTTGCCTAAAATGTCCCGGGTACTAACCTGCAGAGCTAGTAGAAGGTGAGCTAGATCACCAGGTGGCCCCACCGAGGGTTTCGGTAGTCTTCCCTGCGAGGTTGACGCGCGTAGGTGGGGTATCCACTTCCATCCCGTCTTGACGTTGTGCTCAGCGGGGAGGCCTTTTAAGAAATCAGGTATTGCCCAATGGAAGGAGCCGCCCCGGAGTATCCATCGCTCCCGGGTAGAAGGAAGCCCGGGTCCTTGGTCCTACGGTTCCAGGACTAATACGAGTAGATGCTCTACACATAACTAACTAAAATCCCCTCCCATCTGATCCTGTGGACTCAAGACGGGATGGAAGTGGATACGCCACCTACGCGCGCCAACACCAAAAGATGAAGGCTACCGATATGACCTCGGTGGGGCCGCCTGGCGATCTAGCATACCTTCTACAGATGTATTTTTTACTTTGAAAAGTGCAGAGTGATGCGCAGTGGTATCTGGACGAGTCCACCTCAGAACGGTTGCAACTGGAGGGGAGGGCAGGTCAGTTGCGTACCAGTTGCGAGCAAGTAAACACGTGCAGAGCTACTCGGTAACACTACAGCTTGTTTCAAAATGTGCTTGTCTCCTGGTTCCAAGAGAGCATTTATAAATGACGCCTCCTAGCAGCACATTAGGAAATAAAGTGCTACATTTAAAAACACAAGAAGTAATAACTAATATCCATAGATTTATAAAAAATAAACAATGTTCTGGGTCAGCTCTAAATATCTGGAGGAAGGATATCTGAGGCAACAGTTGTGTCTGAAAGCAGTTTAGGAGAGTTATTAAGGAAAGAAAAGCCATTGAAGTTAGTGCAACAACGTCCTTCTCTATGCCCAGTAAACAAAGATTAAGAACATGCACAAAATCTAATTTGGATGTTTTAATTCAGAAATATTTAGGCGAACTGTGAATAATTTTTAAAACACAGAAAAACAAAGACCAACTTTGAAGAAAGTGCTTATGAAGCTTAAAAATTCTACTGGCTTCCTAGGCAGTGTCTGAACATTAAGAAGAGTTATTTTGAAGCTAGGATTATTTGAAAAAAAAAAAAAAAAACACTAAGCGTGACAGACAAATTTTAATCGAACATCGCACCATACGTGCAAAAGACTTAAGTATTTACGAAATATTCGGAGATATCGAAGTGAAGTTTATATAGTTTATATGGATGAAACTTATATAAATACAGCACATACTGGACCATATGCCTGGAGTGAAATACGTTACAGGGACCTTGCAGCGATATTGAAAGGCCGACAGTTGTTTATCATGCCTGCTGGAGGAGAACAGGGTTTTGTTCCAAATGCCTATGTACTATTTAAGATCCAACAAAAGCGTGGAGATTACTACCATAGTAAGAATTACAACTTAGTTTATAAGAGCTGCAAAAACTGGCTTCGAGAATGAAATTTGTTTTTAGACACCTTATGCACCGCTCTCCCCTCTTGTAATCTTACGAGTGATACGCATTGTGGCGATAGGTGCACTAACCCCACCACAGTTGCTACTCATCCCTACCACGCAGGATTCCTGTCAAGGTAAAGTAATACATCTGTACTAGCTATGCTCGCTAGTGCGCGGGAATATTGATGGCTTCCCTCAACCCCGTCCGGAGACGTACCCGGTCTCCCACGGGTATCGGGAACCACTGCCCCCTCGAGTCCAACCCAATCCGAACAACTCCCTATCAGGGAGGGGCTCGAATGTTCTGCCAGAGGTTCCTCTAGTAACGTCAGAGGTACCAGGAGTGCTAGGGGTCCGCAGCGTTCACACCACGGCAGCTGGAGGGGACTGATCCCCCCCCCCGCTACGGTACCCGGTTTATGAATAAGAAAATCGGTCCACCATTGGTCCACCGGAAGTAGCAAGTTACTCCGGACCAATTCTGAATATGAATACGGTCCTAAGCAATTAGCGCATGCGTGGAAGTAACATGTGTGTTTATAAACAAGAGGTGTTTGACTCCTGGTTAGTACTGACATGGCCATGTCGAGGAAACACTGGCGTCTCGAAAGGGCTCATCTGCATTTTTATCTGAAGGGAGGAGAAGAAGAAGAAGGAGCCCTTGCCATCTTCTACTTATTAGCCTAATTAGAGGAGCGGTTTCCCCATTAAAATTTCCGTCATTACAACGAAGCCACTAAAAGTTTTGCCAAGGATGGGCGGGGGGAGGGGGTAATGTAGACCAATGTACCAAGGGCCAGGAAGATATTTCCAGCAGGGCGAGGGAATATATATATACACGTAACTTTGGTAGATTTTCAACATTATCACATTCCTCGCCTCGAAACAGTAACGAAGTAAAGAAAGATAAATGATATGGGAGTCGTTATGGAGACGCAGAGCTTTTTCTCAAACACAAACAAAAGCAATATGGAGACACATTTGCACGCAGCTACCAACATGTACTGCCCGTTTGTTTCTTTGTGGCGGTCGGCTTTTCTTTTTTTTGCGAAAATAGAATTCTCAGCCGTGAAAAAACTTTCTCAGGAGTGTTGTTTCGTTTACACCAAAAGATCTGAACCCTCAAATCACTTTAGTACCAAGACGCTAAGACATTAAACAGTAGTAGCAATAAAACTTTAATTTTACTTCTTCCACTACCAACCTGAAGTAGCTACAAAGGAGTACTTTTGTTTTCACTACCTAAAACACACTTTTAACCGATGTATGAATTATATAACGGTGTTGCATTCTTCAAAATATTCTCTTTCCCAATAAATATATAATAAATTTCGATATGGACTGAAAAATTCAATGCCATAGACGGGATTTGAACCACGGATCCTCTGGTCTCCGTCCAGCCGCTCTAACCATTGAGCTACTATGACCAACGTGCCGATGTGGCATTAAATTCTCCAACTGACTTGTATTTTCCCCGGTAAATAACTAGGAGTTCTCATAAACACATGATACAACTACCTTAAATAGGACTTACTATGCTGTACGTACTTTAAGACCCGGGCTTTATAAACACATGAGACAACTACCTTAATGGCGGCTTATTATGCTGTAAGTACTTTAAGGCCCGGACTCTATAGTAAACCACTAGGAGTTCTCATAAGCACATGAGACAACTACCTTAATGACGACTTACTATGCTGTAAGTACTTTAAGGCCCGGACTCTATAGTAAACCACTAGGAGTTCTCATAAACACATGAGACAACTACCTTAATGGCGGCTTACTATGCTGTAAGTACTTTAAGGCCCGGGCTTTATAGTAAACCACTAGGAGTTCTCATAAACACATGAGACAACTACCTTAATGACGACTTACTATGCTGTAAGTACTTTAAGGCCCGGACTCTATAGTAAACCACTAGGAGTTCTCATAAACACATGAGACAACTACCTTAATGACGACTTACTATGCTGTAAGTACTTTAAGGCCCGGGCTTTATAGTAAACCACTAGGAGTTCTCATAAACACATGAGACAACTACCTTAATGGCGGCTTACTATGCTGTAAGTACTTTAAGGCCCGGACTCTATAGTAAACCACTAGGAGTTCTCATAAACACATGAGACAACTACCTTAATGGCGGCTTACTATGCTGTAAGTACTTTAAGGCCCGGACTCTATAGTAAACCACTAGGAGTTCTCATAAACACATGAGACAACTACCTTAATGGCGGCTTACTACGCTGTAAGTACTTTAAGGCCATGGCTTTATAGCAAACCACTAGGAGTTCTCATATACACATGAGACAACTACCTTAATGGTGACCTAATATGCTGTAAGTACTTTAAGACCCGGGCTTTATAGTAAACAACTTAGAAGTTCTCATAAACATATGAGACAACTACCTTAATGACGACTTACTATGCTGTAAGTACTTTAAGGCCCGGGCTTTATAGTAAACCACTAGGAGTTCTCATAAACACATGAGACAACTACCTTAATGACGACTTACTATGCTGTGAGTACTTTATGGTCCGGGCTTTATAGTAAACCACTAGGCGTTCTCATAAACACATGAGACAACTACCTTAATGACGACTTACTATGCTGTAAGTACTTTATGGTCTTGGCTTTATAGTAAACCACTAGGAGTTCTCATAAACACATGAGACAACTACCTTAATGACGACTTACTATGCTGTAAGTACTTTATGGTCCGGGCTTTATAGTAAACCACTAGGAGTTCTCATAAACACATGAGACAACTACCTTAATGGCAGCTTACTATGCTGTAAGTACTTTAAGGCCCGGACTCTATAGTAAACCACTAGGAGTTCTCATAAACACATGAGACAACTACCTTAATGGCGGCTTACTATGCTGTAAGTACTTTAAGGCCCGGACTCTATAGTAAACCACTAGGAGTTCTCATAAACACATGAGACAACTACCTTAATGGCGGCTTACTATGCTGTAAGTACTTTAAGGCCATGGCTTTATAGCAAACCACTAGGAGTTCTCATATACACATGAGACAACTACCTTAATGGTGACCTAATATGCTGTAAGTACTTTAAGACCCGGGCTTTATAGTAAACAACTTAGAAGTTCTCATAAACATATGAGACAACTACCTTAATGACGACTTACTATGCTGTAAGTACTTTAAGGCCCGGGCTTTATAGTAAATCACTAGGAGTTCTCATAAACACATGAGACAACTACCTTAATGACGACTTACTATGCTGTGAGTACTTTATGGTCCGGGCTTTATAGTAAACCACTAGGCGTTCTCATAAACACATGAGACAACTACCTTAATGACGACTTACTATGCTGTAAGTACTTTATGGTCTTGGCTTTATAGTAAACCACTAGGAGTTCTCATAAACACATGAGACAACTACCTTAATGACGACTTACTATGCTGTAAGTACTTTATGGTCCGGGCTTTATAGTAAACCACTAGGAGTTCTCATAAACACATGAGACAACTACCTCAATGGCGACTTACTATGCTGTAAGTACTTTAAGGCCCGCGCTTTATAGTAAACCACTTAGGAGTTCTCATAAACACCCGAGACAACTACCTTAATGACGACTTACTATGCTGTTAGTACTTTAAGGCCCGGGCTTTATAGTAAACCACTAGGAGTTCTCATAAACACACGAGACAACTACCTTAATGACGACTTGCTATGCTGTAAGTAATTTAAGGCCCGGGCTTTATAGTTCGGACCACTATTAGGAAAAATTAATGGAAATTAATTGTTCCTTCACACTAGCCGTGTGTAGGACGCACTATTAAATGTTAGAACCAGACTGAAAAATTCAATGCCATAGCCGGGATTTGAACCACGAATCTTCTGGTCTCCAACCAGCCGCTCAAAACCATTGAGCTACTATGGCCAACGCGCCAACATAAGTCAGTTGGAGAATTTAATGTCATGTTGGTACGTTGGCCATAGTAGCACAGTGGTTTAAAGTGGCTGGACGGAAACCAGAAGATCCGTGGTTAAAATCCTTGCTATGGCATTGAATTTTTCAGTCTGACTCTACCCTTTCATAGTGCGTTCTGCGGGGGTGGGTCAAAAAGTAATGCCTCCTATCTTTTTCTCTTTTAATTGCCAAGAAAATTGAATCCAATTTACATAGCTTGAAAACTACAACTTTGACGATTAATTTGTCACTATTCAATATAATCTCCGTCCTTTTTCACAGTTTTAGTCCACATTTTAACTAGGGCAAGTATTCCAGTGTGGTAAAACACACGGTCTTGCTTCCTAAGCCATTGACGCACGGACGTTTTCACAGCCTCCTCATCTTCAAAATGAATCCCACGATGAGCTTCCTTTAGTGGCCCGAACAGATGGAAGTCTGATGGTGCTATGGTCAGGGCTGCAAGACTTGCCATCCCAATTTCTCAATTTCTGCAGTGGTGTAATGGCTGGTGTGTGATCTTGCATTGTCATACAAAAGAAGAACATCTGCCATAGATTTTGTTGGGCGAACTCGGCGAAGACGTGCTTTCAGCTTTTTGAGAGTTCTTATTTATTGGTCAGAATTTATTGTGCATCCCTACTCCAAGAAATCAATCACAAGCAGACCCTCTGCATCCCAAAACACTGTCGCCATAACTTTACCTGTCGACCGCTGAGTTTTGAATATTTTCTTCTTCGGTGACGTTGTGTGATGCCATTCCGTTAACTGCCTCTGTAATTCAGGTTCAAGGAAACGAACCCACGTTTCATCTCCAGTAACAATTTTTTTCCAGAAATTCCTCTCCCTCCACATTGAAGCGATGCAGGTGTTCGGAGGCTATTGTTTTTCTTGTTTCTTTGTTTTGGGCGGTTAACATTCTTGGTAACCAACGTGAACAAACTTTTGAGTAACGCAGTTGTTGAATAATCGTCATCACACTGCGTTTACTAAGGGAGGTAATGCGACACAATTCACCTGTTGTTAACCGGCGATCACCACGAATGATGTCATCGACTCGCTGAATGTTGCATGGAGTCACTGCCGCTTCGCTTTTCATCTGCCAATGGTGTTTGTCCTTCAGCTTCGTTACAGCGACGAACCCATCGTCTAACAGGGGCCAAAATGACCTTGTTGTCGACGGGCCCTTAAACACCACACACACACACACACACACACACACACACACACACACACACACACACACACACACACACACACACACACACACACACCCATCGTCTAACAGTCCTGACATCCACCGTTGCATCACCATACACATTTTTTAGCCTTTCGTGAATGCGAATTGGCGTTTCACCTTTCGCAGTCAAAAATTCAATCACAGAACGCTAATACGAATGTCGATGTCAGCTATTTTGCAAGAGGATACAGTGCTGTCACCTATTGACTTAGGAAGTTACTACTGCAGGGGATTAGAGAAGAAGGTTTGAGGAATTGTGCCAAATTCAAAGTTTTCACATAACTTACTTATTTAAGGAAAAAGAATAGGAGGCATTACTTTTTGACTCATCCTCGGACACTCGGCTAATGTGAAAGAACAATTAATTGCTATGAATTTGTCTAAAAACCAGCCGTCGTTAATGTCATCTTACCACGAGTCAAAATGTATTCAGAATCTATTGCCAACTTAACATTTAATACAACTTCACAAAATATTCATATTTGCTTTTACTACAGGTTATAATTTAATTAATTGAGCCATAATTTCTGTTTCAGGTTGATGTGTTGACTCCCTCTTGCAAATCTCATCTAAAATCATCAGAAGTGCAGCAGTTACTCACATCACAAAGTTCTCTGGAACTACCTCGGATTATTGTACACGGAGAGCAATCAATTGAGATTCTGCACATCGCTGCTCTTATTGGATTTGACATTGATAACTCACATTATTGCTTTCCACATATTAACGCCCAACACTGTAGCGAGTGAAAATGTGAAAAGAGACCGCTTTAATGGTGCAATTTATATTTGGCCAAATCATTCTCATCTGATTAATTTGCCTATGTGAACGTCAAATAGAAATGGCGTCATTTGCAGCTTGTTTACGAGAGAAAGGCACAGTCATACAAAATAACTGAATGTGTAGCAGCCTGCTAGCCTTCAAATGTTTCTTTAGCCTTCAAATGTTTCTTTAGCCGGAACTATTTCCCTAATCCCTAAAATATGCTATTATTAATACCATAAATTGGAATTCGTAAGCTCTGGAAAGCATGAATTTAAAGGTTAGGATTTTGAAAACGAGGTAGGCAAAGAGCTAGGAGATCTGGGTTAGTTTTATAGATAGCAAGTCTCTAAATTATAGAATAAACATACTCTACGTAAGAGGGAAATATATACATTTTTGTAAAAACTTGAGAGGAAGGTGTTGAATTGCATACATTGTTCTTAAAAGACCTTAGAGAAGACGATGTGTTATATACAACAAAACAATATTTCATTGTTTCTTATGAATTGGACGAGGGATGGTATTGGACAGATTACCTAAGGAATGTAAAGTGAACGCAGTCCGTATCTGTGGAGTAGATGGTAGCGTGTTCTGACTGACGTTCAAGAGGTCATGAGTTCTAATCTCGATAAGGTAGAGTTTTATGGATAAAGCTTCTTTTCTGTCTCCATAATTTGCTGTAAAGTAACAGGAATAGGAACTACCGGTATACTGTTGGTAGTTTTAATGATTTGAGTCCTTTTGTTTTTTTTACAGTGAGTGCCAGAAATGACTGAGGTGTTAGATGGAGAAAATTGAGGCTAGTAGTGTAATCAAGTTCCTGAATTTGAAGGGAAAAACTGCCCGGGATATCCACGATGAGATGACGGATGTTTATGGAAATGATTGCCCATCGCATGACACTATTGTGAGGTGGAAAAGGAATTTTCAAACTGGTCACATGTCCCTGGCAGAGGAGCCAAGAGTTGGTAGACCGTCAGCTGTCACAGTGAAGAAAGTGGAGTGTTTAATACTGGAAGACAGACGAGCAACGATCCAAATGATCATGAATGAGACACATCTTAGTTATGGTAGTGTGTGGACGAACTGCACATATCTAAGGTGTCTGCACGGTGTGTTCCACGTTTGCTAAACCCTTTCCAAAAGCAAACACGGCGTGACCTTCCAAGACAGATGTTGATGCTGTTGGAACAGGATAAAGATGATGTTTTTGATCGTCTGGTAACTAAAGATGAATCCTGGATCTATCAGTATGATCCAGAGACAAAAACCATGAGCATTTCATTGAAACAAGCCGATTTCCCCCTCCCAAAAATGCAAAGGTGCAAAAGTCATCTGGAAAGGTCATGCTTTCAGATTTCTGGTACTGTCGTGGAGACATCCTTACAGATTATCTTACCGAGGGTCAAACCATCACTGGCAGATACTACTACAATCTTCTGGTTAAGTTATGAGCAGCTCTGATTAAGAAACGACGCGGTATGCTCTCCAAAGTTGTTTGTCTTCTGTTTGACAATGCACCAGCTCATTCATCTGAAGTTGCAGTTGACAAAACAAGAGAATGTGGCTTTGAGATCTTACAGCATTCGCCTAATTCGGTGGTCCCCGATTTGAAAACACAAATGACGTTCGTTAATGAAGTGGAAGTTAGGTTTAAAGCCAATTTTGCAGACTTCTACAATCAAGGTATTCGGAAGGTTGGGACAAATGTGTAAATCTGGAATGTGACTACTAACAAGCACATATCAACACTAACTCTCTATCATATATTTAAAGAGTGATAATTAAAACTTAAGACACCCCTTCGTACACTAGACACAATAAGCCACTCAAAGTCATTCTGAAGATTAAATATACGATATCTCCAACGCTAACAGCTTGTGGAAGGTAGATTGTATCAAAAGGACGTGTAAGCATGAAATTGTTATGTTTACAGTAAAGCATGGCCTTGATAGGTATACAACTCATATATTATCTAAACAAGCAAAGATAACTGAAATGTAAGGTATTACAAACAAATTAAAACATAGTACATTCGATATAAGCAGTTGATAGTAAAAGCGGTCCTTTTAGTAGTTCACGATTGTGTTAAAAGTAGAAAATTCTCTTATTCAGTACTTGAAAGCTTTTAATATGCCGGCAATGCCAACTTTGGTTTCTTGTAACTATTGCCTCATTCAAGGATGCCGTGAATCTGAGTTAAATAATACTTTTATAAAATGTGTGGTCTATATTTCAGTTTTATCAGACGATGAGTAAATCTGAAGAAAAGAATATAATCTATTAATTACATTTTTTACGTTATTTTCATCATTTTATTATTTCCACTGCCTTCCTTATGTTGTGATTTTCTAAAACTCATGTTCTCAGCACGCAAGGCAAATGAACATCGCATTCCGAAGAATATCATGAGGTCACGAGAAAGATAAAACAATACCATACATATAAAAATGTAATGTTGATTTGTGTATGCTTCTTCTTCTTCTTGTTCTTTCTCTAACTCCTTTGTGCTGTTAAGCGTGGAGTACAAGCCTCTTCTACCCATTTCCTCCACTTTTCTTGGTCCATTATCATTCTCTTCATTTCTGTCATGGTTTTCCCTCTATCCTTCCCCAACTTCTCAATGTATTCCTGATACAACATGCGTGGCCTTCCCCTAATTCTTTTACCTTCTGGTCTTGCTTCTAAATATTGTTTGAGATTTTTTCTTCTGACATGCGGAGTAAATGTCCATACCACTTAAGTTGTCTTTTTTCCAATATTTCTTTAACGGAGTGTGTACCCAACTCTTCCCTTATTGTTACATTTCTAATCATCTCTCTTCTTGTCTTCCCCACAGCTCGTCTTCAATATCTCATTTCAATAGCTGTTATTTTGTTTTCTTGTTTCTGTAGGAGAGTCCAGCTCTCTGCTCCATATAATAGAATTGGTAGTATTATTGTTTTTGTATCTTTTGTTATTTCCTTTTTCCCACAATAGTATTATTAATCTGATAGTGGACCGAATTGGCCTTTCTTATTCTGTTTAAAATGTCCTGCTCTATTTTTCCATCGTTATTTATAATTGTACCCAGGTATTCATAGCTGTCTACCTGTTCTAAGATTTCATCATTACATTTAATTTTAACTTCTTCTTCTTTCCTTCCTATATACATGGTTTTACTTTTGGGTATGTTTAATTCTAAACATTTTCTAGTTAATTCTTCTTTCCATTCATTTAGCTCTAATTGTAAATTATTATTACTATTTGCTATTAATATGATGTCATCAGCATATGTCAACGATTGTGCCCAAACTGGTCTTAAATTTCTATATCCTATCGTAGTTCTTGCTGTTCTTCTTTTGAAAATTTTCCATATTTCATCCATCACAATAATAAATAAGAGTGGGCTGAGACTATCTCCTTGTTTAACTCCTCTATTCATCAGAAATGGTTCTGATTCTTGTCCATCTAATCTTATTATCCCTTTTGGTTCTTGATAAACTGATTGTATTGCTTCAATAAAATTCATAGGTACTTTTTTGTTCTTTACAGCTCTCCAAATTTCTTCCCTAGGTATTGAATCAAATGCTGCTTTCAAATCTAAGAATCCTAAATAAATACCCTTTCCTCTATCTATAGCTTTCTCTATTATCACTCTCAGATAATTGAGAATTGAGTGTGCGCTTCAAAAACTCAAAAGGTTCTGCATCGATTTAGCTCAGATTCTGACACAATATACAATCCGCTTCAAAGATTGCTTTTATCTATTTCTTGCATGAGTAATATACGCAAGAAAACAGCTTTTTCGATGGTCAAAAAGGGAGGTTAAAGACGTTCAAGCCCTAGCCTTTAATTTTATTCTTTTGTGCTCCTAGAGAAATTTGAATTAGGTAGTGTTTTGTTATTGTTATTTTTTCGTTATCTGGTGTACGAAGAGAATAAAGGTTTACTACTAGAAATCGTCTTATTTTAATATATGAATGACTGGAATATTCAGTTTAATTGAGGTGATTTTGTGTGATCGTGTGGTGATTGAGCTACACCGTTCGCCAAATCGTAATTAGAGGTTATGTTTGTATGAGATATGGACAGAAAAAAATTTATAATTATTTTTACAACTCTGCAATACTGTCTGTCCCGTGTTTCATTGTTGTTATGGTGGGATCGAACAAGTATTTCCTAATATTCAAATTAGTTGTAGAAATCACGATTGGCCCAGTGAACGAGCTGTGCTTTCCACGAAGAATAAAGATGTCGATCAACTTAATAGTTTTATACAATCTTAATTGTATAATGAATAGCTATTTTGATCTTATTATAAATGTTATAATACTTATAGGTTTTAGATTTGAATTGACTTTTAAAAGCCTATTACATTAGCTTACCACGTTGGGAATACAGCCGTTCTTATTCGTACACTTCAGTTTTCTAAGAAAATATTTTAATATCTGTTAGAAGACAATCGAATTAATATTTTTTTTCCCAACATGTGAAACAACATAACAAATGCTATATTAGGAATTAACTAAATATAAACATATTGTCACCCGAACGTCGGAACGCCCTATAGAACCGGCCGGCAGTAGGGCCAGACGGGAAGCGCTCAGACCACGCCTATCCATTTGTCTCGTGTCACCAACTGAAGGGATGATTAGGAGAGCGGCACGAGCCCTGTACCGTCTCTTTCCCCTCTCACCAGACGTCTCGAAACCTCAGGGATAATTGTGCGCGCCGCGAACTTTCCAGAAACGGCGATCTTCCCTATATAAGGCCTGTAGTGGACGAGTCAGCTCAGTTCTTGGCGAGCAGCCGTGAGGAGCGCCGAGTGAGTTAACGGACTGGAAGACTGTGAACGTGCATCAGAGGAGTTGTACGTAAGTGTGAGCGTGCAGTGGACCTGTGACAGACGAACTGGTGAATTGTAATTGTGTGCATTACTAATTCTGTGTAATCGGCAAGTGTTCCGACTGTAATTCGGTGGAAATAAAGAACATTTTTGAGTTGTGCAATTGGACTTTTTATTTCACGAACCCAGAAAGTCACAATATGAAGTTACAAAGTAAGTTAAATGAACTGAAAAAGAAACATGACCATTTTTGTACAACTTTTCTGTTCGTATATTAGAAATATCAGTTTAATAACAAAGACGCAATTAATAATGTCACCCAATTAGCGGAAGGCATGACCGGCGACAGCTGGAAGGGACCCGAGGCAGCTGGGTCACACCCACTCATCAGACATCAAGACCTTAATGAAGACCAGATATGACAGGCAAGCCAACAGCCAAGGATTCCAGCAAGGTGACCTGGTCTGGTTATACCGTCCTACCCGGACCAAGGGACGCTGCCCGAAGCTCCAGCAGCCATGGCAAGGACCGTACCAGGTGGTGAAGAGGATTAACGACGTGGTCTACCGCATCCAGAAGGTTCCCCGAGGAAAGATGTTGGTGGTACACCTGGATCGACTAGCCCGCTACGATGGTGCTGTTCGGGACGACCAGCTTTGAGGAGGGAGCAGTGTCACCCAATTAGCGGTAGGCATGAGGCCTACAGCTGTGAGGAAACCAAGGCCGCCTAGCCACGCCTCCCATTAGTCTCTGTCACTAACTGAGGGGTGGTTAGGGAAATGTCACTTGCGCTGGCCGCCCCTTCCCTCTCTTCCACTGCCATCTGGAACCTTCGCGTGGAAACTAGAGAAGTCGAGAAGACGGCGATATTCCTATGAAAAGGGCTGCAGCGAGTGAAGTCAGTCAGTCAGTGCTTGACGAGCTAGTGTGAACGGACGAGAAGACTGCGTGCGTCGGAGGAGTTTACGTAATTGCGAGTGCAAGTGGAACTTTAACGGACGAACTGGTGAATCGTAATTGTGTGCATTACGTAATTCTGTGTAATTGGCAAGTGTTTAACTGTAAGTCGGTGGAAATAAAGAACATTTTTGAGTGGTGAAATTGGACTTTTCATTTCACGAGCCCACAAAGTCACAATAATCTAATAACTTTCGGGTACCCCTGGGCTTTAAAAACTGTCTCTCACCTTCTCTTCATAGAACTAACCAAGTTTCTCCATTCTGCTACACTGATTGTATTCCATTATTCCTCCACAACATATTTAAGCTCTTGTTTAGAAGTTACTTTGCTTTTACGGACTGGTTTCTTCAGAATTCTCCACAAATGCTCTATTGGATTCAAGTCTGGACTGTAGGGAGGTGCTTTTTTGTTGTAATTTACGTCCTCCAACGTTAAGTCATATCGGACGATGAATGGAATGGGTGAAATGATGCTCAAATAAGCCCAGGGCCCATAGAGCTTAGAGTTAACCGACATTCGTCCCTCAGGATAAGGGAAAACCCCGGAGAAAACCTTATCCAAGTAACTCACTCTGACCGAGATTCGAACTCGGGACCTCTTGAACGTGAGGCAGACACTCTATCACTACGCTACCGAGGCGGGCATGAGGAGGTGTTTGTAGTAGTTGAGGTACATTCCATATTAACCAATTGATGTCCAGTCTTGCCTTAGGTTTACTGTCATTATCCTCTTGAAATATATAACCAGGTGCCATGTCCATTTTCTGGGTAACCTGCTTTATATTGTTCTTTAAAGTGTCAAAATACACATGTTGGTCCATAGTGGCATCAATAAATTTGTATATTACCAACACCGTTGGACGACATGCAGGCCCAAGTCATAATGGAACCATCACCACTTTTAGCTGTGGGAAGAGTGTTTCTGAGATCATTGTCTGAATCTGCTTTTCTCCAGACTCTGTTTATCCCATATGGCCCAAAGAGGTTTATCTTAGTCTCGTCCAACCATATCACGCTCTTCAAGGACTTTTGATCCTTTCGGATATGTTACCTTGCAAATGCAATTCGGTTTTTCCTACACAAATAAAAATATTTAGTAAATATTCTCCACTTAACTTAAGAAGCCGATGACAATATTTCTATTATGTTTTCGCGAAATTAATGTCGTGGACATTTGCCACATCTTCAGTCAAACACAATTCGTTGTGAAACACACTTCGTTGTCAAGGATATTATGTATTTACGTACTACCAACATCTGAAGACGAAACAAACCTAAAAACAGAATCAATTGCCGGTATGTCAAAATTCATTACACGATTTTTATATTTTTAAATAAATATTTTTTCCCAAACCATTAAATCTATGGGAACATTTAATTGTTTTAATAATTTAACTTCGGGATTTATTTCATTGTTAAATGACCAAAAGTGATCTGCCACGGCAGATTTATGAATTTGTTTATATCTAATGTTACGAAAAATTTCTTTCTTTCTGGTTTTCAAACTACGTTTCGTCTTTTCAATATAAACCTGATCACAATCTAAACAATTAAATTGATAAATACCAGATTTTTTATTATTAGGAATTTTATCTTTTTTAGAAAATTGTAATAAATTTTTAATACTGTATTTATTTTGAGGAACTAAAGTTATACCAACTTCTTTAAAAATTGTTTGAAAATGTTTATTAACCCAAGGATGGTAAGCAAATATTTTAAAATTTATAATCATCTTTTAGTTTTTAAGAGTAGAAATATTAATACCTTTTTGATATTTAAATTTTTAATCTTCTTTTATATAAAATATTTATTAAAACTATTAATGAAGGCAGTATTAATAATATGTTTATATTATTTACTAAATTCTTCTTTATTCAGGTGTATATTTATTAATCTATAAATCAAACTATTAAAACATCAATTTTATGTGAAAAGGGTTAAAACGTTCACTTTTTATGTAATTAATACATTAATTAATTACTTAATTGGGTTAATAAGCATTTTCAAATTTTTAAAAGAAGTTGGTATAACTTTAGTTTCTCAAAATAAATATAGCATTAAAAATTTATTACAATTTTCTAAAAAAGATAAAATTCCTAATAATAAAAAATCTGGTATTTGTCAATTTAATTGCTTAGATTGTGATCAAGTTTATATTGGAAAGATGAAACGTAGTTTGGAAACCAGAAAGAAAGAACATTTTCGTAACATTAGATATAAACAAATTGATAAATTGGCCGTAGCAGACCATTTTTGGTCATTTAACCATGAAATAAATCACGAAGTTAAATTATTAAAACAATGAAATGTTGCCATAGATTTAATGGTTTGGGAAAAGATATTTATTTAAAAAAATAAAAATTGTGTAATCAATTTTGACATACCTGCAATTGATTCTGTTTTTAGGTTTGTTTCGTCTTCAGATGTTGGTAATACGTAAATACTTAGTACCTTGACAACGAAGTGTGTTGACTGAAGATGTGGGCAAATATCTACGAAATTAATTTCGCAAAAACATAATGGAAGTATTCTCATCGGCTTCTTAAGTTAAGTGGAGAATATTTACTAAATATTTTTATTTGTGTAGTGTTTGTTACTCCACTGCAAATAGCTTCATTTTCTGTCTAATCATTTTTTCCTGTTTGCTGAACTTACACATAGCTTCCTCCTGGGTGTTCGGCCATATATCCGTAATTCCATAGAACTCGACGAACAGTTTTGTCAGACATCTTTCCAGACACATCTTCAACTAATGTACGTAATTGAGGAAATTTTGGATTTTCAGGGATTCTGCCTATAATGAAACACTCCTCTCTACCATTTAGTCTGCTTTCTTTAGGTTTTCGTGGTAAATTATTTGTAGAACCTTCTTGTTTAAATTGGTTGACTATGTACTGTATTGGTAGAATACGATTTATTAACTGTTTGCGCTATTTTTCTAAGAGAATACCCTCTAAGTACCAAGTTTACATTTACCTGCTTCAGATCAGAACTTGCTTACCCATTTGGACTAATAGAGACAGGACGTCTTGAAATGTGACCGCAGAAGCTTAGGTGACCTTCCAAGTTGTTTACGATGCAGTGGTCATTCTTAACAACTGTACGAATAGGAAAGTTGCATAAAATTGGGAGTTACTTCTTTAAAATTGCTGCTTTACACAATAGTGCCGGTTTTGAAATGAAGTTTGTCTTTGGAACTTTTTGTTTTAGGTTTATCAAGCACAAATGAATGACTGAAAAAACATAAGTTTTTAAGCAAGCAGAGAATGACTTTTTATTAAAAAGCTGATATGTATAATAAGAATGTCATATATATTGCTATGATATATTAACGTAAATTCAATTAAAAATGCTAAGACGATGTCTGCGTCTTAAGAGAGGCTCTCAGTTTATACTACACTTTGTGTTTAGTTAAAGGTTAGCTTGCAAGGACATAACAATAGTCAGGAAGTTTCTTGGGCAAATAAACGTTACTATTCCCTCCCCCCTCGCGTGTTATAAAAGCGAATTGCTCCGGGAAGAAGCACATTGTATTGGGTTTCTGGCGACAGAGCACAAGTGTTGTCTAATTGCCTCGGCAGCATTTGTTTGCTGTTTTCTTTAACCGCCGCCTCTTACTGCCAGATAAGTGTAATGGAATGATCCACGATATATTTACCCCTTCCACAGTCTGTGATACGTGAATCGAGGTTCACAAATATAAACAGCGTGAAGATTTATATGTACTAGAAATGTACTGTGACAAAAGACGACCAAAGTTCACCTTTGAAATTCTTTATTTCCAACAAAAGCTTTAATCGTGCAATTGCTGCAGCTCTTACTAAAAATACCACAATAAAGTGTTCCAGTTTTGCTTTCTCTGTGTTTCGTGAGGTCATATCACTTTAATTACGTACTCTGCTGCATTGAGTAATTGCGGGAACTGTTGAATTTCGACTAAAAATTCATTGTCAAGATTTAACTGTAAGAATATGACTTGAGATCCTTTAAATCTAAAAAGTGTTTTTATAAAAGCGTCCGTTTGATACATTGGTTTGAAATTCAAATCTCCTTTATGACCAGAAGAGAAAAAAATGAAAAACGACCTTCTATTTAAGCTGAGAAGGTACTTCACTTGGGGCTAAAATTAAAATTTATTATGTTTACATTTTATTATAATATCATCCCTATAGACTACAGATATATGGTTAAAAAGTTCATTGGAGCAATTTTTATACCTAATTTTATAATTATATTAATGGGTTTTAAGTTTTTGCCACTCCCCTTTTCGTAAGCTTTCAGAAAATCAATCATAACTTCTGTAATACTGAACGATAATTCTGAACCAAGCCTTGTTTTGTATGGGATTTTCCAAGATTTCTGTTGGTACCACTGTAACTCCAATGATGCTTAGTTTTTCTTTTGTATTCATCTGTGTAAGTGAAGTTATTTGTTCTGAACATTTTGTACTAGTTATTGGTGAATATATATGGGTAGCCAAAATCATTTTGAAAGAGAAAGTTTACAGGCAATGGTATTACTAAAACAGAACAGTAAATGTGGAAAATATAAATACAATAGACAAGTAAACTACATGTAATATTGAGGTTAGTAGGCCCATGTGCTAATCATGATAGTAGTCATATACAGAAATTGATGAGCTGCGAGTCCTGAAAGCAGATAAAATGGTTGAAGAACTGGCCAAGAAGACAAGACAAATGAAGAGCAACTTGAAAAGAACAAGTGAGAGTACAGAGGGCAGCAGGAATGTTCTGACTCATGTGAGAAGTCAGTTATCAATATATCAACTTTAAAGCTGTTTTTCTCAGTTTCATATTTTTTCAGAATCCGGTACACCTTTTTAAAAAAAGCTATTCAACCAAACCATATGAAAGTTTTTGTGTGTATTAAGTAGACTTATAAGAATAATAATACGAATGGATTTTTGTCTGAGATTCATAACAGTTGTTTAAAAAGTAAGATTATCTGAAATGTCAGTGATTTTTTTAAAAAAACTAAAAAATTATAAAAATTTATGTTTGCAAAATTTTCAAATAATAATAGGTGTTATTCAAGCTAAAGGTTTTAAGAACAATTTTGAATATTTTCATGTACATATCAATAATAATTTCATAGTAATGTGCACCCAACCCACCTTAAGAAAATTCATAAGCACTAGGAAATGACTAACTCTACAAAAGTTATAATAGACGTAAACTCTGTGCTATAATGGGATCGAAAAGTTTACCTGTAATATCTCTTACAGTTTACTAGCTATCCAAGTTCACTTACGAGAGGGAACCCAAAAGAAACCGGACTCCGAGGACGCTGCCACTCGTAGACGTAGCGCAGGGTTTTCAAGTTAGTTGGTGTTATTAGAGACTTTCATGAAACAGCTGTGCAGACGGCATCAGTGTAGATCTGAACGTGCAAGTGTGGCATTGTTTCCCTGACTGTTGGCGGGTTACCTCTGCGAAGTCGTTATGGCAACTTTAAAAGAACAAAGAGTGTGTGTGAAGTTTTGTTTCCTGCTTAAAACTGCAACGGAGACACAGCAAATGCTTCAGGAAGCTTTCCAGGAGGACGCTATGAGAGGCTGATTCTCGCCCGCTTGTCCCCAATATTGGGAGACATTCAAGCCATTCCTGACCATCAGTTTGCTTTTCGTCCTGGGCATTCGACAGTTCAGCAGTTGCTGCTTATGGTGTAGACCGCCGCCCTGGGTTTCCAGGAAGGCGCCTTCACGGCCATGGTTTCGCTGGATGTCGAGAAGGCCTTCTCTACGACATGACATGCTGGACTCCTACACAAAATGATCCACCTGGGGCTCCCAACACAAATGATCAACATCATACACAGCTTCTTGCGACACCGCTCATTCTAAGTCTCAGTTGCGGGGAAAACATCAACACTTAGAACAGTGAGAGGCGGAGTCCCCGAAGGCTCTGTGGTATCCCCCACCCTTTTCAACGTCTTTATGGCAGATTTCCCCACAGAACCACGAGTCGTAATGACACAATACGCTGACGACGGGCTTCTGTTCTGCAAAGACAAACACATCCTCAGAGCCTTCAACCCCTTACAAAGACATCTCCGTCTCACACAGCAGTGGTATAGGCGTTGGCGGATGTCCGTTAATCCGGACAAAAGCCACGCCATACTTTTTACAAAGTGCCACACCCCCGCAGACTGCCCCAAATTCAGCTTCCGAGGTCGAAGGATAGAGTGTTCTAACTCTGTCCAGTACCTAGGTGTTAACTTGGACAGAGGTCTAACCTTTCGCCAACACATCAGAGACCTAGTGGCAAGGGTACAGGGAGCCATCGCTTCCCTGTATCCTATGCTGGGGTCAAGCTCGATGCCGCTTGGCCTCTTCCAAGCGCTGGTGATCCCCGTGATGCTATATGCCTGCGAGTTCTGGGGCATGGCAGCAGACAGCTGGATAGCATGGCTTCAACGTGCACAGAATAGAGGACTACGGTCTGTCTATTCTGTGGGACTTTATTTCCCTACCAGGTTGCTCCACGAAGCATCAGGTCTTCCATACGTGGAGGATGAAATTAGGCACCGGGCTTCAAAATTATGCGCAAGTTTACCATCACACAGAAGCGTCCTTGTTAGATCATTGGGAGATTATGACACCACTAGACGCCTATCTAGACTGCACCGGGTCCCCCTTATGGCATGCGGGCACCGTAGATAACCCAGGAGCTAAACCTATCAGCAGCTAAAGCTGAGCTCCTCATGATTCTTTTAAGCTGTTTGGCATCTAATTTTTCCCCAACTAGAAAAATTAAACAAACCTAAAGATTTGGGTGCAAAGTACTGCATCCTCCACTTCAACCCGAAGGTATTTCGGTAACCTGCAAAATTTATCTCCCAACCAAAATACCTACACCACCTTCATCCTACAAATTTCAATTCTATTTCTTACCTGCGGTAAAACCCTTAACGGGTGGGCACGCAGCAAAAACCTTCTGGCTGTATACAGCCAGCCAGCACGAGCGAGCGAGCGAACGCACACAGACTTTCGAGTGGTTTGGGCGCTTTAAACGTGGTGATATGTGTGTTGAAGACCAAGCTCGTTCTGGACGCCCTTCAACATCGCGAGATGAGGAGAACATTGAAAAGGTCCGCCAAAAGATCAACGAGGATCGTCGCGAAACGATCGACAAAATTTCAGCAGCGACAGGAATTAACTGGAGCTCGTGCCAGCGGATTTTCAGGGAGGATTTGCACATGAGACGTGTTGCTGCTAAATTTGTTCCGCGCATTCTCACAAAGGAGCACAAAACCATCCGCATGAATGTGTGTCAGGACTTGAAAACAGAGATTGCACGTGTTCCAAACTTCTTGAACAAAGTCATTACAGGGGATGAGAGTTGGTGTTACGGGTATGACACAGAAACCAAGCAAGCGTCAAGCCAGTGGAGGACTCCCAACTCTCCCAGAACAAAAAAGCAAGACAAGTGAGGTCAAATGTGAAGACGATGATCATTGTCTTTTTTACGTTTGTGGAATTGTGCACCGAGAATTCGTACCCCCTGGCCAGACTGTTAACTAGTACTTTTACTTGGATGTTTTAAGGCGTCTGCGAGAGGGTGTGAGGAGGAAACGGACGGGACTTTGGCGATCAGGTGACTGGTTTCTGCATCACGACAACGCTCCAGCACACACAGCCTTACGAGTGACCCACTATTTGGCATCTCAGAGGTGGTCTGACGTTCTCCACGCTCCGTATTCGACGGACCTAGCCCCGTGCAACTTTTTCCTATTTCCACGAATGAAAAAACCGCTAAAAGGGGAGCGTTATGACGATGTGGAGGCGGTAAAAACAGCTTCGCAAAGGGCACTGGACAATATCAAACTTGAAGAGTTCCAAACATGCTTCCAACAGTGGGAAAAGAGACTTGACAAGTGCATCCCATGCAATGAAAAGGGAATTTCATTTGCTGTTCTCAAAAATCGTAAAACCCATTGGAGATGATTTTGAGAAAGAAGTGTGCCGTATTTTCTCCATTTACTATAAGCAGTAATAGTGAAATTAAAAGTGTTTGTATGTCTAGCTGCGAATAAAATAACACCAAAATGAAAACTGGGTTAAATTCCTAACCTAATTCTTAATACCAATGCTGTTTAATACGATGCTTAATAAGATCCACCCAAACCAACTTTATTTGGAAATAAGTCAAAATATAAGTTAATGAATAATTATATAAATAATCATAAGGAATACGAAGGTGATATATTCAATTATCATTTATGATTTTGAAACTCTCCGTTCACCATAGAATAAAACAAAAATGATAAAACAAAAACGCATCAGCTTGTACAAATACACGAAATCCAGCAACTGTGATAAATACACAGTCGTTTCAGGTATTACGTGAACGTCAACAATAATGCTTTGTTGGGGACACAAGTAAATAAAACAAAGCAGATGTCCGCGGTGTTATGAAACAAGCTTTTAACTAACTTTCGGCGTCACATTATCAAGCGTCACCACGAGTTTGTCGCCAACAAAAACTTTGGTGTGCACATGTTGTTACGCCTGCTGGAAATGTAACGACTGCAAACTAAGTCGCGGCAGCGGCGGCCCACACATCATTACTACCAACTTGAACGTCCTCATTATGTATCGCGAACCGCGCGCGCGCCCGCCCGCGCTCTCTATCTCTGGTTTTGCATACTAAGGAGAAGCGGCAGCATTTAGCGTCTTCTTTCTTGTAATTACTGACTCGATGAAGCTCCGCCATGGCAACCAACTTCGAGAAATATGGAGCAAGAACAAAAAGAGTGAGCACGCTGCCAACTTAACGCGACAAAAATGTCTACACGGTTCCCCACACATAAATCATCGCCATCAACGTCACATTTGCTGCTGTTGTTTATGTAAATCTTTCCAACCAAGAAACAATCTTCTAAAAGTTCTTCTGCCTTGCCACGCCACGCTGTTACCAGTTTTAACTGTTTTCTCACAAGCATCCTGTTACTTATCAGCTTATATTGACAATAAAGTACTTTTTAGACAGTCAAGATAAAAGAAACGCTTTTAAGAGTACATGATATCGCCATCGTTGCCACGAAACGAAGAGGTGTCATAAAGATTTAATTAACATGCTTTAAAATGTGATAGTTTGTGTTGACATGTGCTTGTTAGTTCTTCTCTACGTAGTCAACATCCAGATTTACACATTTTTCCTCAGCGTTTCTTGACCTTCCCATTTCTTGATTGCACAAGCCTGTAGAATTCGCTTTAAACCCTCTTCTACTTCAATAATGACGTCATTAGTGTTGTCAAATTGGCGACCACACTACGGATTCTTTATTTCCGGGAACAAAAACCAGTCACTTGTTGCGAGATCGGGCGAATAAGGCGGATGCTGTACGCTCTCAAAGCCACATTCCCCTGTTTTGTCACTTACAACTTGAGATGAATGAGCTGGTGCATTGTCAGACAGAAGACGAACAACTTTGGAGAGCATACCACGTCGTTTCTTAATCAGAGCTGCTCGTAACTTGTCCAGAAGATTGCAGTAGTATCTACCAGTGATGGTTTGACCCTTGGTAAGATAATCTGTAAGAATGACTCCACAACAGCCCCAGAAAACTGAAAGCATGACCTTCTCAGATGACTTTTGCACCTTTGCCTTTTTTGGGAGAGGGGGATCGGCATGTTTCCATTCCATACTCATGGTTTTGTATCATACTGATAGATCCAGGAATAATCCATGGTTACCAGACGATCAAAAAATCATCTTCATCCTGTTCCAACAGTATCAACATCTCTCTTGAAAGGTCACGCCGTGTTTGCTTTTGGAAATGGGTTAGCAAACGTGGAACCTTAGACACGTGCAGTTCGTCCACACACTAACATAACTAAGATGTGTCTCATTCATGATTATTTGGATGGTTGCTCGTCTGTCTTCCAGTATTAAACACTCCACTTTCTTCACTGTGACAGCTGACGGTCTACCAGCTCTTGGATCATCTGGGCTTTATAGCTCGGACCACTATTAGGTACAATTATTGAAAATTAATTGTTATTTCACACTAACCGTGTGTAGGATAAAGCCCGGGTCTTAAAGTACTTACAGCATAGTAAGTCGTCATTAAGGTAGTTGTCTCGTGTGTTTATGAGAACTCCTAGTGGTTTACTATAAAGCCTGGGCCTTAAAGTACTTACAGCATAGTAAGTCGTCATTAAGGTAGTTGTCTGATGTGTTTATGAGAACTCCTAGTGGTTTACTATAAAGCCCGGGCCTTAAAGTACTTACAGCATAGTAAGTCGTCATTAAGGTAGTTGTCTGATGTGTTTATGAAAACTCCTAGTGGTTTACTATAAAGCCCGGGCCTTAAAGTACTTACAGCATAGTAAGTCGTCATTAAGGTAGTTGTCTGATGTGTTTCTGAAAACTCCTAGTGGTTTACTATAAAGCCCGGACCTTAAAGTACTTCCAGCATAGTAAGTCGTCATTAAGGTAGTTGTCTCATGTGTTTATGAGAACTCCTAGTGGTTTACTATAAAGCCCGGACCTTAAAGTACTTACAGCATAGTAAGTCGTCATGAAGGTAGTTGTCTCATGTGTTTATGAGAACTCCTAGTGGTTTACTATAAAGCCCGGGCCTTAAAGTGCTTACAGCATAGTAAGTCGTCATTAAGGTAGTTGTCTCATGTGTTTATGAGAACTCCTAGTGGTTTACTATAAAGTCCGGGCCTTAAAGTGCTTACAGCATAGTAAGTCGTCATTAAGGTAGTTGTCTCATGTGTTTATGAGAACTCCTAGTGGTTTACTATAAAGCCCGGGCCTTAAAGTGCTTACAGCATAGTAGGTCGTCATTAAGGTAGTTGTCTCATGTGTTTATGAGAACTCCTAGTGGTTTACTATAAAGCCCGGGCCTTAAAGTGCTCACAGCATAGCAAGTCGTCATTAAGGTAGTTGTCTCATGTGTTTATGAGAACTCCTAGTGGTTTACTATAAAGCCCGGGCCTTAAAGTGCTTACAGCATAGTAAGTCGTCATTAAGGTAGTTGTCTCATGTGTTTATGAGAACTCCTAGTGGTTTACTATAAAGCCCGGGCCTTAAAGTACTTACAGCAGAGTAAGTCGTCATTAAGGTAGTTGTCTCATGTGTTTATGAAAACTCCTAGTGGTTTACTATAAAGCCCGGGCCTTAAAGTACTTACAGCATAGTAAGTAGTCATTAAGGTAGTTGTCTGATGTGTTTATGAGAACTCCTAGTGGTTTACTATAAAGCCCGGACCTTAAAGTACTTACAGCATAGTAAGTCGTCATTAAGGTAGTTGTCTGATGTGTTTATGAGAACTCCTAGTGGTTTACTATAAAGCCCGGACCTTAAAGAACTTACAGCATAGTAAGTCGTCATTAAGGTAGTTGTCTCATGTGTTTATTGGAACTCCTAGTGGTTTACTATAAAGCCCGGACCTTAAAGTACTTACACCATAGTAAGTCGTCATTAAGGTAGTTGTCTGATGTGTTTATGAGAACTCCTAGTGGTTTACTATAAAGCCCGGGTCTTAAAGTACTTACAGCATAGTAAGTCGTCATTAAGGTAGTTGTCTCATGTGTTTATGAGAACTCCTAGTGGTTTACTATAAAGCCCGGACCTTAAAGTACTTACAGCATAGTAAGTCGTCATTAAGGTAGATGTCTCATGTGTTTGAGTACTCTTAGTGGTTTACTATAAAGCCCGGGCCTTAGAGTACTTACAGCATAGTAAGTCGCCATTAAGGTAGTTGTCTGATGTGTTTATGAGAACTCCTAGTGGTTTACTATAAAGCCCGGGCCTTAAAGCACTTACAGCACAGTAAGTCGTCATTAAGGTAGAGGTCTCATATGTTTATGGGAACTCCTGGTGGTTTACTATAAAGCCCGGGCCTTAAAGCACTTACAGCATAGTAAGTCGCCATTAAGGTAGTTGTCTCATGTGTTTATGAGAACTCCTAGTAGTTTACTATAAAGCCCGGACCTTAAAGTACTTACAGCATAGTAAGTCGTCATTAAGGTAGTTGTCTCATGTGTTTGAGTACTCCTAGTGGTTTACTATAAAGCCCGGGCCTTAGAGTACTTTCAGCATAGTAAGTCGCCATTAAGGTAGTTGTCTGATGTGTTTATGAGAACTCCTAGTGGTTTACTATAAAGCCCGGGTCTTAAAGTACTTACAGCACAGTAAGTCGCCATTAAGGTAGTTGTCTCATGTGTTTATGAGAACTCCTAGTGGTTTACTATAAAGCCCGGGCCTTAAAGCACTTACAGCACAGTAAGTCGTCATTAAGGTAGTTGTCTCATGTGTTTATGAGAACTCCTAGTAGTTTACTATAAAGCCCGGACCTTAAAGTACTTACAGCATAGTAAGTCGTCATTAAGGTAGTTGTCTCATGTGTTTATGAGAACTCCTGGTGGTTTACTATAAAGCCCGGGTCTTAAAGTACTTACAGCATAGTAAGTCGTCATTAAGGTATTTGTCTCATATGTTTATGAGAACTCCTATGGTTTACTATAAAGCCCGGGCCTTAAAGCACTTACAGCACAGTAAGTCGTCATTAAGGTAGTTGTCTCATATGTTTATGAGAACTCCTAGTGGTTTACTATAAAGCCCGGGTCTTAAAGTACTTACAGCATAGTAAGTCGTCATTAAGGTATTTGTCTCATATGTTTATGAGAACTCCTATGGTTTACTATAAAGCCCGGGCATTAAAGCACTTACAGCACAGTAAGTCGTCATTAAGGTAGTTGTCTCATGTGTTTATGAGAACTCCTAGTGGTTTACTATAAAGCCCGGGCCTTAAAGCACTTACAGCATAGTAAGTCGCCATTAGATAGTTGTCTCATGTGTTTATGAGAACTCCTAGTGGTTTACTATAAAGCCCGGACCTTAAAGTACTTACAGCATAGTAAGTCGTCATTAAGGTAGTTGTCTCATGTGTTTATGAGAACTCGTAGTGGTTTACTATAAAGTCCGGGCCTTAAGGTACTCACAGCATAGTAAGTCGTCATTAAGGTAGTTGTCTCATGTGTTTATGATAACTCCTAGTGGTTTACTATAAAGCCCGGGCCTTAAAGTACTTACAGCATAGTTAGTCGTCATTAAGGTAGTTGTCTCATGAGTTTATGAGAACTCCTAGTGGTTTACTATAAAGTCCGTGCCTTAAGGTACTCACAGCATAGTAAGTCGTCATTAAGGTGGTTGTCTCATGTGTTTCTGAAAACTCCTAGAGGTTTACTATAAAGCCCGGACCTTAAAGTACTTACAGCATAGTAAGTCGTCATTAAGGTAGTTGTCTCATGTGTTTATGAGAACTCCTAGTGGTTTACTATAAAGCCCGGACCTTAAAGTACTTACAGCATAGTAAGTCGTCATTAAGGTAGTTGTCTCATGTGTTTATGAGAACTCCTAGAGGTTTACTATAAAGCCCGGGCATTAAAGTGCTTACAGCATAGTAAGTCGTCATTAAGGTAGTTGTCTCATGTGTTTATGAGAACTCCTAGTGGTTTACCATAAAGCCCGGGCCTTAAAGTACTTACAGCAGAGTAAGTCGTCATTAAGGTAGTTGTCTCATGTGTTTATGAAAACTTCTAGTGGTTTACTATAAAGCCCGGGCCTTAAAGTACTTACAGCATAGTAAGTCGTCATTAAGGTAGTTGTCTGATGTGTTTATGAGAACTCCTAGTGGTTTACTATAAAGCCCGGACCTTAAAGTACTTACAGCATAGTAGGTCGTCATTAAGGTAGTTGTCTCATGTGTTTATGAGAACTCCTAGTGGTTTACTATAAAGTCCGGACCTTAAAGTACTTACAGCATAGTAAGTCGTCATTAAGGTAGTTGTCTCATATGTTTATGAGAACTCCTAGTGGTTTACTATAAAGCCCGGACCTTAAAGTACTTACAGGTATAGTAAGTCGCCATTAAGGTAGTTATCTCATGTGTTTATGAGAACTCCTAGTGGTTTACTATAAAGCCCGGACCTTAAAGTACTTACAGCATAGTAAGTCGCTATTAAGGTGGTTGTCTCATGTGTTTATGAGAACTCCTAGTGGTTTACTATAAAGCCCGGGCCTTAAAGTACTTACAGCATAGTAAGTCGTCATTAAGGTAGTTGTCTCGTGTGTTTATGAGAACTCCTAGTGGTTTACTATATAGCCCGGACCTTAAAGTACTTACAGCATAGTAAGTCGTCATTAAGGTAGTTGTCTCGTGTGTTTATTGGAACTCCTAGTGGTTTACTATAAAGCCCGCACCTAAAAGTACTTACACCATAGTAAGTCGTCATTAAGGTAGTTGTCTGATGTGTTTATGAGAACTCCTAGTGGTTTACTATAAAGCCCGGGTCTTAAAGTACTTACAGCATAGTAAGTCGTCATTAAGGTAGTTGTCTCATATGTTTATGAGAACTCCTAGTGGTTTACTATAAAGCCCGGACCTTAAAGTACTTACAGCATAGTAAGTCGTCATTAAGGTAGTTGTCTCATGTGTTTGAGTACTCCTAGTGGTTTACTATAAAGCCCGGGCCTTAGAGTACTTACAGCATAGTAAGTCGCCATTAAGGTAGTTGTCTGATGTGTTTATGAGAACTCCTAGTGGTTTACTATAAAGCCCGGGTCTTAAAGTACTTACAGCATAGTAAGTCGCCATTAAGGTAGTTGTCTCATGTGTTTATGAGAACTCCTAGTGGTTTACTATAAAGCCCGGGCCTTAAAGCACTTACAGCACAGTAAGTCGTCATTAAGGTAGAGGTCTCATATGTTTATGGGAACTCCTAGTGGTTTACTATAAAGCCCGGGCCTTAAAGCACTTACAGCATAGTAAGTCGCCATTAAGGTAGTTGTCTGATGTGTTTATGAGAACTCCTAGTAGTTTACTATAAAGCCCGGACCTTAAAGTACTTACAGCATAGTAAGTCGTCATTAAGGTAGTTGTCTCATGTGTTTATGAGAACTCCTAGTGGTTTACTATAAAGCCCGGACCTTAAAGTACTTACAGCATAGTAAGTCGTCATTAAGGTAGTTGTCTCATGTTTTTGAGTACTCCTAGTGGTTTAGTATAAAGCCCGGGCCTTAGAGTACTTTCAGCATAGTAAGTCGCCATTAAGGTAGTTGTCTGATGTGTTTATGAGAACTCCTAGTGGTTTACTATAAAGCCCGGGTCTTAAAGTACTTACAGCATAGTAAGTCGCCATTAAGGTAGTTGTCTCATGTGTTTATGAGAACTCCTAGTGGTTTACTATAAAGCCCGGGCCTTAAAGCACTTACAGCACAGTAAGTCGTCATTAAGGTAGTTGTCTCATGTGTTTATGAGAACTCCTGGTGGTTTACTATAAAGCCCGGGCCTTAAAGCACTTACAGCATAGTAAGTCACCATTAAGGTAGTTGGCTCATGTGTTTATGAGAACTCCTAGTGGTTTACTATAAAGCCCGGACCTTAAAGTACTTACAGCATAGTAAGTCGTCATTAAGGTAGTTGTCTCATGTGTTTATGAGAACTCCTGGTGGTTTACTATAAAGCCCGGACCTTAAAGAACTTACAGCATAGTAAGTCGTCATTAAGGTAGTTGTCTCATGTGTTTATTGGAACTCCTAGTGGTTTACTATAAAGCCCGGACCTTAAAGTACTTACACCATAGTAAGTCGTCATTAAGGTAGTTGTCTGATGTGTTTATGAGAACTCCTAGTGGTTTACTATAAAGCCCGGGTCTTAAAGTACTTACAGCATAGTAAGTCGTCATTAAGGTAGTTGTCTCATGTGTTTATGAGAACTCCTAGTGGTTTACTATAAAGCCCGGACCTTAAAGTACTTACAGCATAGTAAGTCGTCATTAAGGTAGTTGTCTCATGTGTTTATGAGAACTCCTAGTGGTTTACTATAAAGTCCGGGCCTTAAGGTACTCACAGCATAGTAAGTCGTCATTAAGGTAGTTGTCTCATGTGTTTATGAGAACTCCTAGTGGTTTACTATAAAGTGCGGGCCTGAAAGTACTTACAGCATAGAAAGTCGTCATTAAGGTAGTTGTCTCATGAGTTTATGAGAACTCCTAGTGGTTTACTATAAAGTCCGGGCCTTAAGGTACTCACAGCATAGTAATTCGTCATTAAGGTGGTTGTCTCATGTGTTTATGAGAACTCCTAGTGGTTTACTATAAAGTCCGGGCCTTAAAGTACTTACAGCATAGTAAGTCGTCATTAAGGTAGTTGTCTCATGTGTTTATGAGAACTGCTAGTGGTTTACTATAAAGTCCGGGCCTTAAAGTACTTACAGCATAGTAAGTCGTCATTAAGGTAGTTGTCTCATGTGTTTATGAGAACTCCTAGTGGTTTACTATAAAGTCCGGACCTTAAAGTACTTACAGCATAGTAGGTCGTCATTAAGGTAGTTGTCTCATGTGTTTATGAGAACTCCTAGTGGTTTACTATAAAGTCCGGACCTTAAAGTACTTACAGCATAGTAAGTCGTCATTAAGGTAGTTGTCTCATATGTTTATGAGAACTCCTAGTGGTTTACTATAAAGCCCGGACCTTAAAGTACTTACAGGTATAGTAAGTCGCCATTAAGGTAGTTATCTCATGTGTTTATGAGAACTCCTAGTGGTTTACTATAAAGCCCGGACCTTAAAGTACTTACAGCATAGTAAGTCGCTATTAAGGTGGTTGTCTCATGTGTTTATGAGAACTCCTAGTGGTTTACTATAAAGCCCGGGCCTTAAAGTACTTACAGCATAGTAAGTCGCCATTAAGGTAGTTGTCTCATGTGTTTATGAGAACTTCTAGTGGTTTACTATAAAGGCCAGGCCTTAAAGTACTTACAGCATATTAAGTCGTCATTAAGGTAGTTGTCTCATGTGTTTATGAGAACTCCTAGTGGTTTACTATAAAGCCCGGGCCTTAAAGTACTTACAGCATAGTAAGTCGCCATTGAGGTAGTTGTCTCATGTGTTTATGAGAACTCCTAGTGGTTTACTGAAAAAAACATGAGTCAGTTGGAGAATTTAATGTCATGTTGGCTCGTTGACCATAGCAGCTCAATGGTTTAGAGCAGTTAGACGGATCTAGGAGATCCGTGGTTCAAATCCGGGCTATCGCATTGAATTTTGCAGTCTAACTGTACCCTTTTATAGTGCGTCCTACACACGGCTAGTGTGAAAGAACAATTAGTTTCCAAACATATGAATGTTAAAATATACATATCTAATTTCAAATAGTGATTTTTAAAAATTACCAATATCTACAATTAACATTATCGATCCAGAGAAGAATTAAAGAAAGGGAAAAGATTAAGAAACGTAAGCAGCAGAAGACAAATGAAGTCTAAATTATGACACTAATAAAAACAAAACAAACGACGTGAAAGCTAAAATAAATGAATGTAATTATTGATGCAGGTTATGAAACTATGTTATAAACAACAGTATATAGTCTATAACTGCTGCTGTATTTGATGACCTCTTCCTAAATATATCAATAATTTACCCAATTTTACAAAATGCTTAATTTTAACTTGTATTTTACTTATTTCACGCTTTGTAATAATTACAAAGTTCTTATATGTGAAGATCTTCATATGGTACTAAAGTGTGTGTAGCATTAATTCTATCGCCACGTTCATTAGTTTTTCTCCTCATTCCTCGTCGGTCCCCGTTCATTACAACGAGGCTCCAAGCAATTTAACTCCCTTTGCAGTCCAGCAGACATCAAAATTAGATCTGCATACACGAGGATGGAAATTCAGCGTATCCTCCTCAACTCTGGACAACATATAGTCAATATTATTAAGAAACAAGTTAAAAGACATCGGAGCCCAATTATTTCTTTATGTGTTATCAAATATTAGTCAAAGAACGCTGTTATTATATGTTCCTAATATTAGGGTGATTTTAAGTGGCTGATCAATTGGTGGGAGCGTTCACAACAGTAAATCCACGGAGAACCATCAAAGAAATTCAGAGTTTTAAAGTCAGAAAACTGTAAAGTATAATATTTCCAAAGAACTTATACAATTAACACTAACTAAATACTTATGATCGAGAATGTGTACACATCGCAGTGACATATGGATAATATTGCAGTGCCGAACATTGTAATCAAATCTAGTGTGTTGGTGGCACTTATTTTTGTCTCCTCTTGTACAAACACTTATTTCTGTATCTACTTCAAGATAAACATTATGTTATTGTAGTTACAAGGGAATACATTAGACTTTAAGTGATAGTCAAATGTTTTGGTCTTTATGTCATGTGTACATGACTTTCTCTACTCTTGTACAAACACTTATTGCTCTACTTCAAGATAAACATTATCTTATTGTAGTTACAAAGAAATACAGTAGACTTTAAGTGCTAGTCAAATGTTTTGGTCGTTATGTGATGTGTCCATGACTTTCTCTACTCTTGTACAAACACTAATTGCTCTATCTACTTCCAGACAAACATTATCTTATACGAGTCAACTGGAGAATTTAATGTCAGGACGGTACGTTGGCCATGGTAGCTCAAAGGTTAAGAGCGACTGGGCGGAAACCAGGAGATCCGTGGTTCAAATCCCGGCCATGGCATTGAATTTTTCATGTTGACTCCATCCATCAAATATCTTAGCCTATATACGGTTAGTGTGGAGAAATGATTAATTTCCATAAATTAACTAAAATTATCTTATTGTAATTACAAGGGAGTACAGTAGACTTTAAGTGATAGTCAAATGTTTTGGTCGTTATGTGATGTATACATGATTTTCTCTACTCTTGTACAAGCACTTATTGCTCTAACTATTTCAAGATAAACATTATCTTATTGTAGTTACAAGGAAATACAGTAGACTTTAAGTGATAGTCAAATGTTTTGGTTGTTATGTGATGTATACATGACTTTCTCTACTCTTGTACAAACACTTATTGCTACCCCTACTTCAAGATAAACATCTTATTGTAGTTACAAGGGAATACAGTAGACTTTAAGTGATAGTCAAATGTTTTGGTGGTTATGTGATGTATACATGACTTTCTCTACTCTTGTTCAAACACTTATTGCTCTATCTACTTCAAGATAAACATTATCTTCTTGTAGTTACAAGGGAATAAAGTAGACTTTAAGTGATAATCAAATGTTTTGGCCGTTATGTGATGTATACATGACTTTCTCTACTCTTGTACCAACACTTATTGCTCTATCTACTTAAGATAAACATCTTATTGTAGTTACAAGGGAATACAGTGGACTTTAAGATATAGTCAAAAGTTTGGTCGTTATGTGATGTATACATGACTTTCTCTACTCTTGTACAAACACTTATTGCTCTATCTACTTCAAGATAAATATTTTCTTCTTGTAGTTACAAGGGAATAAAGTAGACTTTAAGTGATAATCAAATGTTTTGGCCGTTATGTGATGTATACATGACTTTCTCTACTCTTGTACCAACACTTATTGCTCTATCTACTACAAGATAAACATTATCTTATTGTAGTTACAAGGGAATACAGTAGACTTTAAGTGACAGTCAAATGTTTTGGTCGTTATGTGATGTATACACGACTTTCTCTACTCTTGTACAAACACTTATTGCTCTATCTACTTAAAGATAAACATATTCTTATTGTGGTTACAAGGGAATTAAGGAGACTTTAAGTGATAGTCAAATGTTTTTGACGTTATGTGATGTTTACATGACTTTCTCTACTCTTGTTCAAACACTTATTGCTCTATCTACTTCAAGATAAACATTTTCTTCTTGTAGTTACAAGGGAATAAAGTAGACTTTAAGTGATAATCAAATGTTTTGGCCGTTATGTGAAGTATACATGACTTTCTCTACTCTTGTACCAACACTTATTGCTCTATCTACTACAAGATAAACATTATCTTATTGTAGTTACAAGGGAATACAGTAGACTTTAAGTGACAGTCAAATGTTTTGGTCGTTATGTGATGTATACATGACTTTCTTTACTCTTGTACAAACACTTATTGCTCTATCTACTTAAGATAAACATCTTATTGTAGTTACAAGGGAATACAGTGGACTTTAAGATATAGTCAAAAGTTTGGTCGTTATGTGATGTATACATGACTTTCTCTACTCTTGTACAAACACTTATTGCTCTATCTACTTCAAGATAAATATTATCTTATTATAGTTACAAGGGAATGCAGTGGACTTTAAGTGATAATCAAATGTTTTAAATAACTGGCAGCTATGTAATGATAATAAAATTCCATTGTCTTTGCATGGCCAAGAGATAAAAAAATGAATAACGACTCTACACTTGGGTACAGTGTAAGTTTTGGAAAATTCTCTGTAATGATATGTCTGCACTTGTCTCACCATATTCTATGAAGTTTGACGTAGAGTATCCTCACCAATGTTACCTATTTCGGTTCGAATGGATTCTTTGAAAATTAATTGTCCGTGGAATATTCTTGTACACTATGATTTTTTAGATACCCCCACAAGAAAAAAATTCGGCGAAGTTTGGTCAGGGGATGTGGGAGATTATTCGATTATCAAAGAAACTGGTTACAAGTTCCATGGTGTTATTAGATGTATGACATGTTGCTCCATCTTCTGGAAATAACCTTCTTCCAATTCGATATTATCTCCACAAAACTTCAGAGAATATGGAGAGACGAGTGCAAACATGTATAGATGCTGGCGGAGGATACTTCAAGCATTTTCTCTGAGATGTAAATAGTGTAATATAATCTCCCAACTGTGTATTATATTCTCCCAAAGTTGCACGTGTGTCCTTCTATTGGTCCAAAAGCTATGGCCTATTGGAATGGTTCAGGTTTATATGGATCACACTGTATTAATATGTTACTGTTAAATCTTAGTTCCTATTATTAAAATACAACTTCTGAAGTAAGTGATGGATAAATATAATTAAACGTAACTTGGAATAACTTTCAGGAAACATATTTATTGTAATGAAGACATAACGAGTAGAGATAATCGAACTTCTCCGTTACAGCCTTGGCAAAGTATGGTATGAAGTCTTGTGTAAAATTTGATACTGTAGAGCAGTTTAATGGAATAGGGTTAAAGCGTAGCCCAAGTTACATCAAAGTGCCATCTCCATTTCAGCGCCCCCTGACAAAAATATCAGATGCAGCCCTCTCTGTTATTACATTCCAAGCGAGAAATAATTATTATCTTTTTGTCGCTGCCATTCCACGCTAACTTATATGGGGAAAATTCCCAAAGTGTTCGCTATCTCGGCAGTACAGCAGCAAGAAGCCCGTAGCTCGTAAAGAAGGCGGTGGTGCAATTGCAACACAAGAACCTTCATGTTCCTATCTTAATCCTTCCCCGACGTATTGAACAACTTGCTCGTTTTTCCTGCACTTCTGGGAGATACGTAGAGACAATCCTCCTGTCTTCGCCAGAGAATTCCCGATGGCTCAAGACACCCGCCCGCTTTAAGTAAAGCTCTTGGAACGAGATAATAACCCAGTACAAGATAAAACATGTACGTGCGCTAATGAAGATAGTATTCAGCAAAAACCCAAAGAAAACTATTATTAAAATCTTTCTCCCTAATTTGGTACTGGAAAAGTAAATTATTTTCTCTTAAACTTATAATACTGTAGCCTATAATATTGAGATTTCACCCAAATCACATCTCTTAAATTTAATTCAAATTACCAAAACAACCTATAGAAGTTCAAGTTGTTCTCGGGAGGCACGCCAGGTGAAAAAAAATGATTAAACATCAACGTTTCGGGAGTGTGCATCTCTCCCATCATCAGGATATATATATATATATATATATATATATATATATATATATATAAAATGTTATAACCACAAATGAAGTACTGGATATAATACAACTATAAAGAAAGAACAAAACACTATCAAAATTCGCATTACTGAACAAAATACTGTTTTCAGTAAATTAAATGCCAGCTCAGGAGATGGCGTGTGTATAGAAAATTGTGTCAAAGAAACGTAACTACTTAACTTCATTATCAAGTGATACCGAAATTATGGGTTGCCAGAAGCAAAGAATAATGATAGACGTCAAAGGAATGTTGGTTCTTTGTGACGACCAAGCCCAAGGCCAGTTCAGTTGGGGAAAGTGTTTATAACAATGCCATGAAAGAAGCAATGTCCTTAGAAGGTTTCTAAAGGAATTGTCACTTGACGTATATGAATAGGGTATTCTATGGATCGTTTACAATGGCGACCAAAACAGCCACAAAAGGACTTTGTTTGTTTAAAAGAGTTTTGGAGAGTGAAGGTTATATAAAATATACACACGCAGTTGTGGTCAGGCACTCTTCGGCGTTTAGCCGATGGAGACGGGTCACGGCTAGAAAGCCATTATAGTCTTCGGCGTGCAGCCGATATAAAGAAAAGTCAGACGTGAAGCCTATTAGAGCGGTCAACTTGTTCGGTCTTGAATATTTGTCGGGTCATCAAAATTTATCGAGAAATATAATTAGCTTTCAGTCACTATAAACCGTGATTGGTAACCCTCGGTCGGCAGCTTCCATTTCGAGGTTTGAAATAAGAAGCAGTGAATAAATAATTTGGAGACGGGCATTCCAGTGTTGTAAAATTTCCTTCTCACACACATCCACGCATACCCTGAGAGAAACCTCATTGCTCACTATAATATTTGCTTCAGACTGGTGCACAACGTGGAGCTGTGGTAACCTGTGATCACCACCATTAAAATCAGTTACACAAGCTGTATTGATCTGTGCTTCTTAAGTCGATGTATTTCCATTTTTAAGGCCGGTTTCCAAGAGGAGCTGAATTGAAATCCGGCATCACGATTAAGCGTGCTCCTTTCAGAGGAAATCGCCAAAGCCTCCTTAATTCTCTGCTCCCAGTAACTGTTGCATTTTAATACAACCTGAGAAGTCTGTACTGGCAGAGCATTGTTTTGATAACGACCATAGAGCCAACTTTCGGGGAACAACCATCTTTGTTTTATGCTGTCAAAAACACATACACACAGATAAATATATCAATGGAATACAATATTCTTTTAACGAACTATAAGCGTGTAATTGAGGAAACAGCAGCAGCAAAGGAGATGGTGGCCTGAGAGACAGCCCGTGGTGTGTTATGCATGTACCTGTCTTAGAAGGACCTAACCACGTAATGACGGATTAAGGGGTTTACAAGATGTTGGATTAAATTTAGGTAGAATGAGTGAAAGCTCCTCAACGGGAGGAACTGCCTATGTGCAGCGCCGGTAGGAACAAATTTTTCTTGGAAGGGTTGAATTTTTAAAATCCCAGGCCAGTTCTCGAATTGGTATAATTTTGAAGTTGGAATAGCAACTTAGGGTTACCGGTTGCTCCCGCAGGCTATGCAAGGAACCCGGTACCGCTCTAGGCCGCGTTTTCTAGGTTGATAAGTTCCCAAGAGGCCTAACGGGGTACTCTAATGGTGAGGTGAACTCTCGTAGAATTTTGTGGCCCAGCGTCTAGTTACATCTTCCACATAGTGGAGAGATGAGGCTTCGTGAAGGTAACTTATGGGAAAGCATCGAAGAAGAATAGCACTCAGACATCTATTTTGTACACACTGAAGCTGCAGCAGCGGCCGTGCCCCATATCTCGCACGCGTAGAGCATGATTGTTAATCATCAGAGCCTGAAAAGACATAACATCAGGGATATCGGCATCTCAGACCGCAGCATGAGGTACAACGAAGCCGAAGCCACGCATGCCCATTGCGACAGCTTCCCCGAAAGTTAGATTCTTGTCCAGCTTTACTCCCAAATATGTGAGAGAATTCGTCCACCCTAGCCTTCGTTCAGTATATATGTAAAAGCGGAGGTTAGCAGGAAAGCAGCGCTTGGCGAAGAGTGTGGCTTGGCTTTTGTCCGGATTGATGGACAATCGCTAAAGCCTGCACCAATCTTGGAAGAGGCTTAAGTGGTTGAGAGCTCTGCGTGGATATCTATGCTGCACGTCGTCAGCATACTGATCTACGCATATTGACGCACTGCTCTGTGGGAAGGTCGGCCACATATACGCTGAAATGCGTAGGGGAGGACCCCTCTTGTCCGTCTAGGTAGCGTAGATGGTAGCGTATCTGCTTCACGTTCAAGAGGTCCCGAGTTCGAATCTCGGTCAGGGTGAGTTACCTGGATAAGTTTTTTTCCGGGTTTTTCTCTTATCCTTAAAGACGAATGTCAGGTAGCTCCAAGCTCCATGGACCCTGGACACATTTGAGCACCATTCCACCCATTTCATTCACCGTCCGATATGACTTAACGTTGGAGGACGTAAAATTACCAAAAAAGAGTCCCTTCTTGCGGACAACTTTCCCGCCACTGAAACAATAAAGAATATATGTTTTAGGAAAGAGTATAGTAGGTGTACTGTGTGGGTAGTAAGCTCTAGGGAAATGAGCTTGTGTTGGAGACCTGCATGTCAGGTGGTAGAGAAGGCCTCCTCGACATCCAGAGAAACCGCCGCGGTATACGCCCTGTCCTGGAAGCCCAGAGCAATGGCTTCCACCACAAGCCGCAGTTGCTGTGACGTCGAGTGCCCAGGACGGAAACCAAACTGATGGGGAGGTATGGCTTGAATGTCACCGAGTAAGGGTGACAAGCGGGCTACAATTGAGGAAGCCATCCGTCCGTCCTTAGTGCTAGCAGGCTGAATGTTTTTGCTGCGTACCCACTCGTTAAGGGTTTTACTGCAGGTAGGACACTTTTCAGGATTTTGTCGGGTGGTATTGGGTTATGAGGTTGAATTTTGTCGTGAGGTAACACTTATGTTCCTCGAGGTTTGTGGAGAGGATGCAAAATCTTTTCCATCCTGATGTTTTGTTTCATACATTTTCATTTGCTTTAAAACTCTGAGGCCAAACAGCTTGGAAGGATTATGTGGAGCTCAGGTTTAGCTGCTGTAAGGATCATTTCCCTCATCTCGGGTGTCCATAAGCCATGCGGGGTACCCGGAACAGCCTAAATAGACGTCTAGTGGCGTCATAATCTCCCAAAGAACTCACTAGGCGCTTTTTTGGCATGTTTATGCAGCGTATAATATTGCTGCTGACATCTGGTGTGAACTGTTTGTACTATTTTCTCTCCTCTCCTTGATGGACTCTATAGCAGATTTTTGTATCTCTTTGGACTGAGATTGACCAAAATATCTTGGCAGGATTTCGATTCAAGTTAGTAAAAATAAATATTTTCTCTTATATATCCAAATCCTTCAATAGGAAGTCCAAAAATGTTTAGCTATTGCAGAATTTATCTGTTTTAGTTTATATTTATTTTAGATTTTATCTGTTTTAGTTTCTTCGATACCTACTCACCACGAGAAGATCAGAATGAATTGAAATTTTGAGTGCAACTGTGGTCTATCCCAAGTTTTAAAGAAGTTGAGATGTTGTACTGCAAAGTTGGCAGTAGCCACTTATAGTTTGAGAGCAGGAAATCAAGTTGCTGCCAATGCACAAAAAATAAATTACTATCAGTATATATTGATTGTAATAGTTCAACGTTAATGAAAACACATGGCAGGGTCAATTCAAACTCGACCTCGGAGAGGGCTAGGCCACTGTTGCACTCAGCCTTTAAATTGGTTATATTGCTTCTATCATCCATGAACTGCATCTTTCGATTTTGACTTAAAATATACCATACATCTGAAGTAATAGTAAAGAAATAAGCACTGCTCTCTAAATCCAGGACAGTTCTTTAAACGAAGTAACTAAATATGGACACATATAGTGAAACAAATTGGTAGAGTGACAGCTGGAGTTGAGTCATTACTGGGAGAGGGGAATGACAGTGTGTCACATGACAGAGACGGCTGTGAAAATTGATTACCACACGCCGCTTTCTCACTTCTCCACCTTTCATGCAAATTTCCTGCAATCTCATTCGGATGAATAACCCGTAAAGTTGTTACTATAGAAAAAAGGAAACCTTCCCTGCAAAAATGCTTCCTTTCGGATACAGGACACCTGAAATACGCCATCTGTTTCCGATATTGATTCTCCCTCCCATGATTATCAGTCATGGATAGCGTGTTCATGCCGGTATAACGTAATTTAACCGATCTATTGCATTATGAAGAAAAACTGAGTTTGTGATCTAATTGTTCATCTTATTCATCGATGGTACAAGCAGTGAAAGCTTTGTCGGTGTGTTGTATTATCTCATGTTTCCCTGCTACTTCTATTCCTTCTTCAATGTATTATCCTCCTTTTTGTAGATAATTCCGAAGATATGTACACTTATTGGGCCTCTTTAACCGAAGCAGAGCACTCCCCATAGGTGGATACGGTTCTGTGCACTTCTACCGTGACCGATGGAATAGACAAATGACAGTGAAGATTGGAAGGGCAGACAGATCCTGTATCAGACGATGAATGAAATGATGTTCAAATGACTACAGGCTACATAGAGCTTGGAGTTACCAGACACTCATTTTTCAGGATAAGGACAAAAACTCCAAGTTAAGTCATATCAGGCGATGAATGAAATGATATTAAAATGAGTACAGGGTACATAGAGCTTAGAGTTATTAGACGTTCATCGTTCAGGATAAGGGAAAACCTTCAACGTTAAGTCATATCGGACGATGATTGAAATGATGTTCAAATGAGTTCAGGGTACATAAAGCTTAGAGTTACCAGACATTCATCTTTCAGAATAAGGAAAAAAAAACTGAAACATTAAGTCATATCGGACGATGAATGAATCGATACTCGAATGACTACAAGGTACATAGGGCTTAGAGTTACCAGACATTCATCTTTCAGGATAACGGAAAACCTCCAACGTTAAGTCATATCGGACGATGAATGAAATGATGTTCAAATGAGTACAGGGGACATAGAGCTTAGAGTTACCAGACATTCATCTTTCAGGATAAGAGAAAACTTCCAATGTTAAGTCATATCGGACGATGAATGTAATGATGCTCAAATGAGTACAGGGTACATAGAGCTTAGAATTACCAACGTTCATGGTTACCTTCCCTAAGGAATAATGTTTATTTTGAAGTAGATAGAGCAATAAGTGTTTGTACAAGAGTAGAGAAAGTCATGTGTACATCACATAACGACCAAAACATTTGACTATCACTTAAAGTCTACTGTATTACCTTGTAACTACAATAAGATAATGTTTATCTTGAAGTAGATAGAGCAATAAATATTTGCACAAGAGTAGAGAAAGTCATGTGTACATCACATAACACATAACGACCAAAACATTTGACTATCACTTAAAGTCTACTGTATTCCCTTGTAACTACAATAAGATAATGTTTATCTTAATGAAGATAGAGCAATAAGTGTTTGTGCAAGAGTAGAGAGTCATGTGTACATCACATAACGACCAAAATATTTGACTATCACTTAAAGTCTACTGTATTCCCTTGTAACTACAATAAGATAATGTTTATCTTGATGAAGATAGAGCAATAAGTGTTTGTACAAGAGTAGAGAAAGTCATATGAATCTACACAATAGATTTATGTTTCACAACCAAGCTGATCAATTCATCATTTACGGTGCCTGACGTAAAACATCATTGGTCATTATGTATGGTTTAATATCGTCTAATATCGGGAGAAAGACCAAATATTGGATAGTAGCTTCAGATTCCTTATTCATTGAAATGATATGCGCATAAAATAACTATTTACTGAGAATCATTTTAAGGAAGCCTTCTAACTGATTTCCAATGTTTCTCTTCATATCTTATTCGTATTAAACTGAAAATCGATTAATACTTTCATCGATAGACGAACAACATGAGCGTAGAAGACTGAACATATATTACAGCTAACCAAATGACCCACTTTGATAATCGGTAATGAAATCAATGTTTATTGTTTGAGGTAATAATGTACAACAAAGGTGTACCAAATATTTGCAATTGTTAAGCTGAGAAGGTACTGACTTGTGGTTAAAATTTACTGTTTTTTATTTTTTACATTTTATTATGTCATCCCTCTATATTACAAATATATAGTTAAAAATTCATTGGAGCAATATGTTATACCTAATTTACTAATTATATTAGTGGGTGTTACGTTTTTGTCACGCCCCTTTCCGTAAGCTTTCAGAAAATCGATCATAACTTCTGTAATACTGAACAGATATTTCTGAACTAAGCCTTGTTTTGTAAGAGATCTTCTAAGCTTTTTGTTGGTACCACTGTAACTCCAATGATGCTAGTTTTTCTCTTGTCTTTGGCTGTGTATGTGAACAGTTATTTGTTCTGAATAATATTTGGTACTAGTTATTGGTCAATATATGATATGGGTAGACAAAAGCATTTGAAAAGAGAAAGTTTACAGGCAATTGTTTTACTAAACATAGTAAAGTAAATGTAGAAAATATAAATACAATAGACAATGAAACCACATGTAATATTGAGGTTAGTAGGCCCATGTGGTAATCATGATAGTAGTCATATACAGAAATCGATGAGCTGCGAGTCCTGAAAGCAGATAAAATGGTTGAAGAACTGGCCAAGAAGGCAAGACAAATGATGAGCAACTTGAAAAGAACAAGTGAGAATACAGAGGGTCAAGACTATGCAGTAGGAATGTTCTGACTCGTGTGAGAAGTCAGTAATCAATATATCAACTTTAAAGCTGTTTTTTCTCAGTTTCACATTTTTTCAAGTTCCGGTACACTTTTTAAAAATCTAACTAACCGAAACATATGAATGTTTTTGTGTGTATTAAGCAGACTGATAAGAATAATAATATGGAGGGATTTTACTCTGAGATTAATAATAGTTGTTTTAAAAATATAATTTTCTGAAATTTCAGTGCTTTTTCTTACAAAAACTAAAAGAATTATAACAAATTAGCAGTACAAAATTTTCAAATAATAATACATATTATTAAAGTTAAAGGTTTCAAGAACATGCCTGAAAAATTTCAATTACATATCAATAATAACTTCTTAGTAATGTACACCCAAATATCATGTAAATAGCATTCTGGAGATATGCAGTACCTTCTCACTTTAATATTAGTGATTAGTATATACAGTACATTTTCTCTGTATTAACAACGTGGTCATTTCGCAACGGATGTGTTAGGAGATAGCTCGTGACTCGGTGTGTGGCGGAAATTGGCGTTCTGGGTCTCATCGCTAACCTACGTCACTACAGAGACCTAAATTAGATTAGATTGATTTGCGTTCAGTAGGTTCACTTGTAGCCAGAAAAGTCTGTGAACATTGAACATGTCCAGAGGTATAAAGTTTAATAGCATATATATGTACAAAAGTTAACATAAGACACATATTATAGTATACGGGCAATATGAACAACAATATGGAAAACAAAGCAGGGATAATTATATATGATACAAAATCAAATACTTTTTACGAGGGCTATCCAGAAAGTAGATTACGTTTTGGAATAAAAAGTAAATAAAGTATAGGAAACAAATTTTATTATATACGGATGAAAGCCACACTCAAATACTACTTTTCGACATAGTCACCATTCAAATTAAGGCATTTATCGTAGCGATGTACGAGCTTGGAAATTCCTTCGTCAAAAAATTCGGCCGCCTGCGCCTTCAACCACTTCGTTACCTCTTCTTGCAGCTGTGCGTCGTCATCAAAACGCTGCATAGCCAGCCACTTCTTCATTGCTGGGAATAGGTGGAAGTCGCTCGGTGCCAGGTCGGGACTGTACGGCGGATGAGGAAACAACTCCCACTTAAAAGATTCAAGAACTTCACGAGTGACATTTGCCGTGTGGAGCCGGGCGTTGTCGTGAATCAACAAGGTCTTAGAGCTCAACATTCCTCTGCGCTTGTTTTGAATGGCTCTTCTGAGTTTTTGGAGAGTTTGGCAATACCTTTGAGAGTTTGTTGTAGTGCGTCTTTCCAGGAAGTCCACCAAAATCACACCTTTTCTGTTCCAAAAAACAGTCGCCATCATCTTCCTTGCCGACATTGTTTGCATGCATTTCTTGGGTTTTTGAGGAGAACTTGTGTGCCCCCACTGCATTGATTGCAATTTCGTTTCACAGTTCACGTGTTTCACCCATGTTTCGTCGCCAGTAACGATGCGATCGAGTAAAGAGTCACCATCCTTATGGTAAACGTCCAAAAAGTTCAACGCTGCAGCCATTCGCTGATTTTTGTGGTCCTCTGTCAAGATTTTTGGAATCCATCTTGCACAAAACTTGTGGTAACCAAGCTTTTCGCTGATGATTTCGTGCAACAAACTTCGCGAAATTTGTGGAAAACTCAAAGAAAGTTCTGTTATTGTGAACCTTCGATTTTCACGGACTTTAGCATCGACTTTTTCGACAAGTTCGGCAGTCACTATGCTGGGTCTCCCACTTCCATCTTCGTCGTGAACATTGGTTCGGCCATTTTTAAATCTGATGACCCACTGACGCACTCCACCTTCAGTGATAATGTTGTCCCCATACACTTCACAAAGCTGCCGATAGATTTCTATCGGTTTACAGTTTTTTGCAGTCAGAAACCTTATTACTGCACGCACCTTGCAGCTCGCAGGATTTTCAATTAACGCAGACATTTCAAACCGTCACAGTATCTGAACGGAGCACAGCACGAACCTCTCACTAGCACGGCTAGATGCCGACTGAGCTGCGCAACGCTCTGACCCCAAGATGGCCGCGCTAGCCCCGCCCCTAGCGGAAACAGACGAAAACGTAATCTACTTTCTGGATAGCCCTCGTAATTCAGCTTTCACTTGGCTTATGCCAGTGCGTCTTAACTTTTTTGCAATGAATACCATTCTTGTTATTTATTAAATACATATCCATTAAAAGTTAACTTTCAACTTGCATCAGATATTTATTGGTAATGATTTGTCATTGGAACAGTTAGATACTACTTATAGAGCTACAGAAGCATTATCAGGATAATTTGTCATTCAGATAATCTTGTACAGAATAAAAAGATTTTGAGCAAAGGTACTCTCTAACAGCATTTTTAAAAGCACCGAAATTATCAATTTCTTCTTTAAGAACATTAGGAAGTGCGCCAAATATTTTGATAGTTTAATAATACACACCTTTCTGAAAGCAAGAAAGTTTAGCACTGGGATAATGGATATTATACTTTTGTCTAGTGTTTATTTTGTGAATTACATTATTTGTTTCAAATAAGGTACGATTGCACACAAAGAATTTTAGGATCGAGAATATATACATGCAAGGAAGCGTTAATATCTTCAATCTTGTAAAAAGATCTTTACAGAAGCATCTGTTGTGGGTAAGACTTGAAACTTTCGGAGCGAGCGTTATGGATTATGGCTTCACGGGTGATCAGCCGCGTCAAATGGATGAACATCGAACATTCGGCCATAGAGTTAACAATGGCCGAAAGCTCGATGTTCATCAATTTGACGCGGCTGATCACCCGTGAAGCCATAATCCATCTGTTGTGGGTGTTAGTAATGATTCTTATAACCTTCTTTTGCATAGTAAATATTTTTTTACTTTCTACTGAGTTGCCCCAAAATAATATTCCATATTCCATAATAGAGTTAAAGTATGCATAATATATTAATTTAAGTGTGTCAATAGAACTCACATTAACCAGCTCTCGGATAGCATAACTGGCAGAGCTGAGTTTAGGTAAGATATAATTTATGTGAGCTTTCCAATCTAAACATCTGTCCACTTGAAGGCCCAGAAATTTTATGCTGTCAATTTCTTCTAATAACATATCATTAATCCCGATTTCTATTTCAATATGTGACGTACGGCATGTTATAAATTTGACCACTTTTGTTTTGTCTAGATTCACAAATAGTTTGTTCGCTTTAAACCAGCATGACATACAGTTCAAAACATAATTCATTTTAAGAATACACTCATTTAAATTTGTACTGGTCACCAGGACACCTAGGTGCTATGCAACTGTATCTCTGCGCCACTAAGAGTGAGTTGTCTTTTCTTCACCCTATAATTGTATAAATAAAGCCAAAAACACTTGATACGTCAGCTACTTCTTCGATGGCTACAGTTCAAGGTCCATATAACACCACAGTAAAGTTCCTTAATAGTCGAAATCCTGTTAAAATCTACACAAGAGCAATCCCCGTAACAGAATCAAGGACATCTGTAAAGCTATGAGTCGTTTACAGGAACAATGCCTTGTATTTGTGGTTAACGACAATGACGTTTACTTCTCCAGGAGATGTCCATAATCGGGTCCTCACAGCTCCATAAACGCGTCCTGTGATACCCAATACAGTCTCTTTAGGTACCGGAAGGTTAACTGTAGTGTCGTTACATTAAACGGGCACCACTTACTTCCGTTTCAGTTCTTTCATGTACAAGGTTTCTCGTCACGGTCAAACACTGTCACCAGTAACTGTATTAGCTTTAATGAAATGCCAGTCTCTGTTTAGAAAAACTTTTATATTTGACAAATGAAGGCCTAATTTATACTTAATAATCAAAATGCAGGCTGCGCACGAGGCTGAATACAACTGAATAGCCCGTAGAAAATCTTAAATAATCAAGGTTAACAGAAACAACAGATTGACATACACCAAAACGCACATAAATAATGATTACGACTCCTGGAAAATGTATTTTACCGATGAAAGTAAATTTAGTATATCTGTATCAGAAGGAAGAGTAAGGATGTGGCAGCAGTGAAATTGTGAATTGGAAATCAAAAATGTCAGAGCCACTGTGACGTCTGTGCGTGTATGCGGGTGCATGAGTGCGAATTGTGGTCGTCTGTGTTTTATTGATGGAAATATGGGCTACAGAGTTTATATTAACATACTGAAGTCACATCTTCCGCCCGCCTCGGTAGCGTGGTGGTAGTGTGTAAACGTACAAACACTGTGGGCACAGTAAAGAAATGTATAAGTGAAATCTCTCAATCAGCAAAATCTGCTGCAGCTCCTTTGCACATAACTGTACTTTATGTCAGGTGACATAACTCTGACATGCTATCAGGGGAAAAAGAACAAAAATATGCTTCTTTTGAGTTCAATGCATGACACATTTATTATAAATAAACAACATACTACCAGAGTCAGTGGCTGCTGCAATAACACCAAGTACGGCGTTGACGTCGTCGATCAAATGTCTCGACTGTACACAGTGAAATATGAATGCAGAAGGTAGCATATGCATGATTTTTTAAATGTGTTGGCCTTGGCAGCTATTAATGCATGGGTACTCTATAAAAGTAACAGGTGAAAAGGTAAGCAGATGTTAGTTCATATCAGGGGCGGCTGGTGGCTCTGAAAATTGGTGGTTCACAAAGTTATCCATGCAACTTAATTTTTTAATTAACAACATTTCTTTAAGCCTGTCACTACAGACTGCTCTACACACAAGTTAACGGTAATTCACAGCATATAACGAAACATTCACATTTCATAAACACTCTAGAATATTTATCGTATACATAGTTGTTAAAGTTGCTGTTAAAACATCTTGTTGTTGTTTTGACTATCTGTGTGATGTTTAGTTTCGGCGTAGGACTTCCAAGCCGCTTAAGTTCAATTTTTTCTTCTAAGGTCATGTTTGAAAAAGGGTGCGCTAAAAGACACTTTATGGAATTCATTGTTTCTTCTTATAACACAAGTTACCTGCATTTATATAAATATTTCTGATGCACTACTCAAAACACGGCAGAGCTAACAAAACACGGCACAAACCATGTGGTTATGTACTCGTAGCTTATATTTAACATAGGCGCAATAGATGCCGCTGCTGTGACGAAAGAACGAGCAGGTTAGGCATCCACTATTCTCTGACAGCTAGGTTAACCAACCACATGCAGCCATACGCCCCGCATCGTCCCCCTACTTGCCTCGTCCTGTCCTATACCTCCCTATTGTATGCCAGTGGTTTGCATCTGGGAGTAAACTACTTGGCACCTGCAAACAATACAGCGCGCTCAGGTCCCCTGCACTAGACAAGGTCGAAATGAACTCCAAATGGAACATGACATTACATTAAAGGGAGACCCAGCATTTTGGTTGTAGCGCAAACGTGCAACCCCCTTCAGAAGCCGCCCCTGGTTTATATACAACTTAGCAAAAGAGTTGCCTTCAGCATATAAATCCACAAGGGTACAAAATACATTTCCTAACACAGTACCTTAGCAGAGGAACATTTGGAAGACTTGACAAAATGCCGAATGCAGAGGGAAGAATAGGAGTAAGCATTTATGAAACAAGTGCAGCAAGTATGATTGTGGATCATATTTAGGCAACGCTGAATACACGTGCTACGATGCTGTAGGTGGCTTTGAGTGAGCGAAATCAGGTTTATAAATGTTTTTTCTACTATACATTGTGATATTCAAAACACATGAAACACATTTTGAAACACATGCGTTTACTAAGGGGAGTTGTCCATTTTACATCTGGTTATCACATATATTTGGTTTAATTTTTAGGCTTAAAATGTTCATTTTACCATATAATTCTTCAGACAAATGTAAAATTATATACTGATAAACTGTATAAGTACGAGGGCTATCCAGAAAGTAGATTACGTTTTCGTCTGTTTCCGCTAGGGGCGGGGCTAGCGCGGCCATCTTGGGGTCAGAGCGTTGCGCAGCTCAGTCGGCATCTAGCCGTGCTAGGGAGAGGTTCGTGCTGTGCTCCGTTCAGATACTGTGACGGTTTGAAATGTCTGCGTTAATTGAAAATCCCGCGAGCTGCGAGGTGCGTGCAGTAATAAGGTTTCTGACTGCAAAAAACTGTAAACCGATAGAAATCTATCGGCAGCTTTGTGAAGTGTATGGGGACAACATTATCACTGAAGGTGGAGTGCGTCAGTGGGTCATCAGATTTAAAAATGGCCGAACCAATGTTCACGACGAAGATCGAAGTGGGAGACCCAGCATAGTGACTGCCGAACTTGTCGAAAAAGTCGATGCTAAAGTCCGTGAAAATCGAAGGTTCACAATAACGGAACTTTCTTTGAGCTTTCCACAAATTTCGCGAAGTTTGTTGCACGAAATCATCAGCGAAAAGCTTGGTTACCACAAGTTTTGTGCAAGATGGATTCCAAAAATCTTGACAGAGGACCACAAAAATCAGCGAATGGCTGCAGCGTTGAACTTCTTGGACGTTTACCATAAGGATGGTGACTCTTTACTCGATCGCATCGTTACTGGTGACGAAACATGGGTGAAACACGTGAACTGTGAAACGAAATTGTAATCAATGCAGTGGGGGCACACAAGTTCTCCCCAAAAACCCAAGAAATGCATGCAAACAATGTCGGCAAGGAAGATGATGGAGACTGTTTTTTGGGACAGAAAAGGTGTGATTTTGGTGGACTTCCTGGAAAGAGGCACTACAATAAACTCTCAAAGGTATTGCCAAACTCTCCAAAAACTCAGAAGAGCCATTCAAAACAAGCGCAGAGGAATGTTGAGCTCTAAGATCTTGTTGATTCACGACAACGCCCGGCCCCACACGGCAAATGTTACTCGTGAAGTTCTTGAATCTTTTAAGTGGGAGTTGTTTCCTCATCCGCCGTACAGTCCCGACCTGGCACCGAGCGACTTCCACCTATTCCCAGCAATGAAGAAGTGGCTGGCTATGCAGCGTTTTGATGACGACGCACAGCTGCAAGAAGAGGTAACGAAGTGGTTGAAGGCGCAGGCGGCCGAATTTTTCGACGAAGGAATTTCCAAGCTCGTACATCGCTACGATAAATGCCTTAATTTGAATGGTGACTATGTCGAAAAGTAGTATTTGAGTGTGGCTTTCATCTGTATATAATAAAATTTGTTTCCTATACTTTGTTTACTTTTTATTCCAAAACGTAATCTACTTTCTGGATAGCCCTCGTAATATTAAACGAACTGGTATGCATTCAAATTTGTTCACCATTTTAAAAAGGGAAAATAAAACTGCACCTGTCAAAATGACGGATTGATCCTTCTCGGTAGACCATACTCGCCGAACCTTCAAGTGTTAATATATAAACTATTATAAGGTCACAATAAATGAACTAGTGCTGAAGATGAGCTTTATTCTTTAATTTTCTAACATTTATTTGCTTTTAAAATTAACAATACTAGTGAGCCGAATACTTTTTTGAGTGACGTCGGAAGTTAGTTCAAAACTAAACAAGGAAATGATTGAATTATTCATTCTTCAACTGCCAGATCTGTTTTTAATTCCTCTCTTGACATGTACAAATTTACCGCTTAGACTTAGCAGTTCTGTATCGTTGTTTGTGGTTCTCCTTCTCTGATTTAAAACGAAAGTTAAGAATAATTCCCGCGTTACACTTTGGGTAATTAATTACTGGCTCTTTTCTTCACACAAAAAGCACGTCATTAGTTATAACGAATAATACTTGGCTGCAAGTGTCACTTAACATTTTTGCATATCGGCGCCGCCACTACTTCCCCGTTTTTTATGTATTAAAAATAAGAAGGAGGGTCTACTTCTTAGAGGATTTGGACGCGCTTTTTTGCCCTTTTCCTTTCTTACTTCCTTCCCCCAACCTTCTTATCTTCGGTATCTGGGGGGGGGGATCATTTGTGAACCATCCATCATGTAAATCTCCGCAGAGACATGCCTTGAGTGATGAACCCTCGTGCATAATACGAACAGCATCCGTAGTAACGTTCAAAAGGTTCGGGGAGATTGCTACAACACTTGAAACAAGCGACGATCCATTAAAAACTGTCAATCATTTGTTTGGACTACCAACATAGCTACTTATTAGCATCTTCGATATTGGCATCCCACAGCAAATGTAAGTTTTGCAATACTTTATTTCTAAGTTATCAACACTGTTTAGTTGTTGTAAGTCAAATGTACAGTTAATTTGTCACTTTACCATGGCAACAGCGATGAAACATATCAATACGTACAGAACCAACAGGAAATGACGTAATACCCGACAGCATACTAATATAAAAAGTGAATCCTTAGCAAAACATACAAAGCATTCTTTCTTTTAATTTATGTCCTCCAACATTAACTCATATCGGACGATGTCTGAAATGATGTTCAAATGAGTACAGGGTACATAGTGCTTAGAGTTACCAGACATTCATCTTTCAGGATAAGGGAAAACCTCCAACGTTAAGTCATATCGTACGATGAATGAAATGATGTTCAAATGAATACAGGGTACAGAGAGCTTAGAGTTACTAGACATTTATCTTTTAGGATAAGAGAAAACCTACAACGTTAAGTCATATCGTAATATGAATGAAATGATGTTCAAATGAGTACAGGGTACAGAGAGCTTAGAGTCACCAGACATTTATCTTTTAGGATAAGAGAAAACCTACAACGTTAAGTCATATCGCACGATGAATGAAATTATGTTCAAATGAGTACAGGGTACATAGAGCTTGGAGTTACCAGACATTCATCTTTCAGGATAAGAGAAAACCTCCAAAGTTAAGCCATATTGGACGAAGAATGAAATGATGTTCAAATGAGTACAAGGTACATAGAGCTTAGAGTTACTAGACATTCATCTTTTAGGATAAGAGAAAACCTCCAACGTTAAGTCATATCGTACGATGAATAAAATGATGTTCAGATAAGAACAGGTTACATAGAGCTTAGAGTTACCAGACAGTCAACTTTCAGGATAAGGGAAAACCTACAACGTTAAGTCATATCGGATGATGAATAAAATGATGTTCAAATGAGTACAGGGCACATACAGTTTAGAGTTACCAGACATTCATCTTTCAGGATAAGAGAAGACCTCCAACGTTATGTCATATCGGACGATGAATAAAATGATGTTCAAATAAGTACAGGGTACATAGAGCTTAAAGTTACCAGACATTCATCTTTCAGCATAAAGGAAAACCTACAATGGTAAGTCACGTCGGACGATGAATGAAATTATGTTGAAATGAGTACCGGGTACATAGAGCTTAGAGTTACCAGACATTCATCTTTCAGGATAAGAGAAATCCTTCAACGTTAAGTCATATTGGACGATGAATGAATTTATGTTGAAATGAGTACCGGGTACATAGAGCTTAGAGTTACCAGACATTCATCTTTCAGGATAAGAGAAAACCTCCAACGTTAAGTCATATCGGACGATGAATGAAATGATGTTAAAATGAGTACAGGATACATAGAGCTTAGAGTTAACAGACATTCATCTTTCAGGATAAGAGAAAACCTCCAACGTTAAGTCATATCGGACGATGAATGAAATGATGTTAAAATGAGTACAGGGTACATAGAGCTTAGAGTTAACAGACATTCATCTTTCAGGATAAGAGAAAACCTCCAACGTTAAGTCATATTGGACGATGAATGAAATTATGTTGAAATGAGTACCGGGTACATAGAGCTTAGAGTTACCAGACATTCATCTTTCAGGATAAGAGAAAACCTCCAACATTAAGTCATATTGGACGATGAATGAAATTATGTTGAAATGAGTACAGGGTACATAGAGCTTAGAGTTACCAGACATTCATCTTTCAGGATAAGAGAAAACCTCCAACATTAAGTCATATTGGACGATGAATGAAATTATGTTGAAATGAGTACAGGGTACATAGAGCTTAGAGTTACCAGACATTCATCTTTCAGGATAAGGGAAAACCTCCAACGCTAAGTCATATTGGACGATGAATGAAATTATGTTGAAATGAGTACCGGGTACATAGAGCTTAGAGTTACCAGACATTCATCTTTCAGGATAAGAGAAAACCTCCAACGTTAAGTCATATTGGACGATGAATGAAATTATGTTGAAATGAGTACCGGGTACATAGAGCTTAGAGTTACCAGACATTCATCTTTCAGGATAAGAGAAAACCTCCAACGTTAAGTCATATTGGACGATGAATGAAATTATGTTGAAATGAGTACCGGGTACATAGAGCTTAGAGTTACCAGACATTCATCTTTCAGGATAAGGGAAAACCTCCAACGTTAAGTCATATTGGACGATGAATGAAATGATGTTCAAATGAGTACAGAGTACATAGAGCTTGGAGTTGCTAGACGTTTAGGGAGTTATTTCTATTGATTATTAGGAAAATGGTAAAAGTATTATTGGCAAATAGTTCACTAGCTTACAGTCTTTTGAGTGTTGAGGTGAAAAGCAAAATACCTCATTTGGTACAGAAGAAATCGTCTATCTTCACGACATTGCTCCGGTCCATTGTTGGGTCATTACAACGGGAAAAATGTACAAATTAAAGTTCAAATTTTTTAACATTGATTCTATTCGCCAGATCTAGCACCCAGTGACTACCACCTGTTCCCGAACCTCAAAAGTTCTTGTAGTACGAGGATGTCACAGCAATGAGGAGGTCATTGATGGTGTAAAGAGGTATTTGGAGGACAATGTTAAATTGCACTACAGAGATGATCTAATTAAACTAACCACCTTTTCGGTGATTATGTTGAGAAGTAAAGATAAAAAGCTATTTTTATTTTGAGGTCCAGGACGTATCAGTCGACCCTGGTACATCCCTTAAAACTGCTTTCCATTAGAGATTAAGAAAGTCATCGGTGAAGTACTGGCTATTATTGGAGTTTTTCTGGTTATATCTAAATGTGGACTTCTCTACAAATAAACTTTACGTTCTCTAGAATTCCCCTAACATCGCTTCAGCTAATTAGGTAGCGAATCTTAGCATCTTGACTTGAAGTCGAGAACGAGTTATAAATATTTTGTAGCAGGAGATAGAACTCGGAGGAAAACGACGGAGAAATCTTTCGGTAGGTCTCCGCCCCAACTCGGCCAATCTAATCGCGTAGCAATGGTACTTCGGGGAGCCATAGAGAACGTCAGCGGGAATTAATAAATGTTTCAGACTTGAGTGTAACCCTTCTTCTTGTAACATGCTTGGTCCTCTACAGGTAATAAAGTACAATGAAGGGCCACGTGTTTCTTCTGTTTACACATAAGTGAGAGCAGAGCTGTGCTGTACAGATTTACAGGGCCTGGATAACATTCTTTTACCACGGAGAGAAGAGAATAGAATAAAATAGAATAAAATTTATTACATACTTGCTATTTACAATATTTTTATCTAACCTAAATATTTTCTTAAGCTAGTGTATAAATTGGTGCCACGGTTTTACCTTACCTAGGATTAGAATTAGGATTAGGTGGAGAAATGATTAATTTCCATCAATTAACTAAAATAATAAGAGTTAAATGATGAAGCCTGGGACTTCAGCACTTACGATACTAAGTCGCCACAAACGGTGTATCTCGAATGCGAGAGCGCCTAGTGGTCTACCGGGGAAATATACGAGTCAACTGGAGAACTTAATGTCAGGACGGCACGTTGGCCATAGTAGCTCAAAGGTTAAGAGCGACTGGACGGAAACCAGAAGTTCCGTGGTTCAAATCCCGGCCATGGTTGACTCTATCCATCAAATATCTTAGCCTATATACGGCTAGTGTGAAGAAATGATTAATTACCATTAATTAACTAAAATAATTAGGATTAGGTAGTCTACGGAGGAGGTTCTGAACTGCGACCAGTCTAGAACATCCCGGGAGGAAGCATAAGACGGCAGGAGACAGAAAACCCGGGTAAAATCCCGGATCAGGAAAGTCGACCATTGGAATCGAAAGCCCGCCTCGGTAGCGTGGTGATGTCATGTCTGCCTCACGTTCAAGTGGCCACGCCATGGCTCAGTGGTTACACCGCCTGGCTCTCACCAAGGCGGCCCGGGTTCGTTCCCAGAGGACCGCAAACTGAGATTTGTAGTGGACAACACGGCACTGGGGCGGGTTTTCTCTGGGACCTCCAATTTCCCCCACCATCTCATTCTACCGGTGTTCCATCTTCATCTCATGTATCATCACTGTCACCGCCTGCAGTGCCGGATGTAATAAAAGCGGGCGTTAAACACTACTACACATTTTCCATCTACTCTGGTTTACTCACCGACTCACCTTGTTATTCTAGCACTTCATTTTTCTTTTTAATCCACTTCCTTTTAGCTTTCCAAAATAGGTGACCCACACCTGTACTTGTACTTTCAATGTTTCCTATAACCATTTTTATACTATCAACTCGCTTTGCACCTATTTCCATTTCTTCTCCAATAACTTTCTGTCTCCATGCTGTTTGCTCTTTGCACTCTATTCTAATCCAGCCATTCCTTTCCTGTCTGTTACATTGGTCTGCATATCTTTCTCTTCCCATTCTCAGCAAAGAAACGAGCGTTCATCTACGAGCGTTCATCTCCAGGATTTCAAAGCCAAATTCTCTTGTTTTGTCAACTACAAGTTGAGATGAATGAGCTGGTGCATTGTCAGACAGAAGACGAACAACTTTGGAGAGCATACCGCGCCATTTCTTTATCAGAGCTGCTCGCAACTTTTCCAGAAGATTGCAGTAGTATCTGTCAGTGATGGTTTGACTCATGGCAAGATAATCTGTAAGGATGACTCGACGACAGTCCCAGAAAACTGAAAGCATGAACTTCCCAGCTGACTTTTGCATCTTTGCCTTTTTAGGAGAGGGAGGAATCGGCATGTTTCCATTCCATGCTCATGGTTTTTGTCTCTGGATCATACTGATAGATCCAGGATTGATCCATGGTTACCGGACGATCAAACATATTATCTTCATCCTGTTCCAACAACATCAACATCTGTCTTGAAAGGTCACGCCGTGTTTGGTTTAGGAAAGGGGTTAACAAACGTGGAACCCACCGTACAGACACCTTAGACATGTGCAGTTCGTCCACACACTACCATAACTAAGATGTGTCTCATTCATGATGCTCGTCTGTCTTCCAGTATTAAACACTCCACTTTCTTCACTGTGACAGCTGACGGTCTACCAGCTCTTGCCTCATCTGTCAGGGACATGTGACCAGTTTGAAAATTCCTTTGCCACCTCAGAATAATGTCATACGATGGGCAATCATTTCCATAAACAGCCGTCATCTCATCATGGATTCCCCGGGAAGTTTTGTCCTTCAAATGCAGGAACTTGATCACACTACGAGCCTCAATTTTCTTCATGCCACATCTCAGTCACTCCAGGCACTCATTATAAAAAAAAACCACACAAAGGACTCAAATCACTGATACTACCAACATTGTGTCCAGAGGGATCAATGATGACCTTGAAAAATGTTTATACTTTAACATAAAAACTACCGAGTGATCACTAAACCTTTACTACACACGGTTGTATAGTTATGTCGTCTGATATGACTTAACGTTGGAGGCTTTCCCTTATCCTAAAGATGAATGTCTGATAAATCTAAGCTCTATGTACCCTGTACTCATTTGAACATCATTTCATTCATCGTCCGATATGACTTAACGTTGGAGGTTTTCTCTTATCCTGAAAGATGAATGTCTGGTAACTCTAAGCTCTATGTACCCTGTACTCATTTGAACATCATTTCATTCATCGTCCGATATGACTTAACGTTGGAAGTTTTCCCTTATCCTGAAAGATGAATGTCTGGTAACTCTAAGCTCTATGTATCCTGTACTCATTTGAACATCATTTCATTCATCGTCCGATATGACTTAACGTTGGAGGTTTTCTCTTATCCTGAAAGATGAATGTCTGGTAACTCTAAGCACTATGTACCCTGTACTCATTTGAACATCATTTCATTCATCGTCCGATATGACTTAACGTTGGAGGTTTTCTCTTATCCTGAAAGATGAATGTCTGGTAACTCTAAGCTCTATGTACCTGTACTCATTTGAACATCATTTCATTCATCGTCCGATATGACTTAACGTTGGAGGTTTTCTCTTATCCTGAAAGATGAATGTCTGGTAACTCTAAGCTCTATGTACCCTGTACTCATTTGAACATCATTTCATTCATCGTCCGATATGACTTAACGTTGGAGGTTTTCTCTTATCCTGGAAGATGAATGTCTGGTAAACCTAAGCTCTATGTACCCTGTACTCATTTGAACATCATTTTATTCATCGTCCGATATGACTTAACATTGGAAGTTTTCCCTTATCCTGAAAGATGAACGTCTAGTAACTCTAAGCTCTATGTACCCTGTACTCATTTGAACATCGTTTCATTCGTCGTCCGATATGACTTAACGTTGGAGGTTTTCCCTTATCCTGAAAGATGAATGTCTGGTAACTCTAAGCTCTATGTACCCTGTACTCATTTGAACATCATTTCATTCATCGTCCGATATGACTTATCGTTGGAGGTTTTCTCTTATCCTGAAAGATGAATGTCTGGTAACTCTAAGCTCTATGTACCCTGTACTCATTTGAACATCATTTCATTCGTCGTCCGATATGACTTATCGTTGGAGGTTTTCTCTTATCCTGAAAGATGAATGTCTGGTAACTCTAAGCTCTATGTACCCTGTACTCATTTGAACATCATTTCATTCATCGTCCGATATGACTTATCGTTGGAGGTTTTCTCTTATCCTGAAAGATGAATGTCTGGTAACTCTAAGCTCTATGTACCCTATACTCATTGGAACATCATTTCATTCGTCGTCCGATATGACTTAACGTTGGAGGTTTTCCCTTATCCTGAAAGATGAATGTCTGGTAACTCTAAGCTCTATGTACCCTGTACTCATTTGAACATCATTTCATTCGTCGTCCGATATGACTTAATGTTGGAGGTTTTCCCTTATCCTGAAAGATGAATGTCTGGTAACTCCAAGCTCTATGTACCCTGTACTCATTTGAACATCATTTTATTCATCGTCCGATATGACTTAATGTTGGAGGTTTTCCCTTATCCTGAAAGATGAATGTCTGGTAACTCTAAGCTCTATGTACCCTGTACTCATTTGAACATCATTTCATTCGTCGTCCGATAGGACTTAACGTTGGAGGTTTTCCCTTATCCTGAAAGATGAATGTCTGGTAACTCTAAGCTCTATGTACCCTGTACTCATTTGAACATCATTTCATTCATCGTCCGATATGACTTATCGTTGGAGGTTTTCTCTTATCCTGAAAGATGAATGTCTGGTAACTCTAAGCTCTATGTACCCTGTACTCATTTGAACATCATTTCATTCATGGTCCGATATGACTTAACATTGGAGGATTTCCCTTATCCTAAAAGATGAATGTCTGGTAACTCTAAGCTCTATGTATCCTATACTCATTTTTAGATCATTTCATTCATCGTCCGATATGACTTGTCGTTTGAGGTTTTACCTTAAGGGCGGACGCAAAGGGCGACCAGAGTTTGACGACGATGTGCGCTGGCAGGAGAGGTGTCCAGATTTATACTATTTCTGACTCCGCGACGAATTAGCCTATGCTATCTTCAACTTTGTGGTCCAGGAATGTAAAGTTTGACTCCTAGAAAGGGAATGAGAATGGCAGTCAGCACCAGGAAGAAATGTTTACATAATCCCTCCATCACACACCAACCGTCTTTGTCTTGTCCATCAATCCTGAAGCATATTAACATAAAACTAATGAAAGAATATATATGTCGCATGGAAATTCGTTGATCATTCGACTATTCGGGGGAAAAAGACTAGTCAAAGTAGTCGAACTGTTCTCTCAAATTTTGTTTCCGTAATGCACGTTGTTAGATTTACGTGGTTTTAAGGCGACGTCCTAAACTGCGTTGTTTTATCAGAAGAAGGAGTAAAGTTGTTATCTTACCGAGCTAGGGGCAAGGTTTACGTCGCCTCGAGCATTAATAAGACAGAACAGAAACTGTGATGAAAGCAAAGAGATCTGAGAACGCAACAAATGAGTATTCACTCTATCAATCTTGCCACACATACACCCCGTGGCCATGGTAACCGACTACTACAGCTTCTTTTTATGTACTACCATTTCCGTGACAAACAAGTCCAAACTGCGGAGTGCAAGAAGAACCTACGGTTTGGCTTCTAGCCTCTACTCAATATTACGTACATAGACTATGAAATATAGGGTGTTAATGAACTATACCGAAACAATTTCAGCTATTGTAGATGTGAGTATTATAAACAAGTTGAGATAGGTCTTTGGCTAAATATAACGCCGCTAATTGTGTTAGGACTAACTGACAGAAGATGCTGATAAATTAGTATTTAAACAATGTGAGGGCAATTACTGGATTAAAATGTCTTTAAAACTGCTTCCCGAGTGTAGGAATATCCATATTTAGTAGCTCATCATTGGCTTTCTCAAATATCTCTATAATCTCGAAATAACCACCTGCCATTGCGACACTGAGCAGCAATTAATTACTTTGTTGCATCATGTAGCCTTCTCTATTATTGCCCGATTTCACCAACAGATGTTGAGACTTAACATGAGTTTAGCAATAGTTAAAACAAAAATGCGTTTCACCAACAAGTGTTAGCGCAACACTCGTGTCAAATCTGCTGTTAAACTAACAAGCCAAATTTCTAATGTTATGTCTTTAACAATTGTAAATAGTCAAGATGGCGAGCATAAACTCAGCAGTTGATGTCGATTTGCTATATTTAAGACCGTCTAAATGGCCTATGAGGAGAAATAATTTTGAAGAGCTATCAGAAGAAAATTTTCTACAGAGTTATAGACTGTCGAAACAAGTTGCTATGAAGGTTACTGCGGAAGTACACTAGAGGTTAGAACATGCATGGAAAGGAATATGCCGATCTCGCCTTTGCTTCAAATATCAATGAACTTGAGATTTTATAATTCACTGAATTATGTGGATAATACACTGTCCACCTCCCGTCTTGAAACGTTCAAGTCACTTGTACTTCGCTCCTCGTTTTAAATTTACGTAATACTGAGTTAGAGCATGCATCGAAAGAATATGACTATCTCGCCTTTACTTCAGGTATTAATAACTTTGCGATTTTATAATTTACTGAATTATGTGGATAATTCATTGTCCACCTCCCGTCTTGAAACGTTCAAGTCACTCGTCACTTGTTCTTCGCTCCTCGTTTTAAATTTACGTAATACTGACAAGTTGTTTGGTGCTTGCAGTAGTGACACATGCATTTGAATTAAATTCGTTTCCAATATTTTCCCCGCGACATCTTTCTCTTTTACATTCACTGCATCCGTCCTCTTATTTTCCACGATATCCTTACACTTCGCCATTTTTCAGCTGTGTGCAGACGAAAATGAAAACAAAAGCGCATCGCAGTACGTTCAGAAAATAATACGACTCATCCATAGCCTTCTATAGCTGTGATATTTACAAGTTTCTGGCGTTAACATGTGTTCGTTAACATTTTCAGAAAATATGTTTGTGAAATGCAAGAAATTTAACATTTGTGTTAGCGCTGTGGCAATTGTTACGTTACATTTGTTAACGTCAATTTTAACATCTGTTGGTGAAATCGGGCATTGGTCTGTTAGCAATCCTGAAAGGATTATTAGACCTATTATGTGTTTCAAATGGGAAGGTGTTTGTCCTTGGGCACTACCCGGTGAGCAACCAATCGGAGTACTGCAGTGTTGTGTATGACATTCTCCCTAAGTGGTGTGTGACGAGCGCCAATCTAATCAATCTTTATTAAATACTATTCGCACTAAGACAAGAATTCCATTTTGTAAAAACTGACCCATGAGGAAGGTACAGAGTAATGTATCTGACATAACCTAAAAACCCCATAGTTTAGCTCAAATAGTTTTTCTAATACAATACTGCCAACCTAATGGAACAAGCAAAAGCGATGCATCGTTCATATGTTTCTTCTTCTTCTTCTTCTTCTTCTTCTTCTTCTTCTTCTTCTTCTTCTTCTTCTTCTTCTTCTTCTTCTTCTTCTTCTTCTTCTTCTTCTTCTTCTTCTTCTTCTTCTTCTTCTTCTTCTTCTTCTTCTTCTTCTTCTTCTTCTTCTTCTTCTTCTTCTTCTTCTTCTTCTTCTTCTTCTTCTTCTTCTTCTTCTTCTTCTTCTTCTTCTTCTTCTTCTTCTTCTTCTTCTTCTTCTTCTTCTTCTTCTTCTTCTTCTTCTTCTTCTTCTTCTTCTTCTTCTTCTTCTTCTTCTTCTTCTTCTTCTTCTTCTTCTTCTTCTTCTTCTTCTTCTTCTTCTTCTTCTTCTTCTTCTTCTTCTTCTTCTTCTTCTTCTTCTTCTTCTTCTTCTTCTTCTTCTTCTTATTATTATTATTATTATTATTATTATTATTATTATTATTATTATTATTATTATTATTATTATTATAAATGTTAGGTTTCTGCTGAACTAAAATTATTGGTATTAGCGAAACAAACGAAGGCAGAATTTTTAGAAATTCCTAATTCTACACGAAAAAGGCTTTATACATCTTCATAATCCTGAATTTAGTATTTTTCTACTTCAGTTGTATCAAAATTTAAAAAAAATGCTATTATATTCTTTAAGATTGAAAGGATCAAGAGGTCCTGAGTTCGAGACTTGGTCAGGGTGAGTTACCTGGATAACTTTTTCCGGGTTTTCCCTTATCCTTCAAGACGAATGTCGGGTAACTCTAAGCTCCATGGATCCTGGATTCATTTGAGCATCATTTCACCGATTTCAGGCACCGTCCGATATAACAACGTTGGGGCGGATGTAAGTTACAAAAAAAAAAAAAAAAGAAAGTTTGAAAGGAGCTACACAACAATAAGTTATGAAACTCACCCGCCGTATAATATACTCAAATATATATTTTATTCAAATTTTTACAGCAGTTTGTCACAAGAATTTTTGTTTGACATGTGTTTTGTTTTCTGATCTGAGTATTAGTGGGCCATGTAAGGACAATATAGATAATGATGAATGGTTGCTAGGGAAAGAAGAAAATCAATAATGTTGCTTGATGTGAAAAGATGAAAAGTTTTGGATAGGAGAAGAAAGTCAGTAATTTTGAGAGATACCTATATATGATCTGTAATCTGGTTTCATGACGATTGGAAAATGTCGCGGTGAATATAAAGGTTTTGTAACGGGAAATGAATAATTATTTAAAAATGGAGATATCCTGTAATCGTGACATACTCACCGAGGTCTACTTCCCATAAGTCCCGGCCCCGTAGGACCTGAACCCGGGCCTCATCTGTTATTTCCATTAGGACAGTACCTATTTTATAAGCTGCCCCCCCCCCCTCCTGCACACGGCAGACAGGACGGAAGTGGATACGCCACATACGAGCCGGTCCTTGATGAACCAGCTACCAATAACCTTGGTAGGGCCGCCAGTGTCTAGCTCACCAGCTACTAGCTCTGCAGGCTAGTCCCCGGGACTTATGAGGCAACCCTCTACCCCCTCCGGGCGGCCCTTGGCGGCCTGGCCAGAGGTACCCAATTACCCGTGGGTGACGGGAACACACTGCCCCCTCGAGACCAACCCAATCCGAACAGCTCCCATGCGGGAGGGGCTCGTTATGTTCGGCCCGAGGTTCCTCTAGTAACGTTAGAGGTACCACGAGTGCTAGGGGTCCGTAGCGCCCGCACTTTGGCAGCTAAAAGGGACGGATCCCTCCCCCTACGGGGCCTGTAATCGTGACAGTAATGAGTGTACATATTTGTGACGAGCCAAGAAAGTCCATTTTAAAATCAAGATGATACAATTGATGACCTGAAGAAACTGATAGCCGTAGAAATTGACACGAGATGGGAAAAGATTGTGCTGAAAAGTGGTACACAATATTGTCATCCAATTAGCGGAAAGGACGACCAACTGACAGCTGAGTAGGAGACCGGAGGATGCAGACCACGCCTACCCATTTATCTCAGTCATCGCCGCCTTAGGACGTTTGATGCCCAATGTCGGTGGTCCTAAACCCAGCTCAAGGACCCTCCTTGGTAGTGTGGTCCATTTCATTCTTTTGTATGGTGCCCCGGCTTGGAAATCATGCCTGGATAAGGCCATCTACCGCACCTGGCTAGAACGCGTAGAGCGGAAAGCGTGTCTGTAGTGCCTAACGGACTACCTCAACGAAGGCTTTGCAAGTTGTCATCCCCATCCATCTCTTGGTGCAGGAGCGCACCTATACTCATGGGACTGGTTCGCCAGAGCAACGACTCTTGGTTCGGGCCCATACCATTCGACGATGGCAGGCGGAATGGACTCAGGAAACCCACAAGGCACAATGGACCAAGCTGGTGATTCAGGAGACCACTCCCTGGCTCTCTCGACAGCATGGAGATGTTTGGTATTATGTCACCCAATTCCTGACAGGCCATGGCCGTTTCCGATCCTACTTGCAACGTATGGGGCTCGCTACCTCCGACCTCTGCCCTTATTGCGCCCAAACGTACACTCCGGAACATACGATTCTGGAATGCTCTCAATGGCTCGATCACCGTAACCGGTGCTATGCTAAAATCGGTCAGGTTGTTACTTTGGCAACTATTCTTCCAATTATGCTGGAGTTCCGGGAAAACTGGAATGCTCTCGCTAAAATGGTTACATCTATCCTCAAGGCGAAAGATAGGATGACTGCCGAGAATAAGCCGGCCGTGGCCGCTGCATGTACGTCCAACATATCCGCCCGCATCTGCTTCCTCATTATGGGTAAGTATGACTGAAATTTCATGAAAATCGTGAAAATAACGACTTTTTTATTTTAATTCTATAAAATAATTTAGACATTCCCGAATGTGAAAAATGCATAATTTGCCTCCGAACGCCATTTTTAAATGCTTATTTAAATGTCGGTGGCCTTTAAACTCTGTCAGAGTCACGCCCTCTTTTGCCTACATCCACATTCTTTGTCTGTTTTCCGTTCTTAAATTTTCATTTCAAGAAAAGAAAAATAAGGCTTTCAGACAAAATAGTTCCTAAAATGTTGCCAATATATCAGAGGTTGGCTTCTACAACATTACTAGAGATGTGCAAAACAGGAAAAACACAGAATGCCAATGAATCTTTGCATCATGTCATATGGAATAAGTGCCCAAAGGAAGTTTTCATATCAAAACAAAAATTGGATCTTGCTGTTATTAAAAGCATCAGTGAGTTTAACATGGGTAGTCTTAAGTCATTGGAGCTGCAGCAAAATATCAGAGGTGAAAGTGTAGTAGACTCAGTAAGGAAAACTTCAGTGCAGCGAGATCAGACTCGTATCCTGCAAAGCAAGAAGCGAAGTTGTGCAGAAGAAAAGCAACATCTAAAGAAGAAAAAGGTGGAAAAATCAGCAACAGAGGAGAGGAAAAAGAAATCTGAGGGTCCAACCTATTAGCCTGGTGGATTTTAATGTGAGTTATGCAATCAAATCTTTAATTGCTGTTTTCTCAATGTTCATATTTTCAGCATTTTTCTTCCTGTAAAATGCTCCTTGCGATGCAGTTTTTGTACTACATTCATGAAATTTCCTACACAGGTTCAGAATATAATGAGGAATTGAAATTGCCCTAGGTTTTATTGTGAAATGTATATAAGCATATATTTTTAATTTTCAAACACAAAACTTACAGTTTTTTAGGCAAAAATGAATATTTCTAAATTAAAAAATCGTTGTGACCTAAACCAAAGGAGACAGAGAAAAACCCAGAGCAATTTAAAAAATTATGTGTATTATGAACATAGGGTTAAAATATTAGACCAAAATTCAAAATATTTTGTCGCAAGGGACTTTTTTAGTGACGTAACAAAAAACATACAAAATATATCATAATTTCTAAACTGCTGGAGAAAAATGGTTTAAATTTAGGTTGTAACATGTTTACATTATACTACACCTAAGGTGTAAATTTGAAAAAGCTAGCATTATTAGTTCAGAATTTGAAAATTTCAGTCATACATACCCTTAAGGCCGTACGTTGACCACCTTTATTGCCATTCTTCTTAAAGTAATACCAATTGGTGGTCCCAGGAAGAAGTCTCTTGTGGCTCGCAGGGGTCTTTTAATTGGTAAGAATCCAACTCGCCAAGCTTGGCGTCTTTTGAACATTTTTCCCCTGCCTAAAAACAAAAAAAAAAAAAAAAAAAAAAACATTTATCTCGTGTCACTAACTGAGAAAATGATTAGGGAAGTGTCACTGGTCGCTGGCCGCCTGTTTCGCCTCCCCCTGGCGTCTGGAACATTCCGGATTATTTTCTGAACCACGAGACTTACAGAAACAGTGATATCCCTATATAAGGCCTGCAGTGGGCGAGTCAGTTGAGTTCTTGGCGAGCAGCCGTGAGGAGCGCCGAGTGAGCAAACGGACTGAAAGACGGTGTACGTGTATCAGAAGAGTTGTACGTGATTGTGAGCGCGAAATGGACCTGTGACTGACGAACTGGTGGATTGTAATTGTGTGCCCTAAGTAATTCTACTGGGTGTTACAAAAAGGTACGGCCAAACTTTCAGGAAACATTCCTCACACACAAAGAAAGAAAATATGTAATGCGGACATGTGTCCGGAAACGCTTAATTTCCATGTTAGAGCTCATTTTATTACATCTCTTCAAATCACATTAATGATGGAATGGAAACACAGGACAACAGAACGTACCAGCGTGACTTGAAACACTTTATTACAGGAAATGTTCAAAATGTCCTCCGTTAGCGAGGTTACATGCATCCATCCTCCGTCGCATAGAATCCCTGATGCGCTGATGCAGCCCTGGAGAACAGCCGTCCACAATACGAGCACGAAGAGTCTCTACATTTGGTACCTGGGTTGCGTAGACAAGAGCTTTCAAATGCCCCCATAAATGAAAGTCAAGAGGGTTGAGGTCAGGAGAGCGTGGAGGCCATGGAATTGGTCCGCCTCTACCAATCTATTGGTCACCGAATCTCTTGTTGAGAAGCGTACGAACACTTCGACTGAAATGTGTAGGAGCTCCATCGTGCATGAACCACAATGGGTATTTTGACATTTGTCTGCATGAATGATTTCAATTTACATTTTAAGAGAAATACTAAAATGAGCTCTAACATGGAAATTTAGCGTTTCCGGTCACATGTCCACATAATATATTTTCTTTCTTTGTGTGTGAGGAATGTTTCCTGAAAGTTTGGCCGTACCTTTTTGTAACACTCTGTATGTAATCGGCAAGTGTTCCAACTGTAATTCGGTGAAAATAAAGAACATTTTGAGTTTGTGCAAATTGGACTTTTAATTTCACGAACCCACAAAGTCAAAATATATAACGTAGAAACCTGCTGCATATGGCGCCCGCCGCGGGCCCGAATAAGATGTACAGAAATTAGCAACATGGATTTTGTGGAAGCTACAAATAAAAATTATGTTGCAAGTTTTAAGAAGTTTAAAATCTCAAATGCATGGCCTGCACGAATGGTGTTAACACTCAAGTATAAAACTTCTTATTTACTGGACCTTCGATATGTTTACCGCCTATTTTTCTTGGGTTTGTTCACACATAGAACACATTTCAAAACTCTCTTTTCATACATAACCTCAAAAATATGTTACACCACTGAACACACAAAAAATACTATTCAGAAAACAGCTCTTATATGAGAAACAGAAGTGTTGTTCATTTTGCATATTACTGTATTATAATTGTGCCAATTTCCTTCTTATAATTAATATTTTCTAGCCGAGTCAGGCCATCTCTCCACAGTAAACAGCTTTCATTGTTTCTAAAGGCAAGGATCCAGTAAACAGAACTCAACTGTCTCTCACAACATATCCGAAACAATAGCATATCTCCACCTGCTGTGCTGCACGTGATAGCTCTAACAAAACGAATACAAAAACCTATGTACCTGGCTGCAGCAATTATTACTTTTCTCTACACAAGCACAAAAGCTACCGCATTACAAAGAATAATTATGTATAATGAAAACCATAAATACACTTAAAACGCTTTTTTTGAAAAGATTCTTCTGTAAGTCTGTGTCTCTGAAAACAGCGTAACTGAAATACAAACATTAAGTCTTATCAACGTTAAGTCATATCAGACGATAAATGAAATGATGTTCAAATGAGTACAGGGTACATAAGGCTTAGAGTTACCAGACATTCATCTTTCAGGATAAGGGAAAACCTCCAACGTTAAGTCATATCAGACGATGAATGAAATGATGTTCAAATGAGTCCAGGGTACATAGAGCTTAGGGTTACCAGACATTCATCTTTCAGGATAAGAGAAAACCTCCAACGTTAAGTCATATCGGACGGTAAATGAAATGATGTTCAAATGAGTACAGGGTACATAGAGCTTAGAGTTATCAGACATTCATCTTTCAGGATAAGGGAAAACCTCCAACGTTAAGTCATATCGGATGATGAATGAAATGATGTTTAAATGAGCACAGGGTACATAGAGCGTAGAGTTACCGGAAATTCGTCTTTCAGGATAAGAGAAAACCTCCAACGTTAAGTCATATCGGACGACAAATGAAATGATGTTCAAATGAGTACAGGGTACATAGAGCTTAGAGTTATCAGACATTCATCTTTCAGGATAAGGGAAAACCTCCAACGCTAAGTCATATCGGACGACAAATGAAATGATGTTCAAACGAGTACAGGGTACATAGAGCGTAGAGTTACCGGACATTCATCTTTCAGGATAAGGGAAAACCTCCAACGTTAAGTCATATCGGACGATGAATGAAATGATGTTCAAATGAGTACAGGGAACATAGAGCTTAGAGTTATCAGACATTCATCTTTCAGGATAAGGGAAAACCTCCAACGTTAAGTCATATCGGACGATGAATGAAATGATGTTCAAATGAGTACAGGGAACATAGAGCTTAGAGTTACCAGACATTCATCTTTCAAGATAAGAGAAAACCTCCAACGTTAAGTCATATCGGACGACAAATGAAATGATGTTCAAATGAGTACAGGGTACATAGAGCTTAGAGTTATCAGACATTCATCTTTCAGGATAAGGGAAAACCTCCAACGCTAAGTCATATCGGACGACAAATGAAATGATGTTCAAATGAGTACAGGTACATAGAGCTTAGAGTTATCAGACATTCATCTTTCAGGATAAGGGAAAACCTCCAACGCTAAGTCATATCGGACGACAAATGAAATGATGTTCAAACGAGTACAGGGTACATAGAGCGTAGAGTTACCGGACATTCATCTTTCAGGATAAGGGAAAACCTCCAACGTTAAGTCATATCGGACGATGAATGAAATGATGTTCAAGTGAGTACAGGGAACATAGAGCTTAGAGTTATCAGACATTCATCTTTCAGGATAAGGGAAAACCTCCAACGTTAAGTCATATCGGACGATGAATGAAATGATGTTCAAATGAGTACAGGGAACATAGAGCTTAGAGTTACCAGACATTCATCTTTCAGGATAAGAGAAAACCTCCAACGTTAAGTCATATCGGACGATGAATGAAATGATGTTCAAATGAGTACAGGGAACATAGAGCTTAGAGTTACCAGACATTCATCTTTCAGGATAAGGGAAAACCTCCAACGTTAAGTCATATCGGACGATGAATGAAATGATGTTCAAATGAGTACAGGGAACATAGAGCTTAGAGTTACCAGACATTCATCTTTCAGGATAAGAGAAAACCTCAACGTTAAGTCATATCGGACGATGAATGAAATGATGTTCAAATGAGTACAGGGTACATAGAGCTTAGAGTTATCAGACATTCATCTTTCAGGATAAGGGAAAACCTCCAACGTTAAGTCATATCGGACGATGAATGAAATGATGTTCAAATGAGTACAGGGTACATAGACCTTAGAGTTACCAGACATTCATCTTTCAGGATAAGAGAAAACCTCCAACGTTAAGTCATATCGGACGATGAATGAAATGATGTTCAAATGAGTACAGGGTACATAGAGCTTAGAGTTACCAGACATTCATCTTTCAGGATAAGAGAAAACCTCCAACGTTAAGTCATATCGGACGATGAATGAAATGATGTTCAAATGAGTACAGGGAACATAGAGCTTAGAGTTACCAGACATTCATCTTTCAGGATAAGGGAAAACCTCCAACGTTAAGTCATATCGGACGATGGATAAGAGTGTTCCAAAGCGTACATGTAGAGTTCCCAAAAAATTATTGGCTTGACCGCCTGGTAATTACGCGGTAGCAGCGACCCTCCGAAACGAGGGTGAAACAGGCAGTGCAGAGCACTGTCACTTGTTTAAAAAAATAAGTGAATTTATGAATAAAGAAATGAATGAATGAGTGAATGAATATATATAAATAAATATATGAATACATAAATAAACAAACAAACAAACAAAAAATAAATAAATAAATAAATAAATAAATAAATAAATAAATAAATAAATAAATAAATAAATAAATAAATAAATAAATAAATAAATAAATAAATAAATAAATAAATAAATAAATAAATAAATAAATAAATAAATAAATAAATAAATAAATAAATAAATAAATAAATAAATAAATAAATAAATAAATAAATAAATAAATAAATAAATAAATAAATAAATAAATAAATAAATAAATAAATAAATAAATAAATAAATAAATAAATAAATAAATAAATAAATAAATAAATAAATAAATAAATAAATAAATAAATAAATAAATAAATAAATAAATAAATAAATAAATAAATAAATAAATAAATAAATAAATAAATAAATAAATAAATAAATAAATAAATAAATAAATAAATAAATAAATAAATAAATAAATAAATAAATAAATAAATAAATAAATAAATAAATAAATAAATAAATAAATAAATAAATAAATAAATAAATAAATAAGTAAATAAGTAAATAAGTAAATAAGTAAATAAGTAAATAAGTAAATAAGTAAATAAATAAATAAGTAAATAAATAAATAAATAAATAAATAAATAAATAAATAAATAAATAAATAAATAAATAAATAAATAAATAAATAAATAAATAAATAAATAAATAAATAAATAAATAAATAAATAAATAAAAAATAAATAAATAAATAAATAAATAAATAAATAAATAAATAAATAAATAAATAAATAAATAAATAAATAAATAAATAAATAAATAAATAAATAAATAAATAAATAAATAAATAAATAAATAAATAAATAAATAAATAAATAAATAAATAAATAAATAAATAAATAAATAAATAAATAAATAAATAAATAAATAAATAAATAAATAAATAAATAAATAAATAAATAAATAAATAAATAAATAAATAAATAAATAAATAAATAAATAAATAAATAAATAAATAAATAAATAAATAAATAAATAAATAAATAAATAAATAAATAAATAAATAAATAAATAAATAAATAAATAAATAAATAAATAAATAAATAAATAAATAAATAAATAAATAAATAAATAAATAAAAAATATATAAATAAGAAGATGAATGAATGAATGTATGTTTGAATGAGTGAATAAATAAATAGCTATATGGCACCTTGAGGTTTGGAGTATTACTTATTTGTACAAAGACTTTTGTAGGGTTACTTGTACTCGATTACTGGTATAGTGATGCTAATCCATTCTCCGCTGATGATCTACTGAACTACCAACGTGCGAGGAGTACAAAAACACGACATTAGAGGGCGATGGAAAGATTTCTGAGTACTTGACTTATGAAGTATGCACAAAACACAATCTACGAGTACGGTACAGCGCACATCAAATCAGGATAACACGAGGGGGTGGGGGGTGGGTTAGTCGAAACAATGGATGGTGAGAAAAGCCAGCTGCGGATCGACATGTCTAGAATGTTCATCAAATCGAGTTTCGCCCGCAAGAAACCAGATGGAAGCACATTCTCCCTTATTTTATTCCCACAACAGCAGTAGCAGATGATACGAAAGTGAACAGCAATGTAATCATTATGTACCAGAGAGACAGAGATATTCAATTGTGAGGAAAACTGGAGCTGTAGGATGTTCAGAAATGTAAACATTCGTACTGGAAAAATAAACTGCGAACACGATAAGAATAAAAATGTTTTTTTGCTGTGCCTTTCACGCAGGAATCATATCATATAGCCATTATATAGCAGATAGTTCTTAAACTTGAATATAAGTTCATCTCATTAAATGAAATAGAATAATAGGTTTATGCAGCAATATTTCACTCATAGGTGAGTGTAGATACAGGGTGAGTAAAAAGTGTGCAACAGTACTTGAAACAACCCTCATCAGCCAAAACACCGGGATTTTAAAGAGCAAGTTAACGTAATAAACCTTTCGCAAAAAAAGTTTACAGCCGATGAAATTAGATTGCTCCAGAAAGGTTTCAATACGTGTGTTAACGTCTCAAATAATAAAGACGATTTTATCGCCGACATAGAAATAGCCACACATAACCTAAAAAATGAAAACTTAACCAAAGCCAAAATTGAATGTCTGGATATCATAAAGCAGTTATCCCCAATATACAATAAAACTTACAACAAAACAATAAGAAATTTAAATAAGAAGCCTGTGGTATACCTAAAAGCCGACAAAGGTAATTCTCTAGTAATTATGGAGACAGAAGACTATACTCAGAGAGTAAACCTTATGTCAGACAGTCCAGAATATGAAAAAATTCCAAAAAATCCATTATCCAAAAGTATCACTTCTGTTAATAAAGCTTTATCAATTACAAAAACATTAAGTACATCTGAAAAATACAACTTAAAATCTTCCAACCCCACACTACCAAGGTTGTACTGTCTGCCAAAAATCCACAAACAAGACAACAGCATGAGACCCATCATCAATGGCATCAATTCACCTACATACCACATTGCAAAATGGTTAGTAAGAAAATTAAAATCATATGACAAATATCAAAGTTTGGGAATAAAAAACTCCCTAGAATTGATAAATCACCTACAGAACTACAACATCCCGGAAAATCACATATTAGTTCCTTTTGACGTCAAGGCACTTTTTACAAGCATTCCAGTAGAAAAATAACTACATTCCTCAAAAAATGGCTAACCCAGACTACAACGGACCCCAGAGAAATAGATGACATTATCAATCTTACAGATGTATGCATAAGGAATAATTACTTCATGTTTAACCAAAAATTCTACAGACAATCAAAAGGATTAGCAATGGGTAGCCCACTTTCGCATATTTTAGCAGACCTATACATGAGCTATTTTGAAACACACATAGTAAAGGTCTTTCCACAGATTTATAAATTTTGGCAGAGATATGTTGATGATGCTTTTGCTATCATTCCGGAAAAACTTAGAGAAGATTCTCTAAAATTACTAAACCTGCAAGATAATCACATCCAATTTACTATGGAAGTAGAAAGAGACAACACCCTACCCTTTTTGAACCTCAAGATAACTAGAAATCGTCATGGTGTAGATTTTGGAATATACAGGAAGCCCACACACATAGATAATTACATAAAGAAAAATGAATACAACCCAGTTTCACATCAACTAGCTGCCTTTAGAAGTCTAATTCACCGGCTATACAACATCCCACTGAGTAAGGATGAATTTTTGAAAGAACAACAACACATAAAAGACATAGCGGTATTAAATGGATTCAACCCAGCCATCATAAGGAACATCATGAAGAAAAAAGAAAAACTGAAGATAATATCAATAAATACCACTCTCACACCACTTAAAAACACGAATTGGCAATATAGAAAATTCACCTACCATCCATGGACTTTTAGAAAATTTGAACGAATCTTCAAAAGACTAAACTTAAAACTAGCACCCCAAAACAAATTCAGTCTGAGGAACCTGCTAAATAAACCACTGAAAAATACAATCCCCAACGATTTGAAATCAGGAATTTATCAGATTAATTGTGAAAGCTGTGAAAAAAGCTACATAGGAAAAACTAAGAGAAACTTGTTAACCTGGCAAAAATAACACCAGAGGAACATTAAGTTGAAACAAACAGAAAAATCTGCAGTTTCACACCATTTTTGGACAGAAAACCACAACATTGGCCACAACATTAAACTGTTAAAAACTTTAAGTACACCCATAGAATTGGATATTTGGGGGAAAATATTCATAAACAAAAACCGTGATAAAGTTATAAATTTTGAAATCCCGGCATTAAATGAAGTATTAAAACTTAGTGCCCCTAACACCAGATGGCAGAGTGATCGGAGCTCCGTAGTAGTGGAAGAAGAGGAAAGTTCATTTAGTCACCAAACAGCTGAGGATGAGATCGAATGATCTTGAAAACGTTTCAATTATACAACAACAAGTAAGTGAAGTTTGAGTGTAAACATAGTGACTCATAAATCAAACTTAAATGTAAATGTTTTTCTCAATCTAAAGTCTCTGAACATTCTTGGACACTCAGGTCCCCACACCCTAACCTGATCGGAGACATTACATATTGTTTGACTTAGACCATCCTGTCGCGACAGTGTTCTTTCTAAGAATCCACGATCGTGATTGTAACAAAAGACTACAGCACATATTTAGCCTGGGCCTTGGTAAACCTAAGCTAGCATAATTTATCTAACCGTGACAAAAGGGAAAGCGACTTTGATATTACGTCCAAAACGGGAACATTTGAAGAGTGATCGTAAGTAGGGATAGGTACCAGGAAATGAAAAATTAATATTAGTTCACGTGATTTTTCAAACTACAAAAAATACCTAGAGTAGGGGAAATTAAAAGTAACGGCTGAAAGTACGTTTTTCTTGTAAGAACACTTCCGTCCTGTGATCTACATGAGACGAACGCATATTCGGCGTCGTCTAACAAGTATACTTCCACGCCATGCACCAAGAAAAATCACAGTACGTAACAGTCGTTCCAGTGAGAATTAGTGCAAAGGTTAATATATAAGGAATGTGATATACAAGGGGCGTCCAGAAAATAAGTTCTGTTTCAATTTATCTCCGCTGCAGCGCTGCGATCGCAGTTCCGCACATTCGCTGTAGACGCTCTGTATCAAGGAGAAGAATCGTGCGCCATTGTGAGATCGCTGTCAGCCACGTACGCTTTGTTGTGCTTGTTTACAATGTCGGTGTTGATTGAAAGTTCCGCCGATTGTGAAATCAGATCTGTGATTCGAGAATTTCTTTAGCTTATGAAACCGCAATAAAGAAGCTATTACTTAATCATTGCTTATAAGGGTTTAACGTGATCCAAAATTCCGTTATAGTAGTCCATGATGACAAATAAACTGGTAGACATATACAACTTATACCCTTTAGAGGGAAGTTAATGTTAGTGAGATTGAGGATGGAAGCATTAAATGATGAACAGAACAGAAAACAACATCAAAGAATTGTATATAATTTACCCAAAACTAAATGGCTTATACAATGAGACGAGCATTTTATTTCACGTGTTTGATAATACTAAATAAAGCATTTGTAAGTGAAAAAGAAGCTGTTGATATTTACAGTAAGTAGTTGAAAGTATTGTACAATTAAGATTATAACAAAATGCTCTGAAGTTTAACCAATAAATATTATCATTAATGTAACTATTTTTACAATTCATATTTTTAATGAAACTAAATTAATCGTAGGTTCGTTAAACTCCCTTCAGCTCCTCCATTCATCAAAACCATATCCGTCATTTCGACGTTCGTATAGCGCTCCATATTGCTTGGATGTGTTATCTAAGTACACGCAAAATCCTCTCTGTTAGGACGGAATGTGTAGAGCGACCTTCAACTGTCCGAGTTATTAGTCGACTTTTTCACAAGTAACTGTCCTTTGTCTCATTACCTGAAAGGTAGGCTAGGGTCACTGATAAAGGGCAAGGAGTAATACTTTTGTTTTTCTTCTTGTCTTACCTAATTCTACTTCCCTAGGTGCTGATGGTAAGCCTAGTACCTCTTTACAAAACCTTCTGTAGTTTTGGTCCATTAATGCTATGTCATTTACATGAATATAACACAGTAATCTCGTATGTACATTCAATTAGTTTGGCATCTCCAGTTTTTAGTTATCTTTTCCTTATATAATTTGTTTTAACAGAATATTTCAGGCTTGGGAGCTCCTATATAACTTTGTTCATAACTCTCACAGACATTTTGTTATCATAATTTCCTTTCCTTAATGTTTCAATTTTATTTTTGTATCAGTTTGTATAAGTGGTCACAATTTAAATGTAATTGTACAGGAGTATATGTTGACGAGGACATCAACGTTTCGAGAGGTCGAGGAGGTGTAACAAGTGCGTTATTGTTAAATGGGTTTATTAAAATTTAAGAATCTTTAATATGTAGAAAGGGACTTAGATGGCAACACAGTAAAAGAATGACGTAAGCGTCGGTTTGCCTCCATTGGGGTTTCAGATGACTGTGTGTAAATGGGTTACCCATAGACTCCCGGATGGATAATATAATACGGAGCTGTAATACAAGTGTCGAGGGGAAATCACCTTTCTAAGGTGTTAGCGGTGTCAAAACTTTTCAAATTGTTCTAGAATCTTAAAATGGGAAGTTGAGGGGGGAGGGGGAAGCTTTGCTTGCCCAGGCAGCAACTGGCTAGCTTGGGCATACCAAAGCCAGTAGGTGACTAATCTCTATTTCGTATAACCTTTCCCTACTCACATGTATCACTCCGCGTGCAGCCACCTTCCCCCTCACGCTAATTTGCTAATGCTTTCGCGCCATATGCCATAGGTGGTGCCTTCCCGTCACATTTAAACCTGCAGTAAACGTCATAATTGCCAGTAAGATAGATGAAATCATACAAATAAGAATATGAAGGCAAGCAAAAATAATGAAGTTTATAATGAAACTAAACTCAGCCTTCGGCTTTTTCCACTGGTATTTTTTAAACAAGCACACATACCTTGTAAAATGATTGTCTTTCAGTCTTAAATGCCGTGTCACGCCATACTTTACTGGTCGTGTGTTCTTCATTCACTCAAGTCTCGTCAATGTAGTATATTTTGCGATATGTATCCCGGTACAGTCTGGTAGTCCTTAAAAAACGTCTTCCCCACACAGCAATATCGCCTGTCTCTTAGCACATTTTTTTGCCCCTTTTTTCATTCACAAACCCCAGCTGTATAAGACTAGATCTGCTGAAATTTTGGAAATCTGCTTCCTTATTTACAGCAGACGAAATGTTATTTATGTTAGGGAGTTCGTTTCTAAAGAAAAAACTATGCACATGACGACGCACAGCACATTTGACGAACTCCTGGCATTCGCGCTGTTGTTTATTCCTGCTTTTGTCTGGAGTGGTAAGTTTTCCTGTTGCCTCAGTTTCACGTCGCTATGCTCCTACGGACCTAACACTCACACCTGTAAGTTCAGAGCACAGCTATTTGACTTCTCTCACTGACATGGATGGATTCTTCTCTGTGAGTGCATTAAACATATGCACCCCAATTCTTTTTTCGCCGCTTTGTAAAGGTTTTCCCTTGCGATGCTTCAGCGAAAAACTGGCGGTAGACTCTGCCATTATACATATAATAAGTACACGCGCAATAAACGATCAATAAAATAATTTAACTCTAGCATTCGGCATAGCACATCGTCGAATGCCGATATATGACTATCCAGTTCAAAATAAAGTCAGTGATAAAAGTCATATCAACAAATATGTCATCACTACCGCTAAATCACGTGCTATTATGCCATGTGCTTGAGAGCAAAGGAACCTCCTCTTTACTTAATTTAAGAATTAACATGCATTTCAGATAAATCAACTCTGTTGCGTAATATATTTAGTTCAGTTACGAAAATATAAATTTGACAATTCTCTTCCAGCATATAAAGATGTATCACAATGTTAAATAACGAACTAATTTTTACCGCACATCTGTACCACAACAGCAGCCAATGAGAGGGGATTAGGTCACGTGACCGTTAAGAGATACGGGGCAAGCTTATGTGAAACAAGGATTAGTGATTATGATTTAGGTATTTATATATTCGTGAGTAGTTAGCTCTACCTTTCACAACTTCAAAAGTCCCGGATCCCAGTGGCGGCTGGTGGGTTAAATTATTGGTGGTGCACAAATGAAAAATAAAATACAGAGTAGTAATGACTCACCTATTTATACAGATTCTCTGCTGTACTCTCCTTAGACCTGGCGAATCTCTCGATAGCTTTTGCGTTGAAGTCGCTGATCTTCATAACAAAATCTCTCTCAATTGACAGCATTGCTAATGCTGATAATCGGTCCTGTGACGTTGTGTTTCTAAGGAAAGTTTTTATTCCTTTTAAAGTTGAGAAACAGCATTCTGCTTCAGCGGTAGACATTGGCATAGTTAACAGTACTCGGAGGAATTTGACATATTCGCTGAATGTAGTACATAAATTGTTTTCCTTATTGAAGTCCATCAAGCACAAAGCGCCGGACATTCCACGAAATTCCTCTCGACTGTAAATTACAGTCAGTTCTCTACGAATTTTTGTTCCAATGATAAAAGGATAGAACCTTATTGTTTCTCTAAGGGACTCCTCTGGAAATGTCTTAGAAATTTTCCTGATGAAACAAAGTTGAGGCTACCAGATGCCTCATGAAGCAAAAACTGTCCTTTGCTTCTCTAAGAATGTCACATACTTCAAGAACTTCCCTTCTTTTCACATCATGATCTTCTATTCTTCTCCTCTCAATTGCAGTTTCTTCGTGTTCCTCGATAACCACGCTATTTCTTACCTTTTGCACTTCCCTTTTAAATGCGTTTAGCTGGGCGATGGCAAATGTGGCATTGCAGTCTCGTTTCTGCAGCTGATTGTACAAAATGTCCACATGGGGCATGATCTTGTAGAAGAAAGACAGTCAGAATACAAAATTATAATCTTTCAAAGTGGCCATAAACCCAGAAGCCTGAACAAGTGTGGCGTTGTTGTTTAACAGAGCTTTCTTCTGAATAACCTCCATACATTTAATTAAATTCCCCCTGTGTTCGAAAAGCAGAGAACACGGAAGCTAAGCCTGAAGGTCACGCTATAGCCGTTACTAAGAGTAGGAGGAGCTAGGTTTATAAACCTCCATTGAAGCAATGTATAAGAAGCCCCTCCCATCTCTTCGCCTTCCCGCAAACCCCTCAGAGAGCCTACATTTGGGCGAAATCTTAGGTTAACTCTTCACTGCAAACCTGCGGCTCCTACAGCTAATCACTGTTTATTTCGACTTCTGCGGTCATGGGCAGCTACAGACGATAAGTGTAATTGAAACATGTTTGTATATAAAACAATGCAAAGAAGTACAGCTTTAATGTGCAAAATGCACCTGTTGTATATTCAGAATCAGTGGGTGTATCGCAAACCTGCAACCTTATGGAGGAACCGCCCCTGCCGGATCCTCTTAAAGTAAAACCATGCATGCCCAGCGAGTTCGTGTCCCTTAATGTTGGGCCCACACACGTGTAGTTTTTAAAGTGATTAAATTGCAAAAGTAAGGAAAATTGAAGCGGGTCATGACAGTATCGCTTCCCCATTAAGGTGGAGGCTATGTGTAAGCTAAGAGGTGTGCAGGCCGACGTGTGCTCGCGAGCAAGTGGTTGTGAACCCACAGCCTTTGACAAATGCGGTTCTATTCACTGCACACAGATACATACATACATACATACATACACAAAACGGGCAGGTGGAAGCGGCAATGCGCTAAAAAGCGCGGAAGTGAATACGTAAAAATAACATAGCGCCACGGTGGTGATTTGTCAGCATTATAAACCCCGCTGTAGAGCTTTATAATATCGCATGTATAAATCTGATCAAAGGCCTGTCATTTGGTTTCACAGAACAACGCTTGATTAATCATTTTACATAACAAACGGGAAGGTCGGCTTACATTGCCGTTAATGCGGCAGTATTGTTTGAAACTGTGATTTACAGAGATAGCTGAATATCGGTTACTCGCCGCACAACGGCCTCACTAAATTATACAGCAATCTTATAATTACACCTTACCACCACTTTCGTAATCAAGGTTACTTTCCGTGTACTGGAAATGATTCAATTGCAATTACATCCACGATCACAACTAACGTCACCATAGCAACTGTTGTTAATAGCTACGCTACACACTATTTCATAGGAAGACAGGTATTGGCGGTGTGACGTAAGCTTCGTCAGCTGTAACCGCCAAATATGCCCCCGAAGGTAACGCAAATTAGCATGTGACGTCATCACACTGATTTTTGCTGCCCAAAAGGAAGGAAACAATTTGATGTGTTGGGGTTGTGACAGCGTTAGAAAGACAGGAAACGTATCGGGTATTAATAATATGTACAGCTTACATCTGGGATGTAATATTAATACTGACTGCTTTAATTACACAACTGGTCAAGTTTATAAGTAATTAATTTTGGGCTCTGTGCTATGAGAAAATATATAAAACTTCAACTCGTAGTTTATCTGAAGGCAAGGCATTTTATAAGGTAAATAAAATAAAACATAAAGTAAATGTTTACGTAGACTTCCACGGTCTTTATCCATTACTCTTTTTATCTGAATTTAAAATAATTTTCTCTGTAAATTAGAGGAGACCCATTCAAAACAAAATGAGGTGGACATTTTTCGACACCTTGTGTTTTGTTTTCTTTAACTAGTTTATCAATGTCAGGGCGTAATATCTGGGAAATTTGTAATCGAAGGCTGCATATTAGATTGTGATCCGGCAAGGTACTTCGGAGTTTGGGCTTAGCTAATTTCATAACAGAAGAAAAATGGAAATTAATTGTTCTTTCACACTGGCCGTGTGTAATCTAAATTATAGAAAGACAGTCAGACTAAAAAATTCAATGCCATAGCAGGGATTTGAACCACACATCTTCTGTTTGCCCTCCAGTCGCTCTTAGACATTGAGCTACCATGGCCAACGTGCCGTCATGACTTTAAATTCTCTAACTGACTCATATATTTCCCCGGTAAACCACTAGGGGTTGTCGCATCCGTTTGTGGAAACACTTTTGTAATTTTGCCACATGGATCAGGCACTTTGCCTAGCTTTCTTGCGCATCTCAACAGCCTTCGACCTCAAATAAAGCTTACCATGGACGTGGAGAAGGATGGAACTCTTTCATTCCTGGACATTCTTGTTTCAACAAACGGCAACGGTACACTGGGGCATGCTGTATATCGCAAGCCTACACACACCGATCACTTTCTGAACGCTCATAGTTTCCATCATAAGTCTAAATGACTGGGAGTTATCAATACACTGACCCACAGAGCTTTGTCTATCTCTGATCTTCAACCACTTAAAACAAGAATTACAACACCTGAGACTCACTTTCCTTCAAAACGGCTACTCCGAATATGACGTTGAAGCCTCGATCACCAAAGCTAGGAAAGTGAAACCTGTAATACAGCAAGCGTCAGATAGGCCTACCGCTACAGCCTACATCCCGTTTACCGGCAATCTATCCGGCAGAATCAGTAGCCTCGATCACCAGAGCTAGGAAAGGGAAACCTGTAATACAGCAAGCGTCAGATAAGCCTACCGCTACAGCCTACATCCCGTTTACCGGCAATCTATCCGGCAGAATCAGCAGCCTCGATCACCAAAGCTAGGAAAGTGAAACCTGTAATACAGCAAGCGTCAGATAGGCCTACCGCTACAGCCTACATCCCGTTTACCGGCAATCTATCCGGCAGAATCAGTAGCCTCGATCACCAGAGCTAGGAAAGGGAAACCTGTAATACAGCAAGCGTCAGATAAGCCTACCGCTACAGCCTACATCCCGTTTACCGGCAATCTATCCGGCAGAATCAGCAGCCTCGATCACCAAAGCTAGGAAAGGGAAACCTGTAATACAGCAAGCGTCAGATAAGCCTACCGCTACATCCTGCATCCCGTTTACCGGCAATCTATCCGGCAGAATCAGCAGCCTCGATCACCAAAGCTAGGAAAGTGAAACCTGTAATACAGCAAGCGTCAGATAGGCCTACCGCTACAGCCTACATCCCGTTTACCGGCAATCTATCCGGCAGAATCAGTAGCCTCGATCACCAGAGCTAGGAAAGGGAAACCTGTAATACAGCAAGCGTCAGATAAGCCTACCGCTACAGCCTACATCCCGTTTACCGGCAATCTATCCGGCAGAATCAGCAGCCTCGATCACCAAAGCTAGGAAAGGGAAACCTGTAATACAGCAAGCGTCAGATAAGCCTACCGCTACATCCTGCATCCCGTTTACCGGCAATCTATCCGGCAGAATCAGCAGCCTCGATCACCAAAGCTACGAAAGGGAAACCTGTAATACAGCAAGCGTCAGATAAGTCTAAAGCTACAGGCTACATCCCGTTTACCGGCAATCTATCCGGCAGAATCAGCAGCCTCGATCACCAGAGCTAGGAAAGGGAAACCTGTAATACAGCAAGCGTCAGATAAGTCTACCGCTACAGCCTGCATCCCGTTTACCGGCAATCTATCCGGCAGAATCAGCAGCCTCGATCACCAGAGCTAGGAAAGGGAAACCTGTAATACACAAGCGTCAGATAAGTCTACCGCTACAGCCTGCATCCCGTTTACCGGCAATCTATCCGGCAGAATCATTAGCCTCGATCACCAGAGCTAGCAAAGGGAAACCTGTAATACAGCAAGCGTCAGATAAGCCTACCGCTACATCCTGCATCCCGTTTACCGGCAATCTATCCGGCAGAATCAGCAGCCTCGATCACCAAAGCTAGGAAAGGGAAACCTGTAATACAGCAAGCGTCAGATAAGTCTAAAGCTACAGGCTACATCCCGTTTACCGGCAATCTATCCGGCAGAATCAGCAGCCTCGATCACCAGAGCTAGGAAAGGGAAACCTGTAATACAGCAAGCGTCAGATAAGTCTAAAGCTACAGGCTACATCCCGTTTACCGGCAATCTATCCGGCAGAATCAGCAGCCTCGATCACCAGAGCTAGGAAAGGGAAACCTGTAATACAGCAAGCGTCAGATAAGTCTACCGCTACAGCCTGCATCCCGTTTACCGGCAATCTATCCGGCAGAATCAGTAGCCTCGATCACCAGAGCTAGGAAAGGGAATCCTGTAATACAGCAAGCGTCAGATAAGTCTAAAGCTACAGGCTACATCCCGTTTACCGGCAATCTATCCGGCAGAATCAGCAGCCTCGATCACCAGAGCTAGGAAAGGGAAACCTGTAATACAGCAAGCGTCAGATAAGTCTACCGCTACAGCCTGCATCCCGTTTACCGGCAATCTATCCGGCAGAATCAGCAGCCTCGATCACCAGAGCTAGGAAAGGGAAACCTGTAATACACAAGCGTCAGATAAGTCTACCGCTACAGCCTGCATCCCGTTTACCGGCAATCTATCCGGCAGAATCATTAGCCTCGATCACCAGAGCTAGCAAAGGGAAACCTGTAATACAGCAAGCGTCAGATAGGCCTACCGCTACAGCCTGCATCCCGTTTACCGGCAACCTATCCGGCAGAATCAGTAGCCTCGATCACCAGAGCTAGGAAAGGGAAACCTGTAATACAGCAAGCGTCAGATAAGCCTACCGCTACATCCTGCATCCCGTTTACCTGCAATCTATCCGGCAGAATCAGTAGCCTCGATCACCAAAGCTAGGAAAGGGAAACCTGTAATACAGCAAGCGTCAGATGAGCCTACCGCTACATCCTGCATCCCGTTTACCGGCAACATATGCGACAGAATCAGCAGAATTCTCGCGAAATACATCAGGACCATCCACAAGCCACCTCAGAAGATTAAACATCTGTTGAGATCGGTGAAAGACAAACTGGACTTCCAAGTTCCGGGAGTATACCACATTCCCTGTGAATATGGGACAAACCTTAAGGACCATCGATACGAGATTAAACGAACGTGAACGGAGCATTCGTTTAATGCAACCTGATGAGTCTGGACTGGCAGAGCATTATTTGGATAACGACCATAGAGCCAATTTTTGGAAGACGATCACCTTGGCAAAATGCAACAGTTACTGCGAGCGGAGAATTAAGGAGGCTTTGGCCATTTCCTGCGAGAGGAGAAAGCGTAATCGTGATGCTGGATTTCAGTTCAGTTGCTCTTGGAAACCGGCCTTAAAAATGGAAATCTGTCGACTTAAGAATCACAGATCAATACAACTTGATGATCAAGCAAAGTACAGATGTATTTTTTTTTATCTTGAAAAGTGCAGAGCGATGCGCAGAGGTATCTGGACGAGTCCACCTCAGAACGGTTGCAACTGGAGGGGAGGGCAGGTCAGTTGCGTACCAGTTGCGAGCAAGTAAACACGTGCAGAGATACTCGGTAACACTACAGCTTATTTCAAAATGTGCTTGTCTCCTGGTTCCAAGAGGGCATTTATAAATGACGCCTCCTAGCAGCACATTAGGAAATAAAGTGCTACATTTAAAAACACGAGAAGTAATATCCAATACCCATAGATCTATAAAAAGGTAACAATGGTCTGGGTCAGTTATAAAAATCTAGGGAAGGGTATCTGAGGCAACAGTTGTGTCTGAAAGTAGTTTAGGTGAGTTATTAAGGAAAGAAAAGCCATTGGTGCTAGTGCAACCACGTCCTTCTCTATGCCCAGTAAACAAAGACTAAGAACATGCACAAAAACTAATTTGGATGTTTTAATTCAGAAGTAGTTAGGCGAACTATGAATAATTTTTAAATCACAGAAAAACAAAGACCAACTTTGAAGAAAGCGCTTATGAAGCTAAAAATTCTACTGAGTTCCAAGGCAGTGTCTGGACATTAAGAAGAATTCTTTTGAAGCTAGGATTATTTGAAAAAAAAAAAAAAAAGCACGAAGCGTGACAGACAAATTTTAATGGAACATCGCACCATACGTGCAGAAAGGCTTAAGTATTTACGAAATATTCGGAGATATCGAAGTGAGGTTTATATAGTTTATATGGATGAAACTTATATAAATACAACACATACTGGACCATATCCTGAAGTGAAATACGTTACAGGGACTCTGCAGCGATATTGAAAGGCCGACATTTGTTTATCGTGCCTGCTGGAGGAGAACAGGGTTTTGTTCCAAATGACTATGTACTATTTAAGATCCAACAAAAGCGTGGAGATTACTACCATAGTAAGAATTACAACTTAGTTTATAAGAGCTGCAAGGCTGGCTTCGAGAATGAAATTTGTTTTTAGACACCTTATGCACCGCCCTCCGTTCTCGTAATCTTACGCGTGTGACGTATTGTGGCGATAGGTGCACTATCCCCACCACAGTTGCTACTCATCCCTACCGCGCAGGATTCCTGTCAAGATGAAATAATGCATCTGTAGTTACTTTTTTGTGTAATTTTACGTCCTCCAACGTTAAGTCATATCGGACGATGAATGGAATGGGTGAAATGGTGCTCAAATGATCCCAGGGTCTATAGAGCTTACAGTTACCCGACATTCGTCTTTTTAGGATAAGGGAAAACCCCGGAAAAACATTATCCAGGTAACTCACCCTGACCGAGATTCGAACTCGGGAGCTCTTGAACGTGAGGCAGACACGGTACCACCACGCTACCGAAGTGTGCTACGTTTCTTTGACCCAATTAATTTTCTATACTCACACTATCTCCTGAACTGGCATATAATTTACTGAAAACAGTCTTTTGTTTAGGAATGTGAATTTTGATAGTGTTTTGTTTTTGTTTATATTTGTGTTATATCCAATAACATTTAATAAATTTAATAAATACTGATTTCGTAGAAAATGAAGCTAGCTACAGTGAAGTAATAAATATTACACAAGTATAAATATTTGATACAAAGACTTCATTTATCTTAAGAAATTGGTGTTAATATTCTAAGGTCGTTTGTATCTTCAATCCAAATACAAACTCCGTTGTTAAACTTACTTATTTTTGGAAAGATAGAGTCAGACTGAAAAATTCAATGCCATAGTTGGAATTTGAACCACGGATCTTCTGTTTGCCGTCCAGTCGCTCTAACCCTTGAGATACTATGGCCAACGTGCCGACATGACATTAAATTCTCCAACTAACTCGTGTTTTTGTCTTTCTTGGTGAACCTTGTTAGGGAATAGACGCGTAGTAGGATATAGTGCAACCGCATCTCTTCTGAATCCAACCTAAAAGGTAAATGTTTTTTTTGTTTGCTTATTGTAATTGCATCTTAAGTTTATTAAATGTGTTAAATCAAAGTAATTTTCGTTTTGTTTTTGTTTTAAAATTGTAATTTAGATGCCACCTGATAAAACAATCTCAGGTGTACGAAAACCTCTCATGCCATTCGAATTGACTCTTTAATACCATCTAGTTACGTTCCCCCTAGTTCGTAATTAACGTCAATTGAAAAAAATAAACATCGCGTAATGGATTTTGAAATACCAGCAGTTGATTCTGTTTTTAAGTTTGTTTCGTTTTCAGATTTTGGTAATACTGAAAAAACAAAAGAAAAACTTGGTAACCGGAATCCTTAACAGCGGAGTTTGTGGACTGTAGATACAAACAAAATCGATCTCCATTAGAAAGAAGTATTAACACCAATTTATTAAGATAAGTGATGCCTTGTATCAAATATTTATACGTGTGTAATATTTAATAAATATCCTGATGGTCTATTCACCTGGCTTGATTCCCGAAAAAAGATTGAGCATTTTCGTCTCCAGGAAAGCTTCAGGTCTTATAGATTTGATACTTGTTTGTAAGTTTTCTTTAAGGGGGTACGTATGCAAATATTCAGGGTCTTACATAAATAGCCATAACATACAAAGTTTTCAAGCTAGAGAAGTGTAACTTAGTATACTCATTTAAGATAAGACAGTTAGTGTGCACAATTTTTTTTTTCATAATTTTACATTGTTTATAACTAATGATACTATTTTTTCTATTTACAGAAATATTTACAAATTTAAGCTTTTTTTTTTAAAAAAAATTCACATATCCTTTCTTTCTGAAATTTGGTATGTTATTTTAAAACACACTGAAAATAAATTTGTTGGATTTAGATTTCTTATTGAGGTTGTATAGAATTAAAAAAGTGTTACTCATATGCATCCTTTTACAATTAAAATAATTTCATATATTTTGTATCATCACATTCCATCTGGAGCTTAATCTTAAATTCTAGAACCAACAAAATGTTCATTGTGGTATAAGAAAGCTGTGTGCTAAATTGCATCACTGTAGATGAAGCAGTTTCAGAGAAAAATGGGAAAATGCAAGTTACGGGAAAAGGCAATTAAAAATACAATAAGCATTATTCAGTTTGGCTTTCAATTTTAAGTGAGAACTTCCCATATCCATAGTCTGTATCCTCATTCTGGTCTTATTCAGCCTTTATTTCTAAATTCCTCTTCTGTCTTGCTTCTTTCTGCATTAATTTCATAGCTCTTTCTGCACCAGCGATGCGAATGTTGTCGATACTCTGCAAAATTGTCTCCATAAACACACCAAGTTTATACCCTAATGCCCGATTTCACCAACAAATGTTAAGACTTAACACGATTTTAGCAATAGTTAAAACAAAAATTGCATTTCACCAACAAGTGTTAGCGAACACTCGTGTTAAATCTCATGTTAAACTAACACGCCGAATTTCTAATGCTAAGTCTTTAAGAATTGTAAATAGTCAAGATGGCGAGCATGAACTCAGCTGTTGATGTCGATTTGCTATATTTAAGACCGTCTAAATGGCATTCATACTAGAGTACGGCCTATGAAGAGAAATGATTTTGAGGAACTATTCGAAGAAAACTGTTTTACGGAGGTATAGACTGTCGAAATATGTTGCTATGAAGGTTACTGCGGAAGCACAAGAGAGGTTAGAACATGCACCGAAAGGAATATGGCGATCTCGCCTTTGCTTCAAGTATTAATAACTTTGCGATTTTATAATTCACTGAATTATGTGGATAATACATTGTCCACCTCCCGTCATGAAAGGTTCATGTCACTCGTCACTTGTCCTTCTTCGCTCCTCGTTTTAAATTTACGTAATACTGAGTTAGAACATGCATCGAAAGGAATATGACTATATCGCCTTAGCTTCAAGTATTAGTAACCTTGCAATTTTATAATTCACTGAATTATGTGGATAATACATTATTCACCTCCCGTCTTGAAACGTTCAAGTCACTCGTCCTTCTTCGCACCTCGTTTTAAATTTACGTAATACTGACAAGTTGTTTGGTGCTTGTAGTAGTGACACATGCATTTGAATTAAATTCGTTTCCAGTATTTTCCCCGCGACATCTTTCTCTTTACATTCACCGCATACGTCCTTTTATTTTCCACGATATCTTTACACTTCGTCACCATTTCAATTAACAATTCTTTCTCCATCGATGACAAATTTGTCTCACGGCTTTATTTATGATTTTGTTCATCCGCCATTTGTGCAGACGAAAATGAAAACAAAAACGCATCGGAGTACGTTCAGAAAATCATCCATAGCCTTCTATAGCTGTGATATTTACATATTTCTTGTCGTTAACACAGATTTGTTAACATTTTAAGAAAACAGGTTGGTGAAATGCAAGAAATTTAACATTAGTTTTAGCGCTGTGACAATTGTTACGTTACATTTGTTAACGTCGAAATTAACATCTGTTGGTGAACTCGGGCATAACTGATACATAAATTTCTTTCTGCCAACATTACCATGATTAAATATTATTGCAGCATCAAATGTAGCAATTTTCACCACTATGGAAGACACAAATGATGTTTTGGGACACCTTTTCTATATCAAACTGTTGAGGTTTTCATTTGGGTTTTGTGTCTCTCCATAGAGACATTTTTTTAGCAAGTCTGGGTGTGCTAAGAATTGGTAGGTGGGCTTTATAGATTCCAAGACAACTGACGGAAGACTATGTGTTGCTACTAGGCTACTATGCAACACTAGGGCATTTAATTTTTTAAAGGTACACACAGACCACGTACAGTCATAATATGTTGGTGTTTGATAGCTGACATTATATACTATTTTACAAAACAATAAAAAGCAATCATATTTTTAACATTTTCTCGTACGTCCCCCCTTAATTAAGGAAGTTTTAAGTTTTCTGATTTCCTTGACTCTAGTGGGAAATCCGTGTCGAGATTTTAAGTATATTTGTGATTTTCTTTTTTCCCCAGTTATTATAAGGTAGTATGATTAAATTTTCCTATTGTATAATGGCTGCTTTTTCAACGTGAAGTGTTGGATAGAGATGTGGGTTATCTTCGCCATTGTGCCGAACTGCGATGTTTGTAGTGAAGGGACGTATTTTCTTTGTCAGCGTGTCTCACGAGGTGAAATCGGGCATAACTGATACATAACTTTCTTTCTGCCAACATTCCCATCATTAAACACTATTGCAGCATCAAATGTAGCAATTTTCACCACTATGGAAAACACAAATGATGTTTTGGGACACCTTTTCCATATCAGACTGTTGAGGATTTCATTTGGGTTTTGTGTCTCTCCATAGAGACATTTGTTTAGCAAGTCTGGGTGTGCTAAGAATTGGTAGGTGGGCTTTATAGATTCCAAGACAGCTGAATGAAGACTATGTGTTGCTACTATGTTACTATGCAACACTAGGGCATTTACTTGTTTAAAGGTACATACAGACCACGTACAGTCATAATATGTTGGTGATTGATAGCTAACACTATATACTATTTTACAAAACAATAAAAAACAATCATATCATTTTAATATTTTCTCGTACGTCGCCCCTTATGTAAGGAAGTTATAATTTTTTTTCATTTCTTTGACTCTAGTGGGAAATCCTTGTCGAGTTTTTAAGTATATTTGTGATTTCCTTTTTTCCAGTCATTATAAGGTAGTCTGATTAAATTTTCCTATTGTATAATGGCTGCTTTTTCAACGTGAAGTGTTGGATAGAGATGTGGGTTATCTTCGCCATTGTGCCGAACTGCGATGTTTGTAGTGAAGGGACGTATTTTCTTTGTCAGCGTGTCACGAGTATTTGGCCAACCCCCATATCTTGGTGGCAGTAGCAGCTCTAATCCTGTTCTATGTGGCATAGTTTATGTTAACGGCTTGCCCCGCGCTAATATACCCCATTCTCATTCAACTTGAGTCTCTGCCGCCCGAGACTAAACTCACCATTTGGATTTATGCTCCTCGCGTCTAAATCCTACTCTGCCTCTACAAAATTTGCATTCTTCTTTATGATGTCATACTCATATTTGTTAATGCCATCTAACAGAGCTTTCTTGCTCCTTCTCTCTTAATTCTAAAGTTCTTTCTTAATTTTTTTCTCCCAACTCCATTCCCTTTCGCTCAACAAGAACTCCAACCTCCACGCTTCCATTTGGCAGATTTCTGAAGCGAACTACAGCAACTGCAAAATATATTCTTGTCCATTTGAAAACAAATCTTATGTTACTTTAACATTTCTAGGTTCTTTAAAAATATCTTAACAGTTTAAAACTGTATAAAAGTAATTCGGAACGAAAATTAAACCACAGACTGTTGGAGTGAGAAGTGGAGGATGGCCATTAGCCCCGGGAAGAGCTCCGCTCTTCTCCTGGCTAAAGTCCGAGCTAGGCGACCGGATTGGTCGCTGAGGTTAAGGCAGAGGCAAATCCCCTGGGTTCCCTCTGCCAAATACCTTGGCGTCCTCCTCGATCGCGGTCTACCTACGCACCTCACGTCCGGGTCAAAGCCGGACAAGAGCATGCAGCACAAGGCAGAGGCAGCGCCGTGGCTCAGTGGTTAGACCACTTGGCTCTCATCAAGGCGGCCCGGGTTTGATCCCAGGCGACCGCAAAGTGAGATTTGTGGTGGACAACACGGCGCTCGGGCGGGTTTTCTCCAGGATTTCCGGTTTCCCCCGCCATCTCATTCCACTGGTGCTCCATCTTCATCTCATGTACCATCAGTGTCACTGCCTGCGGTGCCGTATGTAGTAAAAGCGGGCGTTAAACACTACACTATACCTTAACCCTAAGGCAGTTGTACCCTGTACTTAAATCCACCATGCCCACGCACCTCAAACTACGCCTGTTTCGGACGATTCCCCGTAGGGGAAGGGATCCGTCCCTTTCAGCTGCCAAAGTGCGGGCGCTGCGGACCCTTAGCACTCGTGGTACCTCTGACGTTACTAGAGGAACCTCGGGCCGAACAGCCGAGCCCCTCCTTTGGGAGTTGTTCGGATTGGGATGGTCTCGAGGGGGCAGTGTGTTCCCGATACCCGTGGGAGATTGGGTACGTCTTCGGACGGGGTTGATGGAAGCCATTAAGTTTCCGGGTACTAGCCTGCTTAGCTAGTAGAAGGTGTGTTAGATCACCAGGCGGCCCCACCGAGGTCATATCGGTAGTCTTCACCTTGAGTGTTGACGCGCGTAAGTGGCGTATCCACTTCCGTCCTGTCTTGTGTCCCTAGGACCAGATGGGGGGGCTTGTTAGGAAACTAGGCCTTGCCCCAATGGAAAGCCCCACGGAGGATGCCGGGTGCCCTTCACGGGATAGCTCGGATAACTCCCTGGTTGAAAGAGGCCCGGGTCTTGTTCCTACGGGTTCAAGGCTAATGGGAGTAGACACTCTGGACCCAACTGTATCGGGCGATTATACCGCTTCTGATTCTGTACGACTGCGAAGTCTGGGGATCAGCGGCTCCGACCACTATTCGCAGACTACAGTACGTCCAGAACAGGGCACTGCGAATTATCTACGATACCGGACGTAGATTCCCGTCTCACAACCTTCATACCTACTGCGGAGTCCCGTACATTGTTGACGTGGTGCGGGAGAGATCCCGCACCATCTACGATAAGCTAGACTACCATCCCAATATCCTGGTGAACACCCTTGGCCGTTACGACCGCAGGGTTCCTCGCCGGTGACCGAGCTACCGGTCGCCCAAAGATGCTTTGGGTAACCAGAACTGAACAGGGCCACATTCCCCTGACTTCAAACCCCCAAGCCCAGAAATGGGCTTGGTAAGTCCCATACCTAAACATTTGTTCCTTTCCCTCTAGCCTGTTAAGCGGACTGTGCTCAGATGCCTCCCAGGCAGGCGGAAGAGCGCAGCCAGCACTGGACGCACAACCCCCAAGGGGCAACAGCGCGCATTAAAGGCTAGATGATGATGATGATGATGATGATGATGATGATGTTGATGATGATGATCAGGATAAAACAAACCGACCACAGTAACCACAGAAAAATTTAAAAATCTAATGAGCCCTAAAATCAAATATTTTAAAATTCCTAAATTAAAAGGCACTAAATTCTAAAATTGACAGTTAAAAATAACTTTAAAGCCTTGGCCACCACTCTCTCGTCGTCCCCCAGTAAATCTGCAAGACTCGCCGGCAGTTGCAGAGACCTGCGAAGACGTGCGAGGCGAAAACATTAAAACAACGTGGCGAACCGAGAGACCTGCACCACAAAGAGGGCGTAAAAAAGCAGTGGCCAAAATGCAACCGAGCCAATGTCACCTCTTCACGACGGGAGGATCGGCAGGAGGTTACCAAAGACTCGGAAGTTCTTTCAGGGAGCGGAGCTTATTTTTACGCACAGCGGACCACTTCTTGTGCCAGGAGGACAGCACAGCTCTCCGCAATTCCAGTTTTAAATCTTCCGGTGTGACAGTCGGTAAGGTAACCTTGGGATGTGTGGCCGCTATTTTCGCTGCCGAATCCGCCAGCTCATTCCCTGCCAGGCCTACGTGACCAGGGACCCAACCACAAACCACGCTAACGCCTGAGGTGTGTAAAACGTGGAGGGTATCCTGGATCCGCTGCACAATAGGATGGTAGTTGTACAGCTGCCGTAGGCTCATAAGAGCACTAAGGGAATCACTTAAAATGAGGGCGTCACCTAGGTTTCGTCGATGTACATATAAAATGGCTCGGTAAATCGCATACAGTTCGGCGCTAAAAATGGAGGTGCTACTATGGAACCCGAATGTATAGGGTTGGGTTCCATAGAGTGAGTGAGTGAGTGAGTGAGTGAGTGAGTGTGTGGTATTTTAGGGCCCATCGACAACAAGGTCATTTGGACCCGAAGTCAACACTAAAACCTAAAAGCTATAAAAATTTAGCTAAAAAGGTAAAATATAATAAAAATACTCAACTATTAAAAGGATATTAAAAAACGATCTAAAGACTAATAATTTAAAATCTCTCTAAAAGTAATAAATATAAAATACAGGTCAGACTTGTTTATTAAAACCAATTTCAGTAACAAATCGCAGTGCCTTAACCACGGCCACTGGGTCGTCCCCTAAAACACCGTGCAAGTTAGTCCCCAAGCCGAAAGACTGGCGAACGCGGGCGTACTGCGGGCAATCCAGCAATACATGCCGCACAGTGAGGCGTACTGCACACGGAGCACACACAGGGGCCGGTTCCCCTCTTAATAGATGGCCATGAGTCGCTCGTGTGTGTCCAATTCTCAGCCGAGTGAGTATCACCTCGGCTCGCCGGTTATCCCTGCAGGAAGTTGGCCAGGGTTGTACGTTCTCCTTTATTGCCCGGAGTTATGTGCCTTCCAAAGCTGTCCAGGATTGCTGCCAAGCAGATAGGAGTTAGCGACGGAAGAAACGTTGCACATCCTGGTATGGCACCGTAGTTGTTAAACTCCGGGGCAAACGTCAAGCGGACTTAGCAGCCGCGTCCACCTCCTCGTTCTCGGAATTCCCCACATGGCCTGGGGTCCAAGTAAAACAAAATGGTATCCGCGACTGAGCATTTGCGAGATCTGGGTCTGTATTTTTAAAACAAGGGTGTGAGCGGCAGTGTGCTGTTGCAAGGCCTGAAGAGCACTTAGAGAGGCAGTACAGACGATAAAAGAGCCAGGAGCTAACTTGCAAATAAAAAGGAGCAAATAGAGGATGGCATACAGCTCTGCTGAGAAAACTGAAGTGGAGTCCAGAAGGCGAAATTTATGAGCCTCACCGTTAATAAAGAACGCGCAACCCGTAGTGCTACCTAACTGAGAACCGTCCGTAAAGACCGGAACATAGTTAGGGTAACGGCCCAGTAGTTCGCTAAAAAGTTGTTGGAACACCGAATGTGGAGTTGCGAGTCTAGAGTTGCTGGAAAGAGCGAGATCGAACCGCGCACGATCGAGCTGCCAAGCAGGATAAGGGTTGATGGACGACCTCTCCACGCGAGGCATTCGGAGGCCATGCAAATGTAGGAGATCCCGAAATCTTATTCCCAAGGGGCGTGTCCGGGAACCAGGAGGGCTAAATCTGGACACAGAACTGGTTTAAAACATGGATGATTGGGATAACTTGCCAACTTCGAGACGTATGAGCAAAGTAGCAGCGAGCGACGAATATGGAGTGGAGGTTCGCCTGAATCTGCATATAGGCACTCGACTCGACTGGTGCGGAAGGCTCCTGTGGCAAGGCGGATACCAGTACGATGCACGGTGTCTAAAAGGCGAAGTTTAGAGGCGGTCGCTGCGCCATAAATAAGACAGCCGTAGTCAAGCTTGGATCGGACCAGGGAGCGATACAGCCTCAACATTACCGTGCTATCGCCCCCTCCCCAAGATGCTCCAGATAATACCTTCAGCACCCGCAGAGAACGATCGCAAGAGGCTCGAAGGTGACGAATGTGGCGCTCCCAGTTGAGTTGTCTGTCCAAGTAGAGGCCCAAGAACTTCAGGTGTGAGAGAAACGGCAGGGGTGCGCCGCTCAAGTGAAGATCAGGTGGAGGGTGAATACCTCGTAGACGATGGAAGTGGACACATTGTGTCTTCGCAAGAGAAAAACGGAAGCCGGTGCGAAGCGCCCAGGCTGCCAGCTGGTTGATGGTCAACTGCAGTTGACGCTCTATATGAGATAAAAACTCTAAAAAACAAGTACGGATACTACTGGGAGGCAGTGTAGAGGTCTTGTAGCGCGTCATGCCCAGATCCACGTGGGACGTTCCCATCAGCCAAGGCGGGTGTACCTTCTCGCCCTTAGGAAGCATCTTAGGCAGCTCGATGTTCTGCTGTCCAAGAAGCTCCCTAAAACGAAAACCAGATGGCTTGGGATAAACCGAGGTGTTCTTATAGCGTGCATCAAGTGAGGTGTTAAAAAAGGACGCGAATGTAGGATGCTTGGGCATACAATGAAGTCCACATGCATATGTGAACAACAACATATCTCGCCGGTACCGCAGAGGAGGTTCTGCACATTCTGCGCAGAGGCTGATGACAGGGCTTGTGGGGAAAGCTCCAGTGGCTATCCGGAGTCCACAGTGATGGACTGTGTCTAATTTTCTCAGCACCGATGGACGTGCTGAGGCCAATACGATACAGCCATAATCCAACTTGGATCGAATCAGTGCGCGATACAGTCTATGTAGCACTGTGCGATCCTCTCCCCAGGATTTACCGCTTAGTATCCGCAGAATATTGAGAGAACGGTCACACCGTGCTTTCAACTATAATGTTATAACTGTAATTAAAGACTAGACATACCTCAGTCTAAGACAACCGCCTGAGACATAAGACGACTCTGTTATACTGCCCAGATAAAGCCGCAATAAGCGGCTAGGTGCTTGGCGACAAACACCTCGTCCAGGTAAACCTGGACGATCCTATTCTTCTGCTGCTGGTAGTTTTAATCCTAGAGTGACGAAAATTTTTCATTGACCTTGGAAGATTGTATTTGTCAATGTTACGTAACTCTGCTGTAATCTGCAAGTGTACCAAGTGTATTTATATGGAAACAAAGAAGGTTTTGAATTTCCACAACTTGGACTTTTAATTCTACGAGCCCACAAAGTCGCAATATCTTCTATTCTACATTTTACCAATTTACCCACATCACTTGTATTCCTTTCCTCTAATTTCCACATACCTCCCATTCCTACTTTCTTCATAATTACTCCTATCTCTGCCCACCAACTGTTTGAGTTTTGTAATCTATGTGTTGTCACATGCACAATTTCACAATTTTCCCTTCTTATTTGACCAAACACATATACCAGAATGTTATTATTGTGACTTTGTGGGTTCCTGAAATTAAAAGTCCAATTGCACGAACTCAAAATGTTCTTTATTTCCACCGACTTACAGTTGAACACTTGCCAATTACACAGAATTGCGTAATGCACACAATTACGATTCACTAGTTCGTCCGTTACAGTTACAGTTCCAGTTATGTCCACTCTTCCGATGCACGTACACAGTCCTCTCGTCCGCTCACTAGCACGGCGCTCATACGCTGCTCGTCAAGCACTGACTCTCCTCCAGCCCGACGCGTTGCTTATATAGGACTAACTGGCCAATCTAGAAGGCTCTGGATTAGATGAAATATCCCGTAAGTTCGAGAACTTAGGGGGGAGCGGAAAGAAACGGCAAAGTCATGTTTTTCCAGCCACCCCTCGTTACCGCTATAAGACAAATGAGTGGGTGTGTGCGAACGCCTGCGTCTCCTGCTGCTGCTGCTGCTGCTGCCGTCCGGTTCTATAAGGAGGTCCGACGTTCGGGTGACACAGCTCCCTCCTCAAAGCTGGTCGTCCCGAACAGCACCATCGTAGCGTGCCAGGCGATCCAGGTGTACCACCAACATCTTCCCTCGGGGAACCTTCTGGATGCAGTAGACCACGTCGTTAATCCTCTTCACCACCCGGTACGGTCCTTGCCATGGCTGCTGGAGCTTCGGGCAGCGTCCCCTGGTCCGGGTAGGGCGGTACAACCTGACCAGGTCACCTTGCTGGAACCGTTGGCAGTTAGCTTGCCTGTCATGCCAGGTCTTCATGCGGTCGCTCACCTTCTGGATGTTTTGGCGAGCCATCTCGTGCATGTCGTGGAGATGGTCCACCAGGTTCTCCACATACTCGGTCGCTGGCTGTTTCGCTTCCGGAAGGCTTCCAAAAGCCAGGTCACTAGGGAGGCGTAACTCTCGGCCGATAATTAAGCTGGCTGGCGTCATTCCCGTGGTGTCGCGTGTTGACAAGCGGTAGGCCAGCAAGAACAGTGGCATCTTGACGTCCCAGTCTCGCTGATGTCTGGCCACGACCTTCCTCAGGTGTTCCTCCAAGGTCTTGATGTAACTTTCGTCCATGCTATCCGACTGGGGATGTATAGGCGTCGTGCGAGTCTGGTTCACCCCAAGCCTTTGTAGCGCCTCCTTCATTAGGTTGGACTCAAAATTGGTGCCCTGGTCGCTGTGGAGTTCTAACGACACCCCAAATCGGCAGAACACCTCCTCAACTAGGAAGTCTGTGATTGTCTTTGCCTCTTGGTTCGGGAAGGCATACACCTCCGGCCACTTAGGGAGTTCCGACGTTCGGGTGACTCTATTCTTCGCATTTTTATTCAATTTCTTCGTGTCTTTCCTAATTCTACTAAAGGTACTTCCCTAGGTGCTGATCTTGGTAAATCTAGTTTACTTCTGTGCCCCTAACTCAGATCTCCAATGCAGGGATAGGAAACTTGCGGGATGTAATTAATCCACGCAGGATTCGCCTGGCGACCAGGGAAAACCCCCAAAAAGTTCATAGATGAGGTAGGTCGGCCACGGGAATCGAACCGGCACCACCAGAATGCGGATTCAAAGGCGGGAAGATAGATGGGATTTAAAGGAACGATGAGACGAAAAAATAATGCCAGACACGTTCTTTCAATAAGAAGATTTCTGACGAACAAACATGATTTAAGGGAAGACCGACGCTGTGAGGTCATTATATAGACATTTTCATTTTGTTCCTTAAGATGAAAAGGAATCCAAGCAATTGGAACTTCCTTTATGGTCGTTTGCATAATGCTGGATTCTCCGTGCAGCGGAAGTCATTCTTTACATTCGTATAATGGCATTCGGATCCACGTTCCCCGGCGGAGCTTGTAGTCGATACTCTTAAAAGAAAATTTAACATTTACTTCTGCTTAAAACTTTACAACTGTTACACATTATATGAAGAACTTAACTTACTTCCAGGTTGTATATTGTTATACAAAGGAGTGCTGGCCTCCGTAGTGTAGGTGTTACGCTCTGTCTCAACATCAAGAAGCACCGTGTTGAAATATCTGTATCAGTTTTATTTTCATTTTCCTGAAACATAAATGTCTCGCATTTCTAAGATCTATATACCCTATTGAACATCATTTTATTCTTCGTCCGGTATAACTTAATGTTGCAGGTTTTCTCTTACCTTGAAAGATGAATGTCTGTTAACTCTAAGCTCTATGTATCCTGTACTCATTTGAACACAATTTCATTCATCGTCCGATATGACTTAACATTGGAGGTTTTCTCTTATCCTGAAAGATGAATGTCTGGTAACTCTAAGCTCTATGTACCTGTACTCATTTGAACATCATTTCATCCATCGTCCGATATTACTTAACGTTGGAGGTTTTCTCTTATCCTGAAAGATGAATGTCTGGTAACTCTAAGCTCTATGTACCCTGTACTCATTTGAACATCATTTCATTCATCGTTCGATATGCCTTAACGTTGCAGGTCTCCCCTTATCCTGAAAGATGAATGTCTGGTAACTCTAAGCTCTATGTACCCTGTACTCATTTGAACATCATTTCATTCATCGTCCGATGTGACTTAACGTTGGAGGTTTTCTCTTATCCTGAAAGATGAATGTCTGGTAGCTCTAAGCTCTATGTACCCTGTACTCATTTGAACATCATTTCATTCATCGTCCAATATGACTTAACTTTGGAGGTTTCCTCTTATCCTGAAAGATGAATGTCTGGTAGCTCAACGCTCTATATACCCTGTACTCATTTGAATATCATTTCATTCAAAGTCCTCTATGACTTAACGTAGGAGGTTTTTCCTTATCCTGAAAGATGAATGTCTGTTAACTCTAAGCTCTATGTACCCTGTACTCATTTGAATATCATTTCATTCAAAGTCCTTTATGACTTAACGGTGGAGGTTTTCTCTTATCCTGAAAGATGAATGTCTGTTATCTCTAAGCTCTATGTACCCTGTACTCATTTGAACATCATTTCATTCATCGTCCGATATAACTTAACGTTGGAGGTTTACTCTTATCCTGAAAGATGACTGTCTGGTAACTCTAAGCTCTATGTACCCTGTACTCATTTGAATATCATTTCATTCAAAGTCCTCTATGACTTAACGGTGGAGGTTTCCTCTTATCCTGAAAGATGAATGTCTGGTAACCCTAAGCTCTATGTATCCTGTACTCATTTGAACATAATTTCGTTCATCGTCCGAGATGTCTTGACGCTGGAGGATTTCCCTTATCCTGAAAGATTAATGTCAGGTAACTCTAAGCTCTATGTACCCTGTACTCATTTGAACATCATTTCATTCATCGTCCGATATGACAACGTTGGAGGTTTTCTCTTATCCTGAAAGAAAAATGTCTGGTAACTCTAAGCTCTATGTACCCTGTACTTATTTAAACATCATTTCATTCATCGTCCGATATGACTTAACGTTGGAGGTTTTCTCTTATCCTGAAAGAAGAATATCTGGTAACTCTAAGCTCCATGTACTCTGTACTTATTTTAACATCATTTCATTCATCGTCCGATATGACTTAACGTTGGAGGTTTTCTCTTATCCTGAAAGGTGAATGTCTGGTAACTCTAAGCTCTATGTATCCTGTATTCATTGTGACATCATTTCATTCATCGTCCGATATGACAACGTTGGAGGTTTCTCCTTATCCTGAAAGGTGAATGTCTGGTAACTCTAAGCTCTATGTACACTGTACTAATTTGAACATCATTTCATACATCGTCCGATATGACTTAACGTTGGAGGTTTTCTCTTATCCTGAAAGGTGAATGTCTGGTAACTCTAAGCTCTATGTACGCTGTACTAATTTGAACATCATTTCATTCATCGTCCGATATGACTTAACGTTGGAGGTTTTCTCTTATCCTGAAAGGTGAATGTCTGGTAACTCTAAGCTCTATGTACACTGTACTAATTTGAACATCATTTCATACATCGTCCGATATGACTTAACGTTGGAGGTTTTCTCTTATCCTGAAAGGTGAATGTCTGGTAACTCTAAGCTCTATGTACACTGTACTAATTTGAACATCATTTCATACATCGTCCGATATGACTTAACGTTGGAGGTTTTCTCTTATCCTGAAAGGTGAATGTCTGGTAACTCTAAGCTCTATGTACACTGTACTAATTTGAACATCATTTCATTCATCGTCCGATACAAAACGTTGGAGGTTTTTCTCTTCTTTATGGATGACTTTTGCGTTGCTGATAATCTATAAGAGCACAAAATATGTAGTTGTCATCAGTAAAGCAGTTATTTGAAATGCACTCTTTTGTTGAGTGAGCTGTTTGAGAATTTTTCTTTGTTATTTATTTTATTTTTCCAACACATTTTCAGAGTAACAATATTTCTGTTAACTTCATTTCGAATAATATGCATTAGACATTGGTATGCGAGTTTTAAGCAATATTTTGTAAAGAATGGGTGATAATATAGGATTATGTTCATCATTTTCATACCTTTCTTTAACAGGTAGAACCCGCTATGGGCATTGATGACACACTGAATGGTGTTCTTACCCTTTTAACTATTAGGTAAGGTATTACTAGATGAAGTAACGAGCACACATTCCTCAAGTTTACGTTAACAGAATCTGTGGAAGCCGAGAACAGAACTCGGGATTTCCAGGTCAAAGGAAATCTCGGTGACGACCTTTTTTATCCGTTTGTGACTTTAAAGTAACACAAAAGATTCTATAAGCATTTGTGACAATCATTGGGTTTTCAGTGCCCACTATAACTAATTAACTGTTACATCTATTCACAAATAAATTGTTGCAGGGCGTGCCTTTACCTTAAGTTACTCATAGTAAATGTTTTGCCAAATAGTTTGAACACCCATTTCGTTTCAGCTACAGAACGCCAGTCAACTGTTCATATATTTAGGACTTCATATATTAAATACTCTTTGTGTGATCTGATGAGAAATACTTCCCTTATGCTACATTCAGACCGATTGTCGTTTATTTTATATCGTTCCTGTTAACTATTTTTGCAAATGCTTAGTTTTCTATCCCTTTGTAACGTTTACATAAATGGCTTCATTACGTATTTAGTTGTAGAGAAAGGGACAGACAGAAAAGTAAAATAATAGTCAAATGTTTTTAGAAAAAAGAAACAGTCGCTATATTTCGACTTTGAAGTTCTATACGCATTGCAGGAAACAGCACAAACAAAAGAATGGTGGATATCACAAAAACATCTGAAAAGCTGTATGTAAAAGGCGTGTTTTCTCATCTTAGCCAACTTGTTGCTAATTTTCTTGTAGTTACAAGGGAATACAGTAGACTTAAAGTGAAAGTGAAATGTTTTAAAGCTGGTCGCTCTTAGCTGATTACTGATGGCTGTGAAATTTCTTTATATTTATATGGCCAAAAGAAGAAGACAGAGAGATATAGCTAATAAAAATTTCGTATTTAAAAAAAAATACAGTATAAGTATTTTAAAATTGAAACCGATAGATAAAAACACCCTCTAAATCTTAATAAAGAAAGTAACAAGTTCTGTGTTTTAACAAGATCTGCATTTTGTTGTAGGAATTGGTGTAGGTCTCAGATTTACAAGCTATACAAAAATCATTAACAATGAAAAGCATTTTTAAAAAAACTCAGTGTCATGGAAATGTTTGAGACATATATGTAGTATTTATTTTATTAAATATTGTTAGAGCCGTTTTACTTAAATTCGTAATCTTTGAAATGGACAGTACATTGAAAGACTCTGCCCCTTCATACACAATGATTAATGCTTTGGCGAAATTTTTCATTACTCCTAACACAATGTGTAATGGAGGTAATAATACTTTTTCAGGATTCATTAAGGATGAACCTGCACAATCTTGTCTTATGGTTCTTCAGCATACTATTACAAATAATTTCCTTATATACAGCTTGGATAAAATCGCAACATATTAGGTAAAGGTTCGTATAACAGGTCAAAGAAAACGCTAAAATCCGATTTTAAAAAGTAGCTGCCACAAAAAAATGTGCCTGATGGAAAACTGTGACTACATATTTGAATTGAGCATGAAAGTACGACAAAATAAACTAAATTCACTAATCAGATTTCTTGTGTAGAAAACCTTGTCGACTAGTGTAATTAATGATAGATACGAGGCATGCTTTTTAAGTCAGTGCCGTTTTGCGATTCCGCCGCCGCAGCGCTACGGTCGGCGTTCCGCGCATGCGCGCTGGTTACCTACATCTCTTGTCTACGCACTGACACCATTACAGTCTGATTCTTCATTGTATACGTTGGTTACTGAGTGTTTAAGATGCCTCCGACAATCGTGAGTCCCGCCGATTGTGAAGTACGGGTTGTTATACGATTTCTTAGTGCTAAAGGCGTAAAAACGATCGATATTCATCGTGAGATATGTGAAGTTTACGGACAAAACATTATGAGTGATGGAGTGGTAAGGAAATGGGTGAGAGCATTTAAAGATGGCCGCACAAATGTGCATGATGAAGAACGGAGTGGGCGTCCTTCGGTCGTTACTGAAGATTTGCTGCAGAAAGTGGACGAAAAGGTGAGAGAAAACAGACGCTTTACAATTTCATCATTGTGCGACTATTTTCCTCAATATTCTCGTAGTGTTTTGTATCGCATTGTGACCGAGAACTTGAAGTACCGGAAATTTTGCTCACGTTGGGTTCCGAAAATGTTGACGGATTTGCACAAAACCCAACGTTTAGGCAGTGCATTGACTTACCTTGAGTGGTACCACAATGAAGGTGAAGATTTTTTAGACCAAATTGTTACTTGTGACGAAATATGGGTGGCCTACGTCACACCAGAATCGAAACAACAATCCATGTGATGGCGACATTCATCATCACCACCCACAAAAGTGAAATTTAAGCAAACAATTTCTTCCCGGAAAATCATGTGCACAGTTTTTTTTGGGACAGAAAAGGAGTATTGCTAGTGGAGTTTCTGCCTCGTAATGAGACTATCAAAGCAGCGTCTTATTGTGAGACATTGAACAATCTGCGCCGTGCAATCCAGAACGAAAAACGTAGCAAGTTGAGTAAGGGTATCGTTTTGCTGCATGACAATGCCCGTCCACATGTGGCTAATCGGACCAAAGATCTCATCAAATCTTTTCAATGAGAAACTCTAGATCATCCTCCATACAGCCCTGATCTGGCGTCCAGCGACTACCATTTGTTCCTGCACTTGAAGAAACATCTGGGCGGTCAGCGTCTTCAAGACGATAACGAAGTCAAAACAGTTTTGATACAGTGGTTAACACGTTAGGCGGCAGAATTTTATGAGGAGGGTATTCAAAAACTGGTGCAAAGTTATGACAAGTGCCTCAATATTCACGGAAATTATGTAGAAAAGTAGATTAAGGTACAGGCTTTCATGTAAAAATAAAATTAATGCGATATCTATGCACGTCTTTTTTTAATTCCAAAACGGTACTGACTTAAAAACATGTCTCGTATATTTAACAGAACACACTGCCTTTGTAGGTTATTTGAAACTGAATCAAAAACTTTGTTTATTCCTAAGCAATATACAATGTTGCTATATCACCATAAACATAATTTACAGAAGTATACCTCTATCCTGTTAAAAAGTAGACGAATTAAAATCGATATTCAGTTTTTTATTTCAGAAAAATAATGCTGCGATCTTGGATGGAACCGCCAACAGAGTTTTACGAATATGAAGAAAACCATTCGAGTTTAAGACCATTTGTCAAGTTGGTAGCACAGTTATTAATTGTTTAGATATTTTGCTTTTGTTTCTAGACATTTACTTACATTGTTTAAGGGAAAGACAAGAAAACATTGTCTAAAACAAACATGAGTGTTACAGCGTTCAGTGTGGAGTTAAAATTCATTTTTGAACACTTATTTGTGAAACTGTATTTTAATAATAGAAATTATCCTACTAAAATAACATTTTATTATTAAGGATGGATAAAATTTCACTTTAACCACTGTATGAATAAAAGACAATCACTACGTCTACATTTCAAGTATAATATTTATTGTAGTTTTAACATTTGGTAATGAAACGTAAATATGTAACCACAGCTATAGCTTTTATTCATTCAGTAATTAACAAATATTTTCCTATGTGTTCACATTCTACTGGCTATGTAGCCAACATTGATTCTCTTACATTATGTATTAGCCAACGACACACATCCAGCCGGCCTTGCTCTAAATAATCCTATATTCCAGGAAATAAAATTACAAATAAATTTATTTTTATTAGATATATTTATTGTGCATATTCCCAAAATTTTACAATTTACAACCTTTGGCGACATTTATTTGTCTTTACCTTGTTGCTACCTTGGCTTATATGTCACCCTGGTCTTCTGCTCTGCCAGGTAGCTCTTAACCTCCATACCTCCTTGTTAATTAGTCTCTTTCTTCCCCCTCATCATCCTTTCTTATATTCTTTACATTTATTTATCTTTACCTTATTACCAACTTGTCTTACATAGCACCCTGGTCTTCTGCTCTGTCAGGTAGCTCTTAACCTCCAGGTCTCCTTGTTACTTAATTAGCACCTTTCTTCCCAATCAGCTTCCTTTCTTATATTATTTACATGTATTTGTCTTTACCTTGTTGCTACATTGGCTTACATGACACCTTGGTCTTCTGCTCTGTCAGGTAGCTCTTAACCTCCATACCTCCTTGTTACTTAATTAGCACCTTTCTTCCCCACCAGCTTCCTTTCTTATATTATTTACATTTATTTGTCTTTACCTTGTTGCTACCTTGTCTTACATGACACCCTGGTCTTCTGCTCTGACAGGTAGCTCTTAACCTCCATGTCTCCTTGTTACTTATTAGTCCCTTTCTTCCCCCTCATCTTCCTTTCTTATATTCTTTACATTTATTTGTCTTTACCTTGTTGCTACCTTGGCTTACATGACATCCTGGTCTTCTGCTCTGCCAGGTAGCTCTTAACCTCCATGTCTCCCTGTTACTTAATTAGTCCTTTTCATCCCTCTCATCTTCCTTTCTTATATTCTTTACAATTATTTGTCTTTACCTTGTTGCTACCTTGGCTTACATGGCACCTTGGTCTTCTGCTCTGTCAGGTAGCTCTTAACCTCCATACCTCCTTGTTAGTTAGTCCCTTTTTCCCCTCATCTTCCTTTCTTATATTCTTTACATTTCTGACCCATTTTTCTTTTTATTTCTGCAAGAACTCACCAATATTTCTCACCTTCTTTTCCTCATACTTTAATTAAAAAGTAATAGGTCGTTTTAAATGATTAAGACAAGTGTAGATAAAAATTGTATGCTAGTATTGAATCAAGACTTATACACTAGCGGAAATTAACCAACCTTCCACTCGTGGATGAAATACTTCTTGATTCACCAGTGTCCTAAGTAACTATTAGCGGCTTTTATTAATTGGAGGCAACAAAAGTGGAATTAATTTTGAACCTTGTTATTATATATTTTTATTATTTTTTCAGAGGGTTCCAAAGCATTTATTTCCGGCGTATTCTTGGCGTCAAATGTTTGTATGGAATATAAGCAGTAAAGAAGGTCCAAATGAAGCATTTTCCCCATTTCCCCCAAAGTTTCTCAGATAGTTTTCGTCCAGTTTCCATTACTGACGACAAAGCTATCACACATTCCTTCACTCGGCGATCACGAAGAACTATCAAACAGTAGACAAAATTAATTAAGTTTGGGAGAAGTTCGAAGAGACATTTGAGAGAATACCAAGGAAGGGAATTCGCACCTTTGGTAATATCACCTTTGGACCTTCGAGTGGCGAAGTCCTCGGGTGTTAGGAATCTCGGGAGGCATCCACCCCAGCTACAAGTTTCAACTCTGCCATGAATTGAGGTTTAACACCTTTCAGGTCTATAGTTACGCGCACAGAAATGCCAAGACTGTCGACAAATCTAAGTCACATATCCTATCACATAACGTAGCACAAAAAGGAAATATTTAGAGATAACAGATGAATGAACAGCTATTTTAGTTATTTTATTATGTTTAAGATATTCATGTATTAAAGTGTGTAGCAAGAACTATTTTTAGAAATCATCAATTTAATAAAAATGTCTATGTTAAAGTCTAATTGTCGTGGCGATCCTTATAACGCCACATATGAATATTTTGCAACTAAATACTTAATTTGTGTTTAATCTAATTTTTTCATATTGTCACCTAATTATCGGAAGGCATGACCAACTAACAGCTGAGTGGGGGAAAGGAGGCATTCAAGCCAAGCCTACCCATTTATCTCGTGTCACTAACTGAGGGGATGGTTAGGAGAGTATCACGGGCACTGTACTGTCTCTTTCCTCTCCCCCTGACGTCTAGAACAGTCGGGATGATGTTTCGAGCCGCGAAGCTTCCAGAAACAGCGATCTTCGTATATAGGGGACGCAGTGGACGAGTCAGCTCAGTCCTTGACGAGCAGCCGTGAGGAGCGCCGTGCTAGCGAACGGACTGGAAGACTGCGTAGTGTATCAGAGAAGTTGTACGTAATTGCGAGTGTGGAGTGGACCTGTGACAGACGAACTGGTGGATTGTAATTGTGTGCGCTACGTAATTCTATGTAATCGGCAAGTGTTCCAACTGTAATCGGTGGAAATAAAGAACATTTTGAGTTTGTGCAATTGGACTTTTAATTTCACGTACCGACAAAGTCACAATATATTCACGCAAATACCCGTGCGCAACATTTAATAAAAACCATTTTGGAGGGGATTCTCGAAGTCAAAACGTGTCTTTGCAGTAAATATTGCTGGCACGTATAATTTTCTGAGTCCAATCGTGTCCACGGTCGGTTAACAACGGAGTCACGGAACGCGTCTGTTCAGCTGCGTCCTACTGAATCCTCTCATAATTGTGTGTCAGTTACTAAACGTGAAGTAATAGATAAGTATGCTGGATGGGACGAAAAAGTAAATTCCACATCTAGGAATGCGTGGAAGGCATCACATTTCGTAATGAGAATATTGAAAAAGGGTAGCGCTAGGTCCAGGGAAATTGCCTACAAGGCCTTAGTGCGGCCGGTTATGGAATATGGAGTAGCATGCTGGGACCCGTATAGACCTAACCAAATCGATCCATTAGAAAAAATACAGAAGTGGGCAATAAAATTCATAAAAAGAGGCAAGTATTTTGGGCCTATAAAAGGAGATGAGAGTAAATGGGAGGAATTAAGAATTAGGCGTAAAAAACATAGGTTGGTAGCATTATTCAAAGCTAATGCTGGTGTAAAGGCATGGGTGGACGTTAGTGTAAGGTTAGATAATCCGGATTATTATGGACGAAACGATCATAGGTATAAAATTAAGGGTAGAAGATACAGAACTGACGTAGGAAAATTTTCTTTTGTTAATAGAACCATTGAAGAATGGAATGAATTGCCAGTAGCAGTCTTTCAGGGCTGTCCCCTGTCGCTGAAGAAATTTAGAAAAAATCAAGATGGTTTATAGTTTAACTTTTAAATTATAATGGTATATAATATGTAAATAGAGAAGTAATTAGATATGTTTTAAGTGACTAAAGTTAAAATAATATCATGTTTGTATTGTTTATTGTGTTATTGTTGTAAATCTAGTATTTGTAATTTGATCTGCATTCTTGTGCAGTACCCAATTGCAGTGAATAAATACATACATACATATAGGAGCTGGACCTACAAAGATTCGAATCCCAGACCTCATTTTGACTTTTTTATTGTAGTAATACCAAATATGCATTACACACATTCTAATACAACTTCCAATTGCTAAGGTTTATTTGTTTTTATGACATTTATGCTCACACATAAACACTGAAACCTCTACTCTGATTTTAAACTGAATGTAATAAATAAATGTTTCATTCCTGTATCTAAAATCAAATAAAACTGGAGTAGCGAGTGGGCAAACACTTCCATTACTGCCCTCATTCTGTAGGGCATGAATGGGGACAAATGACTAGCGAAATTTTCACGAGAGGATATTTCGCATTATATGCCAGCAACATTCATAACAAATGAATGAACCCGAGTGTTTGTTTTTGGTAGCTGCTCATTTTTTTTTTGTCTAAGGCTGTATATACTTAGGTCACTCAATAAATAGTGACAATATTTGCATTAACAACAAATAAAACATTTTTGGAGCAGTTATATTATTGCAGTGTTTAAAAGTACTCGCCTACACACATCAGAGAGCTGCCGGATATCATCCACAGCGTCTTGATGTCCTAATATTCGAAAGGACTGCCCTACTACTGCTGTAATTGTCTGTGTGGTTCTAAAGAGAACTCCTCTAAGTGTCAAAGGTCAAAATCCCATGTGCTCATATCTGGAAAGTATGGACCATGCTTCAGAATTTCAAAGTTGCGTCTGCGAAGTAAATTAACAACAGCGGTAGACGTGTGTGAGCGAGCACCATCATGTAACACAAACAGATGAGAATTCAGGAGATTTGAACGTTTACGACACACAGCTGGTCGTAAATGCTGTTCCATAAAGTGACATTCATACGATTTCCTTGAGAAACTGAATAAGTGATATGAAAACCGTCAAAATCATAAGCAACAACGAACATGACTTTAAGTGGATCCTGTTTTTGGCCGTGATGAATCAATGTGCGGCCACTCATTTGTCTCTTTAATTTTGGTTCGTACTTTACTCTTACTTCCTTGTTTTTAGGATGTTTATTTATTTCTAAAGGTGTTGATAGAGTACTTAGTTTAGCGACTTTATTGCAGCCTGGCGGGGTTCCGCTAAGAGCACCCCCATTAGTATAGGTGCCATTGCGGTGCGAGCTGCCCATAGCAGCTGCGGGTGAAGGGATGTATGCCAGGCGACGGTCATGACTCGGAGGTCCTGGCCGTGGCGCAATTTAGCGGCTACTAGAGCCGGGGTGTTTGTTTAGTAAGTCAGATGGGGTTAGTTTTCAGGTCTAGGGGGCGGATTCTATGCTATCGTTAAGTAAGTGTCAGGTCCTTGCCTGATTCTTTGTTTATGCTCAGTTGAGGTTGCTGATGGTGGTTGGAGTACGCCCAGTCGTGAGGATAGTTCAGTCTGGGTGGAGATGATTTTGCTGAGAAGTGAGGTCATGTTAGTGAGTTGAGGAGGGAGTTGGTCAAGTCTGGCGTCTAAGTTGTTCTGTGGTCGTTCGTTGAATTGCATTTCGATGCGTTGCATCTTACGCTGTAGGAAGTTGAGTATCTCTCGTTGTTCTTTGCCTAGTTGCTCTGTTCTTTGGAGTTGGGAGTTTAAGTTTGAAGCGATGTCATCAAGTGGCGTCGATAGTCGTTGAAGAGCTTCACTGGCGGCTGCTTGGTGTACGTTGGTGGCGGTACCAGCATCCTCCAAGTTTCCCAGTCGGGTGGTGATGTTCAGGGCCTCTGAGTGGAGGTCGTCAATCTCCTCCATGGAGTTCCTGGGCGAGGCTGTGGCAGCGAAACTTTCCTCGATTGTCGGAGGCGTGTGTTGGTTTGCCGGAGTTCTTCTCGCAGCTCTTGTAGCAGAAGTAGCACATCTGGCGATGTGGTGATGCGTTCAGCAGTGGTAGGTGCTCCCCGTCTCACTGAGACGAGGGAACAGAGGGCACTGCGCTTGCCCAGTGAAGTGGCCGGAGCCACTGCATGTAGCGCAGTAACGTCGGCGGTGGAGGCCATGTCCCCTGCACTCTGTAGTGAGAGAAGGGCTGCCACAGTAATGGCACCTCGGCGGCGTAGTGCAGTTGGCGGCGTCGTGTCCGTAGGCGCAGCACCTTCGGCAGGGGAGGTGCTGCTGAAGCTTGCTCTCCTCGATTTTCAGGCATTGCCCTAACAAGGGTAGCCCGGTCCTCAAGTCGGCGTTGCGTTCCCCTGCATCGATGAAGTGTAGACGGACGAATGCGGTGGGGCCCCTTCGAGGCGTGATCCTAATGGCTCTCATGACTGAGGGCCACCTCTGCGAAGCACCGTAGAAGATAAAACGAGTTGGAGGTTCTCGAGGTGCCCCGACTACAACTGCTGTGTGTGTCGGTACTGGAGCAGTCGACTGGTGTTGATGTGGGGTATAAGCTTCAGCGGTGGTGACGGAAGGTGAGGGCAGCTGGCTGGGAAGGCCTGCAGGTGGCTGCGTAGTTGCTGCTGCGCCAAATTGCTGGTTGAGGCTGCGGAGAGCTTGGCGCCTGTTGGAGTGTTAGGCCTCCGGGAGGAGGCACTGGCCCAGAACTTCCCGCTCAGCTCCACTGGCGGTTCCCCCTCCACATGGCCGCGGCAGAGTGGCGGGAGACGATTCCTGAGAGCTAGCAGGCGAGGGCTAAGTTGCAGCTGCTGGCTGGCTGGGCTGCTTGCGAGTTCCAGCGATCCTGCGTTTCTTGCCCATGCAGCGGCGTGATGGAAATAACTACTCGGAGTCTGCGATGAGTGTAAAATTTCCGCATCCTTGGTTGGTAGCATCGAAACCAGGTTTCATCCAATGTTATATCGAAGAAAACGCTAGCCTTCACGTTCATCCTTTGCCACATTGTTTACTCTCTAAGATTCTGTGGAACCATTCGAGTGCAGATTTTCCTCATCTTTAACTTCTTCTTAAGTATGTGGAGAACCGTACCAGGAGCAACTCCAACTTCTCTTGCTAGTTCAGTACAAGTCCAACAACGATATTCCTCCAGCATTCACATGCACATCACAACCTGCTGATTACGGTCTGCCAGCTCCACGTGTTTGATGAACTTCTTCCGTTCCTCTACGAAACACATTCGCCCAACTAGCCACGGTACTGTCTACCACAAACTTCCAATAATTCTATATGGCATTGTCGAGCACTGATAACTCTTGCAACCTGAATTTTAATGCAACATCTTTGTTTGTATGTACTAAACATATTTACAGCACTAAAGAAAACCTACAATTATACTTACTAAAAATATATTATTAATTAAAATTAATGTATTCCACCTCACAGCTAACAAACATTAGATGCTCTCTTATTTTTCGTTGTTACAGCTTACATGATTTGCCGCTAATAGCGCCAAATGCAGGCAGTGTTGACACTAATTTTTGAATGACCCATGTATTAGGTAGACTTACAGCTACAGATCAAACGTAGAGTGGTACAGGACCCTTCCACAAAAAATAATTGGATGGTTGAGAAAGTAAAAATGTAGAAAGTGGCAATGCGATATATAAGTCTACGTATTATGTGCTTGTGTTAAATATAGATGTCCTCGTGACGCGTGAGAAGCAGGACCGTCGGTATCACAGAATTTGGTTGGAGAAGTCACTGAAGCGCGCAGATAAAAATTAAAATACGCTCACACATGAGGAAGGAGGGGGTGTACGCATCACTTCCCCACTCAAAACTAAACTCTGTTTTATTATATAGTCTAAGCTTGCCTCTCTCTATAGAACAATTCAGGGATTTTAAGCATCTAAATGGAAATCATTTCATACACGGATTTAGGAGAATAAACTTTAGGAAAAATAACTTCTTGGGGGCATTCTACGAGAACTGTTCAATAAAGAATGATGATAATTCTTTTACAGTCATAATTTTTGGCACTAAAATTCAAACTTATTATATTCTGTTAGCCTAATGTGAAACAAACAGGCCGTAGTAGTTTCATTGTTGGTACTCCTGGTTCCCGCCTGTGAGAACCAGGCAAGTTCAGATATGTTCAGTATCGCCAACCGCTACAATGGAGGTAACACGCGAGGAACAATATGCCGCTTTGAAATTCTGCTTTCGTCTCAACAAATCTTCAGTTAAGGTTTATACAATGTTACAGGAGGCCCATGGAGAGTCTGTTCTTCCCTACAGCAACAGCTCGAAGGTGGTTTAAAATGTTTAGAGGGGAGACAATCAATTTCAAAGGAAGGTGGACCCGGTGCTCCAGTTACTGCTCTTACGGAAAAAAACATCAACACTGTTGCTGCCATTGTGAGAGAGGATCGACGAATTACCTTAAGATCACTTTCTGAAATACTGAACATTTCATTGGGTGTCACCCACACGTTGGTGACAGAAACATTACACATGAGACGTGTCTGTGCGCGATGTGTTCCAAGACTGTGGATTTCCGAACAAAAGAACATTCACATGCAGGTCGGCATGCAGTTAAAGTTGATGTTAGAGGACGATCCGGAGTTTCTACCAAACTTAAACACTACTGATGAAACTTGGCTACATCATTTTGAACCTGAGAGTAAACAGCAAAGCTCAGTGTGGAAATCTCCTTCATTACCAACCCCCAAATAACAAAAGTGGTTGCTTCTGCTGGGAAAGTTATGGTCATCTCATTCTTTGATATTATGACCTTGTGGGTTCGTGAAATTAAAAGTCCAGTTGTCCAAACTCAAAATGTTCTTTATTTCTACCGAATTACAGTTGGAACACTTGCCGATTACATAGAATTACGTAGCGCACACAATTACAATCCACCAGTTCGTCTGCCACAGTTCCACTCCACACTCACAATTACGTACAGCTGCTCTTATACACGTACGCAGTCTTCCAGTCGGTTCGCTAGCACGGCGCTCTTCACGGCTACTCGCCAAGAACTGAACTGACTCGTTAACTGCGTCTCTTATATATGCAGATCGCTGTGTCTGGAAGTTCGCGGCTCAGTGAATCATACCGATGGTTCTAGACGTCAGGGGGAGGGGAAAGAGACGGTAAAGTGCCTCGTGACACTTCCCTAACCATCCCCTTCAGTGAACGCCACAAGATAAACGGGTAGGCGTGGTCGTGCCTTCCGATAATTAGGAGCCATTATTCATGGAATGGTTTATCAGCATGTTGTACCTGCACATACATCAGTAACTGGACAATACTACAGGGATGTCCTGAGAACATTGTAAGCTCATATCAGGCGCAAAAGACCATATTTCCGTGAAGCAGGCTGGATGCTGCACCACAATAATGCCTGGTCGCATATTGCCAATGTTGTTGCTGAATATCTTACAACAATCAACGTGAAGTACATCCCTCACCCTCCCTATAGTCCAGATTTTGCTCTATGTGACTCTTTTCTATTCCCTAACTTGAAGAAACGCCTTCATGGGAGGCATTATCCATCATCAGAAGTAGTGGTGAAGGCTGCGGAGGCGATTTTGAACGATCTCTCAAAAAAATGGTTTCCAGCATGTCTTTGAAGACTGACAGAAACGCTGGGACAAGTGCATCGTATTCAGGGTACATATTTTGAGAAGAACCATCAAAATTATGTGGATTAGTAAAGGTAAGTTGTCAAAAATGTTGATTATTTTTTATTGCACAGCCCTCGTAAGATTAATTTATACAGCCTTTACAACATTTTCTTTTTTAAATCTACGTCCACCAACATCGTCATATCGGACAATGAATGAAATGTTCATATGAGTACAGGGTACATAGAGCTTAGAGTTACCAGACATTCATCTTTCAGGATAAGAGAAAACCTCCAACGTTAAGTCATATCGGACAATGAATGAAATGATTTTTAAATGAGTAAAGGCTACATAGAGCTTAGAGTTACCAGACATTCATCTTTCAGGATAAGAGAAAGCCTCCAACGTTAAGTCATATCGGACGATGAATGAAATGATGTTTAAACGAGTACAGGGTACATACAGCTTAGAGTTACCAGACATTCATCTTTCAGGATAAGGGAAAACCTCCAACGTTAAGTAATATCGGACGATGAATGAAATGATGTTTAAATGAGTACAGGGTACATAGAGCTTAGAGTTACCAGACATTCATCTATCAGGATAAGAGAAAACCTCCAACGTTAAGTCATATCGGACGATGAATGAAATGATGCTCAAATGAGTATAGGGTACACGGAGGGAAAATGCCGGAGAAAGTGTTGAATTACTCTGGTTTTTTACAGTTATTTGAATTTTATGTGTAAAATTATTAGCCTATTTGCAGAGGTTCCTGGTTCCATGGTTACGCAAAATTAGAGCTATATATTTGAGGCTTGAAAGGAAGATATTTTCAGCTTTCGGCGAAAAAGTTGTTTGTGGGACTTTCAGCGGTAAACTTCTTTGTGTGGATGTTATTCGTTAGGCATACAATATCACAAAGGTAGGAAAAGCGCGTGTCACGTGGTAAGGGAAGCCATGTGATGAACTGAGAGGTGATGGGTGAAGATTGAAATGATGCCATAGAAGGCCAACGCTCACAACAGCGGGAAAAGTATCCAATCAAATAGAACTGCACTTACCTTCCGTTAAGTGGCATGTTCTGTATATTCATTGCCAATATCTGTTAGGGAAACCCACGACACTGTAAGAAATATGTACAGTTACTCCGAAAGGAATTCTTCCAATGCATGAGTTTATGTTTAAGGATGTATGGATAGTGGAAAATCATCAGAATGAAGTGCACCAGGGACAGTGTCTCATTTATTGATTAGTGAAAGAGAAACACATATAGTATCTATTCACATAAACGTAGTTAAGCATTCAGAAGTAAACACATGCAACATAGGATGCAAAATAAGCATTCATCTGCAAACTCAAAATGCTGTAGAATGTTACGGCTAGTATAGATGTATTATTTTATCTTGACAGGAATCCTGCGCGGTAGGGATGAGTAGTAACTGTGGTGGGGATAGTGCACCTATCGCCACAATGCATCACACGCGTAAGATTACGAGAGGGGAGGGCGGTGCATAAGGTGTCTAAAAACAAATTTCACTCTCGAAGCCAGTATTGCAGCTCTTATAAACTAAGTTGTAATTCTTACTATGGTAGTAATCTCCACGCTTTTGTTGGATCTTAAATAGTACATAGTCATTTGGAACAAAACCCTGTTCTCCTCCAGCAGGCATGATAAACAACTGTTGGCCTTTCAATATCGCTGCAGAGTCCCTGTAAAGTATTTCACTCCAGGCATATGGTCCAGTATGTGCTGTATTTATATAAGTTTCATCCATATAAACTTCACTTCAATATATCCGAATATTTCGTAAATACTTAAGCCTTTTTGCACGTATGGTGCGATTTTCGATTAAAATTTGCCTGTCACTCTTAGTGTCTTTTTTTTAAATAATCCTAGCTTCAAAAGAACTCTTCTTAATGTTCAGACACTGCCTTGGAAGTCAGTAGAATTTTTAGCTTCATAAGCACTTTCTTCAAATTTGGTCTTTGTTTTTGTGTGCTTTAAAAATTATTCATATTTTGCCTAAAAACTTCTGAATTAAAACATCCAAATTAGATTTTGTGCATGTTCTTAATCTTTGTTTACTGCGCATAGAGAAGAACGTTGTTGCACTAGCACCAATGGCTTTGCTTTCCTTAATAACTCACCTAAACTGCTTTCAGACACAACTGTTGCCTCGGATACCCTTCCCCAGATTTTTATAGCTGACCCAGACCATTGTTCCTTTTTTTATAAATCTATGGATATTGCTTATTACTTCTCGTGTTTTAAATGTAGCACTTTATTTCCTAATGTGCTGCTAGGAGGCATCATTTATAAATGCCCTCTTGAAAACAGGAGACAAGGACGTTTTGAAACAAGCTGTAGTGTTACCGAGTAGCTCTGCACGTGTTTAGTTGCTCGCAACTGACCTGCCCTCCCCTCCAGTTGCAACCGTTCTGAGGTGGATTCGTCCAGATACCACTGCGCATCGCTCTGCACTTTTCAAGATAAAAAAGTGCATCTGTACTTAGTAGGCCCTCCATTCCTCTTTAATCTCTTAGATTCTCCTTGGCATAGATTTCACCAAAGATTGTGTCGTTTCTACTGTAACTTTAAGCCATTCCTCTAGTAGAGCATTCTTTAGAACTTTTATATTAGATTCTGATGATTACTAATATTTTATCCAGTATACTGCCTCTATTGGATTCATGTCTGGGGATTGCGGTGGTGTCGGCATCCATCGTGGAGTATTATACAACAACCATAGTCTTGTATCTAGAGCTGTGTGTTTTGGATCATTATCTTGTGTGAAAATATAATCCTCAGAAAGACCCATGTTATTCACACTTCTGGACAGATGTGTTTTTGGGATGTTTATATAAACCTTGTGGTTCATAATTCCATCAATAAAACACAAATCTCCCACACCATTTGCACTCATGTAGCCCCAGACAAGTACTGAACCGCCTCCATGTTTAACTGAAGCTGTTATATTTTTCTCCTTAAGCTCACAGTTCTGTTTTCTCCACACTACTACTGCCCTTTTAACTTAAAGAGCTCAGATTGACTCTTGTCAGTAAATACAACATTGTTCCAGAAATCAAACACATCGTATTGTCACCTAATTATCGGAAGGCACGGCCAGCTAGCAGCAGGGTGGGCCACCGGAGGATTTCAGTCCACGCCTACCCATTTAGCTTGTAGTGCTAACGAAAGGATGGTTGGAAAGCCATCTTTCCCCTCCCCCATTGATGATTCACTGAGCCCCGAAACTTCCCGGCACAGCGATCTGCGTTAATAAAGGATGAAGTGGACAGTTCAGTTGAGTTGTTGGCGAGCAGCCGTGAGGAGCGCCGGGCTAGTGAACGGACTGGAAGACTGTGTACGTGTATCAGAGGAGTTGTACGTAATTGTGAGTGTAGAGTGGACCTGTGGCAGACGAACTGGTTCTGCAATGCAATGGTCGCTGGTGTCGGTTTCCACAATGAAGGCGCCACCTGGTTGTGGAAATCCCAAAATTGGAGCACTGCACAGGGTCTTCTTCAGGTGCTGGCAGGCTTCTCCACACATAAGGCCGGTGTTCCTCTGTCAGGCGGGTGAGGGGTTTGGTGATTTTGGAGAACCCCTTTATGAAGCGTCGGTAATAACTGCACAGCCCCAGGAAACTGCGCAACTCTTTCTTATCCTTTGGGCGAGACCAATCTCTCACAGCCTGTGTCTTCTCCGGGTCTGTGGCCACTCTGGCTGCTGAGACTATGTGGCCCAAGTAGTTAACTTCCTTGCGGATGAGCTGGCACTTCTTCGCGTTCAGCTTCAAGTTGGTCGCCTGCAGTCTCTGTAGCACCTTACTCAGATTCTCGAGATGGTCTTCAAAAGTCTTCCCGACGATGATGATGTTGTCCAGGTATAGCAGGCAGGCATCGTAAGTCAGTCCTGTCATCAGAACCAGTTCGTCTGTCACAGGTCCACTCTACCCTCACAATTAAGTACAACTCCTCTGATACACGTACACAGTCTTCCAGTCCGTCCACTCACTCGGCGCTCCTCACGGCTGCTCGCCAAGAACTCAACTGAACTTAATCCCTTATATACGCAGATCGTTGTGCCTGGAAGTTTCGCGGCTGTGAATCATCCTGAAGGTTCCAGACGTCAATGGGGGAGGGGAAATATGGCTTTCTAACCATCCCTTCGTTAGCGCTACAAGATAAATGGGTAGGTGTGGGCTGAATGCCTCCGGTCACCCACCCTGCTGCTAGCTGGCTGTGCCTTTCGATAATTAGGTGAAAACATTTAGGTTCCTTTGCAAAAGCAACTCGCTTCTATCTGTTGATTTTACTGATATATGGTTTTCTAAGGGCTGTTCTGCCCCAACTCTCAACTTCATAAAGCACGTTTCTTATAGTTTGTGCTGAAACGGACCTTCATGTGTGTGTTTGAATTGTAATAGCAAGTTTTGGAGCATTTAGTTTAGGATTTTTCTTGACTTCTCTAAGTAACTGTCGTTTCTCCATTACGAATAGAACTGCAGGACGAACGGTCAGGGTGAGTTATCTGGATAATGTGTTTACCAGGGTTCTCCCTTTTCCTGACAGGCGAATGTCGGGTAGCTTTAACTCTATAAACTCTGGGTTCATTTGAACATCATTTCACCCATTCCATTCATCGTCCTATATGACTTAACGTTGGAGGACGTAACTCCAATTTCTTGAAAAGAATTTACTTTTCCAAACAACCTGATACAATTTTTTGTAGTTCTTTTGTAGTTTCACGAAGTTTTCGACCCATGTTACTTAAATAGAAGTCAAAGGCTTTGAAAACAGATAGGGGACTGTCAACGACAGTCGATGAAACACAAATGCATAAGGCCCGCCTCGGTAGCGTGGTGGTAGCGTGTCTGCCACACGTTCAAGAGGTCCCGAGTTCTAATCTCGGTCAGGGTGAGATACCTGGATAAGGTTTTCTCCGGGGTTTTCTCTTATCCTGAAAGACGAACGTCTATATATATATGTGTCTATATATTTTCTACATATAGTGTCCCATATTCACAGGGAATGTTGTACACTCCCGGAACTTGGAAGTCCAGTTTGTCTTTCTCGGGTCTCAGCTGATGTTTAATCTTCGGAGGTAGCTTATGGATGGTCCTGATGTTGTATTTGGCGAGAATTCGGATTAATTTGTTTTTTGTTTCTTTAACAAAGAACATGATTATTTAGATTTGCTTCTTATATTAAAGTTAAGAATTTTCAAGAAGGCGAGGTAAGAAAAAAAGTTCCACGTGGCGTTAAATTTCTTACACAGTTTATACATTTCACGAAATACTTTGTTTTTCAAAATAAGTTTTGAACTTTCACAATGAACCTTTAGAAAAATTGTACCCGGCGCCTAACCACCATTATGTGACGACCTAACCATGGATATTATTAGATAAGGAACACGTGGCCAGATCGTACATGGGTAGAGTAGCTCAATAGATAGAATTTACATACTTCGTAGGTTGTCACAATATTACTAGAAATCGTGGATATGTAAGTACTGCGCTTAGTAATTTTAAATGCATGGCATACACCAAGTTTAACCAATTTCTTTCAATTCCGCAAAGTTGAGGCTTAAGTTTCGGGTATTAGATTCGCCCGGAACATATTTAACGTCGGTGTATGTTCAATGGACGTGAAACAAGAAAATACAACAGAAGTACACTGGCAAGGACTGGCATCTTGTTAACCCAATTTCGTGTTGGTATCTCCTTGACCTGAAGTCTCGGTTACCGCTTATCTACCGTAATAACTGATCCTTGTCTCTCCACTGTGATAATCCTAGTCGGGGTAAATAATCCTCTAGAAACAGCTGAACAATGCTACTCACACAGCCATCCGGACAAGAACAGACGCCATCCGACGCGCTGAGCTAACCGTATTCTGTCACAGGTTTACACATATCTGAAATACTGAGTTTAAATAAAAATATTAAACTAATTTTGAGATAAAGAAATTGTAACAAAATTGTTCAATTATGGGGTGTGGAAATCCATATTTTAAGTAAGATTAAAATTATGCTTCTAAGGTTAGTTTAAATAAAAATGCAGTTAACTCGCAACATTTTAATGAATATTGTGACTTTGTGGGTTCGTGAAATTAAAACTCAAGGTTAGAGACACCAAAAATTGCTTTTTATTTTCTTTAGAAACACACTTTGTAAACCTGACAGTAGCAGAATTACGTCACATACACAATACAACTTGCAAGTTCCATGACTACAACAGTTCACACAGCTGTTCACGCATGCGCGTTCAATTAACAACTGACTGACAGTGGCGTTTTTTTGGGGGGGGGGGATAAGAAAGGATAGAGGACAGTGGGAGGGTTAAGGAAAGTAACAGGACGGGAAGTAAGAGAGATGCTGGAGTTCCACAATTGCACCTCCGTTAGTGACGGTAACTGCTAACTGCGCGTAAGAATGGGCGCAGGAATCGTGGTTTTATCTGGCTATGGCCATGACACAAGGCCCTGACCATAGTACAGAGACTCAGGAAGGAAAAGGTATAAGTGAAAGAGGGGAAAATATTGAAGGTAGGAAGTTCTTTATTAAAAAATTTCATCTGTGCACTAATTGTGCTTGGGGGGGGGGGGGGGTAGAAGGCGCTGGTGGGCCTAGTGGCAGAGAGGTCGATGTTGCGTAGGTGGGTTTTGGTGTCCAAGATGCGCGACGAACTCGTTGAGTTGTCGCTCAAGTGAACTTTGCAAAAATACAATTTGTGAGCTGACCTGAGTGTCGTTTTTGGATTGTTGTTCATGGTGCTTTCTGTTGTATTCCAGCTGGGTAAGAGCAAGTTGAGAGTCCAAGTAGTTCTGCTGATTAGTCGAAGTTGAGATGATGATTCTGAGTCTATCTTGGAGATGATGGTCAGGAGTTCTGTCAGTTTGTTGTGGCGTCAGTGATGAGGTGTTCTAGTTGTCTTGTGCGCTGGTCTATGGTGTCTAAACGTCCTGGTGTGGTCGGCGTTGTGTGTGTTGGTAACTGCCTTCTACAGGTTGGGCCGAGGGCCGAGGTTAAGAATCTCCGAGTGCAGGTCCTGTATCGCCTCGCTGGAGGGCCCAGTGGTTGCAGCTGTGATGCAGTTGGTTGAAATCTTCTCCTCGATGGCGGCCAGTCTGGTTGTGATGTTGCCGATGGCTCCCTTTATATAGTTACTTACTATTCCAGAAATTCGTGGAATGTTCACAAACAATCAAGGCGGGCTTATAAGAAAGACGACGTAGGGGGGGGGGGGGGGTGATCCGTCCCTTTCAGCTGCGGTAGTGCGAGCTCTGCGGAGCCTTAGCACTCGTGGTAGCTCTGAGGTTACTAGAGGAACCTTGGGGCGAACATTCAAGCCCCTCCCTGTTGGAAGATGTTCGGATTGGGTTGGACTCGAGGAGGCAGTGTGTTCCCGTCACCCGTGGGCAATCGGGTACCTCCGTCTAGGCTTCAGCCGCCTGGAGGGGGTAGAGGGTTGCCTAATAAGTCCCGGGTACTAGCCTGCACAGCTAGTAGAATGTGTGCTAGATTACCAAACTTCGGCCGCCCGCAGGGGGCAGAGGGTTGTCTAGTAAGTTCCGGGTACTAGCCTGCAGAGCTATTAGAAGGTGTGCTAGATCACCAGACTTCGGCCGCTCGGAGGGGGTAGAGGGTTGCCTAATAAGTCCCGCGTACTAGCCTGCAGAGCTAGTAGAAGGTGTGCTAGATGACCAGATATCGGCCGCCCGGAGGGGGTAGAGGGTTGCCTCGTAAGTCCCGGGTACTAGCCTGCAGAGCTAGTAGAAGGTGTGCTAGATCAACAGACTTCGGCCGCCCGGAGGGGGTAGAGGGTTGCCTAATAAGTTCCGGGTACTAGCCTACAGAGCTAGTAGAAGGTGTGCTAGATCACCAGACCAAGGCCGCCCGTAGGGGGGTAGAGGGTTGCCTAATAAGTTCCGGGTACTAGCCTACAGAGCTAGTAGAAAGTGTGCTAGATCACCAGACTTCGGCCACCCGGAGGCGGGTAGAGGGTTGCCTAATAAGTTCCGGGTACTAGCCTACAGAGCTAGTAGAAGGTGTGCTAGATCACCAGACTTCGGCCGCCCGGAGGGGGTAGAGGGTTGCCTAGTAAGTCCCGGGTACTAGCCTGCAGAGATAGTAGAAGCTGTGCTACATCACCAGACCAAGGCCGCCCGGAGGGGGTAAAGGGTTGCCTAATAAGTCCCGGGTACTAGCCTGCAGAGCTAGTAGACGGTGTGATAGATCACCAGACTTCGGCCACCCGGAGGGGGGTAGAGGGTTGCCTAATAAGTTCCGGGTACTAGCCTGCAGAGCTAGTAGAAGGTGTGCTAGATCACCAGACTTCGGCCACCCGGAGGGGGGTAGAGGGTTGCCTAATAAGTTCCGGGTACTAGCCTACAGAGCTAGTAGAAGGTGTACTAGATCACCAGACTTCGGCCACCCGGAGGGGGGTAGAGGGTTGCCTAATAAGTCCCGGGTACTAGCCTGCAGAGCTAGTAGAAGGTGTACTAGATCACCAGACTTCGGAGGGGGGTAGAAGGTTGCCTAATAAGTTCCGGGTACTAGCCTGCAGAGCTAGTAGAAGGTGTGCTAGATCACCAGACTTCGACCACCCGGAGGGGGGTAGAGGGTTGCCTAATAAGTTCCGGGTACTAGCCTACAGAGCTAGTAGAAGGTGTGCTAGATGACCAGACTTCGGCCACCCGGAGGGGGGTAGAGGGCTGCCTAATAAGTTCCGGGTACTAGCCTACAGAGCTAGTAGAAGGTGTGATAGATCACCAGGCCAAGGCCGCCCGGAGGGGGTAGAGGGTTGCCTAAAGAGTTCCAGGTACTAGGCTGCAGAGCTAATAGAAGGTGTGCTAGTTCACCAGATTTCGGCCGCCCGGAGGGCGTAGAGGTTTGCCTAGTAAGTCCCGGGTACTAGCCTACAGAGCTAGTAGAAGGTGTGCTAGATCACCAGACTTCGGCCACCCGGAGGGGGGTAGAGGGTTGCCTAATAAGTTCCGGGTACTAGCCTACAGAGCTAGTAGAAGGTGTGCTAGATCACCAGACTTCGGCCGCCTGGAGGAGGTAGAGGGTTGCCTAATAAGTTCCGGGTACTAGCCTGCAGAGCTAGTAGAAGTTGTGCTAGATCACCAGACTTCGGCCGCCCGGAGGAGGTAGAGGGTTGCCTAATAACTTCCGGGTACTAGCCTACAGAGCTAGGAGAAGGTGTGCTAGTTCACCAGATTTCGGCCGCCCGGAGGGGGTAGAGGGTTGCCTAGAAGTCCCGGGTACTAGCCTGCAGAGCTAGTATGATGTGTTGTAGATCACCAGACTTCAGCTGCCGTGAGGGGGTAGAGGGTTGCCTAGTAAGTACCGGGTACTAGCCTACAGAGCTAGTAGGTGTGCTAGATCACCAGACTTCGGCCGCCCGGAGGGGGTAGAGGGTTGCCTAAAGAGTTCCAGGTACTAGCCTGCAGAGCTAGTAGAAGGTGTGCTAGTTCACCAGACTTCGGCCGCCCGGAGGAGGTAGAGGGTTGCCTAATAAGTTCCGGGTACTAGCCTACAGAGCTAGTAGAAGGTGTGCTAGTTCACCAGATTTCGGTTGCCCGGAGGGGGTAGAGGGTTGCCTAGAAGTCCCGGGTACTACCCTACAGAGCTAGTAGGTGTGCTAGATCACCAGACTTCGGCTGCCCGGAGGGGGTAGAGGGTTGCCTAAAGAGTTCCAGGTACTAGCCTGCAGAGCTAGTAGAAGGTGTGCCAGTTCACCAGACTTCGGCCGCCCGGAGGAGGTAGAGGGTTGCCTAATAAGTTCCGGGTACTAGCCTACAGAGCTAGTAGAAGGTGTGCTAGTTCACCAGATTTCGGCCGCCCGGAGGGGGTAGAGGGTTACCTAGAAGTCCCGGGTACTAGCCCGCAGAGCTAGTATGATGTGTTGTAGATCACCAGACTTCAGCTGCCGTGAGGGGGTAGAGGGTTGCCTAGTAAGTCCCGGGTACTAGCCTACAGAGCTAGTAGGTGTGCTAGATCACCAGACTTCGGCCGCCCGGAGGGGGTAGAGGGTTGTCTAAAGAGTTCCAGGTACTAGCCTGCAGAGCTAGTAGAAGGTGTGTTAGATCACCAGGCGGCCCCACAGAGGTTGACGTGTGTAAGTGGCGTATCCACTTCCACCCTTCTTGACGTTGTTGTCGATGACGGGGGGGGGGGGGCTTTTAAGTCTCCAGGTATTGCCTCAAGTAAATACCCCCGGATTTTCCATCGCTCCCGGGTAACAGAGGCCGGGGTCTTTTAACTTTTGGGTAGACCTCACTGAACTCTTTCTTTTCCTCCAGAAATGCGTCTCCTTCCCCCACCGTTTCGGTAAGGTTTTATCTCCGCACTGCACTGTCCGTCGCTTTGAACTCGTCCTTCGAGCCCCTTCGCCACAACAATGCCTTCGCGACAATACTTATTTAAGTAATGCGCGCAGAATAATAACCGAATGTCTCAACTGACATCGAATTTTGAGATAGAAGCATGACTATGTACAGCTGTCATCTACCTTTCATGTGATGAAGTGACAAACGAATTAGGATATGCAAAAGCTTTCATTTTGCAGCTTTAGAACTTGATCAGGGTAAAACTGTTATAACCCAACTGTAAGTGCTTTATTTAGGATTCATGGTGTGTAGTGAACGGTAGTGAATATGGCGCCATTGAAAGATGTCTTTTTCTGAATCTCAAAGAAAAAAAAAAGGAAAAAAGAAGAAACAAGTGATAAACGCAACTGAATGGGTAATAATAAATTTAATGACGAAAAATTTGGAAGATTTGGAAACAGAGCTGGATTAGGTATTGGAAAATTTTAAATGAAGTAAAAGCCTATTTTACACCTCTTTTTCCTGTTTTGTATACTTTTTGTTCCAATATAGAACAGAAGTTCAAGGAAACACTAAATGAATGGTTCAAAAATTTGCACATAGACTTGAAATCTATTAATTTAAATGTCCAGAAAATGTCAAGTCTTAGGGTCATATTCATAATCAGATTTTCTCTGGAGCAACTTGCTACTTCCAGTGGACTAACGGTGGACTATTGATTTTCTTATTCATACATCGGGATTAGCGATAGTCTGTGGACCAAACACGTTGTTCCGCCTCAAATTTTGGTACGCCTCCGAGGGCTAGATTAAAGGCAACATGGACGACAATGAAGTGATGAATGTAGCTGTGGCGTGTAGAATTCGTGAAATAAGACGACGGAGGATAAGTTATCTACCAAGAATAGAAATTATTACGAAGTAGGACGACCTAAACTTCAAAAGCAGATACAGGTTTAGTAAAGCGAACGTCAGAAACGATTCGTCCTAACCTGTACCTACGTCAGGGACGATAACCGAGGTCTGACACTCAAATCCTAACAGCACTTCGGTATTATACAAGAGGAGGATATCAAGACAACACTGCTAACCTGTACCTACGTCAGGGACGATAACCGAGGTCTGACACTCAAATCCTAACAGCACTTCGGTATTATACAAGAGGAGGATATCAAGACAACACTGCTAACCTGTACCTACGTCAGGGACGATAACCGAGGTCTGACACTCAAATCCTAACAGCACTTCGGTATTATACAAGAGGAGGATATCAAGACAACACTGCTAACCTGTACCTACGTCAGGGACGATAACCGACGTCTGACACTCAAATCCTAACAGCACTTCGGTATTATACAAGAGGAGGATATCAAGACAACACTGCTAACCTGTACCTACGTCAGGGACGATAACCGAGGTCTGACACTCAAATCCTAACAGTACTTCGGTATTATACAAGAGGAGGATATCAAGACAACACTGCTGACCTGTACCTACGTCAGGGACGATAACCGAGGTCTGACACTCAAATCCTAACAGCACTTCGGTATTATACAAGAGGAGGATATCAAGACAACACTGCTGACCTGTACCTACGTCAGGGACGATAACCGAGGTCTGACACTCAAATCCTAACAGCACTTCGGTATTATACAAGAGGAGGATATCAAGACAACACTGCTGACCTGTACCTACGTCAGGGACGATAACCGAGGTCTGACACTCAAATCCTAACAGCACTTCGGTATTATACAAGAGGAGGATATCAAGACAACACTGCTAACCTGTACCTACGTCAGGGACGATAACCGAGGTCTGACACTCAAATCCTAACAGTACTTCGGTATTATACAAGAGGAGGATATCAAGACAACACTGCTGACCTGTACCTACGTCAGGGACGATAACCGAGGTCTGACACTCAAATCCTAACAGTACTTCGGTATTATACAAGAGGAGGATATCAAGACAACACTGCTAACCTGTACCTACGTCAGGGACGATAACCGAGGTCTGACACTCAAATCCTAACAGCACTTCGGTATTATACAAGAGGAGGATAACAAGACAACACTGCTGACCTGCATCAGTAAGCCGCATTATCAGCAAACTCGTTATAAATTTCCCTCCATGCCTCCTCCTTTCTCATATTTGTATTCGTCGACACGGATTTATTTTCTATAATGTTCATTCTTTTTTGGACTAGAGAAAACATTGGTCTTGCTCTGACCAATTGATAGCACGCTTCTTCATATTATCCATATTCACAGCACACCCCGAACCTCAAACAGCAGCAGCAACCGTAAGAATGATTAAGAAACAGCTGCGAAACTACCACAGAGATTTATAAACTTGCAGCTACACTGTCGTTTGTTTAACACTCTATGGGAGTTGCACGTATAACATTTGCTCCGTATTGGTCCACGGCTTTACTTTATCGTCTATGAATACCAAAAAGTTAGACCGTCTTTGGTCCGGACCAAGTTAGTCGGAAGATAGTCTAGACCAAAATGTTAACTATGAATATGGAACTTAATGTTCCTAATGTTAACTGCTTTTCATGTTTTGAAAAAAAAGACATTTATCTCAAAATGAACTTTGGGATATGTCGTTATTATTCTAAGGACCTCAATTTCAATCAGCCCAGTTTCATCATTTTCTACAAATATCATTTTAGACAGATGATAGTAAAAGCTGACCTTTTTATAGTTTACAATTTGTTAAAAGCAGAAAATTATTTCGCTCAGTGCTTAAAAGTTTTCAACTCGCCGGTAGTGCCAACTTTGGTTTGTTGAGGAATCTGACAATCGCTTTATTCAAGAAGGCCATGAATCTGAGTTAAGATGGCGCGTCATTTGAGTGTGAATGTGTACTATACTGAGTTTTTTGAGGTTTTACAAGCAGCAGAGAGAGTGAAATTATAATTGTTACGCAAATTAATAAGATAGAAACCTTTGTTTGCTTTCTAAGAACATGTGTTGAAAATGTGAGGAGGACCCGAATTAAAATTGCATCGTGTGGAACATTTTGAATGACAAATAATGTTGAAGAAAACTATAACTGCGTAAATCAAATTTTAAAATTCAAAACATTTTCCTGCTCAGCTGCATGCCTTTAAGCAGACTAAAACCCTCCAGATAGATAAGTTGGACCCTGATGATGATTGTGTTTTAAGGGCGCTCAACTACTGGGTCATCAGCGCCCATAAAAACCAGCGGAGCCAAAAATCAATAAAAAGGCTAAAGCACTACAAGACTAAAAAGCTAAAACTCTAGGAGACTAAAAGGCCATCAATCAATTAAAAAACAAGATAAAAACGCCCGCACGGCGGTAGGACAGACTAACAAAAAGGAAACTAAAACCAATAAAACCAGAAAAGAGGTTAGAATGGTTAAAATATCCAGGTTATTAGGGCCTAAACTCTAAAATTTATAGATAAAACAAACGCTAAAACTTTGCCCACTACCGTCTCGTCATCCGCGAGGATCTCTGCCAGGCTGGCCGGCAGCTGGAGAGACCTCCGGAGAGGTGCGAATCTAAAACAGTCTAAAAATACATGACACACCGACAGTTCGGCACTGCAGAACGGGCAGGCTGGAGCCGGTGTCCGATTTAATAAAAAACTATGGCTAAAATAACAGTGTCCAATGCGCAACCGAGCCAAAATGACCTCTTCCCGCCGCGATACGCGACAGGAGGTCACCCAGTGATTCGGAAGTTCCTTTACCATTCGGAGCTTGTTGTCACCGAGAGCAGACCACTCGTCGCGCCAGCACGAGAGCGCCGCCCTACGCACAACAAGCCGAAAGTCTTCCGCCGTCACACCTGAGATGGTAACACTGGGATCAGTGGTTGCCACCTTGGCTGCCGAATCCGCCATTTCGTTCCCGCGCAGGCCCACGTGACCAGGAACCCAGGCACACACCACGCTAACGCCCGAGGCGTGCAAAACGTGGAGGGCGTCCTGGATCCGCTGTACGAGAGGATGGTGGTTGTACAGCGCACGGAGACTCTGGAGTGCGCTAAGGGAGTCGCTTAAAATGAGGCAGTCACCCAACCCTCTGCGGCGAACATGGAAGATGGCTCGGTATATTGCATGGAGTTCTGCAGTGTAAATGGAAGTGTTGCCATGGAGACCGAATGTGAAGGGTTCGGCCCCATGGACATACGCGCATCCAACACCAGCAGAGCTCTTGGACCCGTCAGTAAAAATTAAAATAAAATGTTCATAATTCGATAAAAATTCTAAAAACAAAGTGCGGAGAGTACCCGTGGGGGTGATGGACTTGCCGTGCGCAGCCAAAGTTGGACCCTCTTGCCTCTTCCTTCTCTCTTCTTCTGCAGTGTTCTTCAATTTCAATTTCCTTCTGGATGCTTAAGAAGTTACCTTCGCAGAAATTGCTGAATGAAGTAAGAGTAATTGGTCCTTTCCTTGGCTAATTTTTAGAGATGCTGGTAAAATCTGTGTCCATTATTTCTGACTGCAGCTTCAGTGAGGCAGAACAACCAAAATTGAATTCACTGACGGTTGATGTCACGGCAACTTGAAGTCTCATCTTTGAAACAAATATTTCTTTTGGGAAATTATGCCATATCATGTTATGTAAACTTTCATTTGCATTTTGTGTCTTACCCAATGTACATCTCCTTAGGTTTTCATCTGATGCCAGCCTTTGGTACACAACCATTAGTTTTATTATCACATCAGGCCTCAAGTATGTCCCCATTGTTGTTATGTTTAGGTATTTCTTCTCATATATTGTTTGGGCTATTCATGATCCTAACTATATACACAGTCAACAAGAGGTCAGTTGTTTCAAATAATGTTTTATCTATAACCTATATAACAATTATATGCACGTTTTGATGTACAAAATACCTATATAAATGTTAAATGGCACACTAAAACTCATCAATTATATATAAACATTATGTAGTTTAACGAGAAACACAAGAAACTCACACAAAAGCAAAATAATAAACATTACCATTTGCTTTCAATATTTGCAACCAGTGTTTTATATCCATGGTGCCACATACAGTAAGAAATAACCATCATACCAACACACAAAATTCCACCAGAAACTTTGCCCGTTAATTTCAAATGTATTAAATGCAGGTGCGCGCGGGCATTTAAATTATCATTTAGTTGGATTATTATACTATAAGGTTCAAAGTATTTTATTAGTTTAAAAACAAAAGGATTATTTTTTCCCATATTTTTAGCCAATTTAGATGCTGCATTCGCTTAAAATGTGTTGAGTCTGCCTCCCGATTATCAGCTTGCGGCGCAGATTTCAGTACAAATAAACGCCATGGTGATTCGAAATCATCGACGGTTGCCGAGGGCTATATAGAAAATTTCATAGAGAATAAAACTAACATTGCCACTCAAAATTTCCCTACATTATCGAGTACGAGGGTCGGTTGCTAGGACCCAGTCCTCACAATAAACAAATCATTGACATTGTTGTTATTTATTTCTCAAAATAATCTACAGTGAGCTTACGTAATAGTCACCAGTGATACTTTCTCCTTTTCCAAGTAATCAATAAATATAATTCCCTATGCATCCCAGAAAACACTCGCCATAATCTTGTTAGCTCACAAAATATCCTTTACCCCTTGAGAAGTTGGTTCTCCTGGCGCAGTCCACTGTTTTGACTGATTTACTTTCTGGAGTGTAGTGATATATTCAAGGTTCATCCATGGTAATAAGCCGTCTCAAAAATTCACTAAGAGTTCTACGGTAAAGCTCCAAATTCTTAACAGAAACAGTTTTTCTTTGTAACTTTTGATCAGGTGTCAACAAATGTAGCACCCTCTTACACAGACCTTGAGAAAGCTCATAAAATTACTTAAAATATTACCTGCACGTTCTTTTGATATACTTACAGCCTCTGATATGTCAAAAAATTTAATCTGTGGTCTTCCAGTACTAAATGACACGTTTTTTCAATGATCTCTGTAGTTGTGACTTCCACAGGACGTCCAGAGCAAGGCTCTTCACTAATACTCGTACGTCCCATTTTAAAGTCTACAACCAACCTTTTAATCATGTATATGAAGGGACAGGGTCTTTCAATGATCTCTGGAGTTGTGACATCCACAGAACATTCAGAGCGAGGATCATCACTAGTGATCGTACGTCCCATTTTAAACTCTACAACCAACCTTTTAATTATTGTATATGAAGGGACAGAGTCTTTCAATGATCCCTGGAGTTGTGACTTCCACAGGACGTCCAGAGCGAGGCTTATCAGTTGTGCTCGTACGTCCCATTTTAAACTCTACAACCCACATTTTAATTATTGTATATGAAGGGACAGAGTCTTTCAGTGATCTCTGGAGTTGTTACTTCCACAGTACGTCCAGAGCGAGGCTCATCACTAGTGCTCGTACGTCCCATTTTAAACTCTACAACCCACATGTTAATTATTGTATATGAAGGGACAGAGCGAGGCTCATCACTAGTGCTCGTACGTCCTATTTAAAACTCTACAACCAACATTTTAATGATTGTATATGAAGGGACAGAGTCCTTCAATGATCTCTGTAGTTGTGACTTACACAGGACGTCCAGAGCGAGGCTCATCACTAGTGCTCGTACGTCCCATTTTAAACTCTACAACCCACATTTTAATTATTGTATATGAAGGGACAGAGTCTTTCAGTGATCTCTGGAGTTGTTACTTCCACAGTACGTCCAGAGCGAGGCTCATCACTAGTGCCCGTACGTCCCATTTTAAACTCTACAACCCACATTTTAATTATTGTATATGAAGGGGCAGAGTCTTTCAATGATCTCTGTAGTTATGACTTCCACAGGACATCCAGAGCGAGGCTCATCACTAGTGCTCGTACGTCCCATTTTAAACTCTACAACTCACCTTTTAATCATTGTATATGAAGGGACAGAGCGAAGTTCATCACTAGTACTCGTACGTCCCATTTTAAACTCTACAACCAACCTTTTAATCATTGTATATGAAGGGACAGAGCGAGGCTCATCACTAGTGCCCGTACGTCCCATTTTAAGCTCTACAACCCAGCTTTTAATCATTGTGTATGAAGGGACAGAGCGAGGCTCATCACTAGTACTCGTACGTCCCATTTTAAGCTCTACAACCAACCTTTTAATCATTGTATATGAAGGGACAGAGCGAGGCTCATCACTGGTGCTCCTACGTCCAGTCTAAACTCTACAACCAGCCTTTTAGTCATTGTATATGAAGGGACAGAGCGAGGCTCATCACTAGTGCCCGTACGTCCCATTTTAAACTCTACAACCAACCTTTTAATCATTGTATATGAAGGGACAGAGCGAGGCTCATCACTAGTACTCGTACGTCCCATTTTAAACTCTACAACCAACCTTTTAATCATTGTATATGAAGGGACAGAGCGAGGCTCATCACTGGTGCTCCTACGTCCATTCTAAACTCTACAACCAGCCTTTTAGTCATTGTATATGAAGGGACAGAGCGAGGCTCATCACTAGTGCCCGTACGTCCCATTTTAAACTCTACAACCAACCTTTTAATTATTGTATATGAAGGGACAGAGCGAGGCTCATCACTAGTGCTCGTACGTCCCATTTTAAACTCTACAACCAACCTTTTAGTCATTGCATATGAAGGGACAGAGCGAGGCTCATCACTAGTGCCCGTACGTCCCATTTTAAACTCTACAACCCACCTTTTAATCATTGTATATGAAGGGACAGAGCGAGGCTCATCACTAGTGCTCGTACGTCAATTTTAAACTCTACAACCAACCTTTTAGTCATTGTATATGAAGGGACAGTGCGAGCCTCATCACTAGTGCCCGTACGTCCCTTTTTAAACTCTACAACCCACCTTTTAATCATTGTATATGAAGGGACAGAACGGGGCTCATCACTAGTGCCCGTACGTCCCATTTTAAACTCTACAACCAACCTTTTAATTATTGTATATGAAGGGACAGAACGGGGCTCATCACTAGTGCCCGTACGTCCCATTTTAAACTCTACAACCCACCTTTTAATCATTGTATATGAAGGGACAGAACGGGGCTCATCACTAGTGCCCGTACGTCCCATTTTAAACTCTACAACCCACCTTTTAATCATTGTATATGAAGGGACAGAACGGGGCTCATCACTAGTGCCCGTACGTCCCTTTTTAAACTCTACAACCCACCTTTTAATCATTGTATATGAAGGGACTGAACGGGGCTCATCACTAGTGCCCGTACGTCCCTTTTTAAACTCTACAACCCACCTTTTAATCATTGTATATGAAGGGACAGAACGGGGCTCATCACTAGTGCCCGTACGTCCCTTTTTAAACTCTACAACCAACCTTTTAATCATTGTATATGAAGGGACAGAACGGGGCTCATCACTAGTGCCCGTACGTCCCTTTTTAAACTCTACAACCCACCTTTTAATCATTGTATATGAAGGGACAGAACGGGGCTCATCACTAGTGCCCGTACGTCCCTTTTTAAACTCTACAACCCACCTTTTAATCATTGTATATGAAGGGACAGAGCGAGGCTCATCACTAGTACCCGTACGTCCCATTTTAAACTGTACAACTAACCTTTTAATCATTGTATATGAAGGGACAGAGTCTTTCAATGTACTGTCCATGTCCTCCTTGATTTTTTTTAGGCGTCAAGTCTTTCAAATGGAAGTATTTAATTAATGCTTGTTTTTCCAAATCCTCCATTTTCGTGAAATGTCAACACTTGTATTTTTTAAAATGCTATCATTGAAAAACTAAACAAGCTATTGGCCTTAAATATGGATAAAACTAGTCTAGAGATAAACTATATGATGCTATCCATCCAACTGGCCAAGTGGCGCCATCTCTATGTGAGGCCCGGGACTTTTCAGCCGACTGTTGTATTTCAAAATGAAACAATGTGCCTATCGTAATTCAATTTGTACTTCTTCCGCCCAAGGAATTACTATTTCAAAGAGTAATAATTGTGCAATGAACATTTCAGTTTTATCAAAAGTTGAGTAAGTTCGGAAGAATTTGTAATTTATTAAATACTTAAAATTTTGTTACGTTATTTTCATCGTTTCATAATTTCCAGTGCCTCCATTATGTATAATGTTGTGGTTTTCTAAAACAGATGCTGTCTACGCTGATACTACGCAAGACAAATGAACATTGTAACCCGATGAATATCACAAACATGAGTAAGGTGAAACAATACCATGTATTCATACCTATTTCGGAATCACGCCTACTCAGAAAGTAAAATATTCTATTTGGATTTAGGAAACTTCAAATCTTGGCTTTATGCCGTAATCTTATCGAATTTTAGGGCGGAATACTTCAGGTAAGTGATCGAGAAGGTAAAAATAACGTCTTTATAGAATTTCTCATGTTGGTAAACCTCTCACTCCACTTTATTGTTAATTAAATACAGTAACCGCTTCCGAATGATTTTAAAACTTCACTGACACAAACGCAGATTGTGTTATTTATGGTACAGTATTTGAAATTGAGGAAAAATGATTAAATGCAAAATTATAGGGGCGTGAAGCATTAGCCGAGCATGGAGGTGTATACATGGATCAGTAATCATGAATAATTATCTGTGATTATGTCTGTTTAACAAAGGTATTGATAAAGTGTAGAACTTTGGAGCAATAATTGCCCCCGAAGTTGATTTTACACATGTGCAAACAACAGCTGATAATGAGGTTATTAACGTAAAATATAGAGCTTTCTCTAAGCCCAATATAGCTTATTTTTGGATGGCTACATTCGGAGTTGCATAATGAATAAATGTAATCGATATTGTGCGGTGTTATGAGGATGGGATAAAAATATCAAACGGTCGCTTAAAAAAATGGAATACCTGGTCTCGCTGCTGCAAAAGTATTTTAGTTAACTGTCACTCTTAAATTTGTAGTTAATGAGATTCAGGAAGCGATAATGTGTGAGACGAGGATTTTGGAAAGTTATCCAAATACTATAAGTAATAATTTATGTTTCAATATTTTGATGTACGTAAGCTTTCACGGCCGGAGCCATTAGGTAGACAACAATCAGTGGCGGCTGGTGGGTTAAATTATTGGTGGTGCACAAATGAAAAATAAAATACAGAGTAGTAATGACTCACCTATTTATACAGATTCTCTGCTGTACTCTCCTTAGACCTGGCGAATCTATCGATAACTTTTGCGTTGAAGTCGCTGATCTTCATAACAAAATCTCTCTCAATTAAAAGCATTGCTAATGCTGACAATCGGTCCTGTGACATTGTGTTCCTAAGGAAAGTTTTTTATTCTTTTTAAAGTTGAGAAACAGCATTCTGCTTCAGCGGTAGACATTGGCATAGTTAACAGTACTCGGAGGAATTTGACATATTCGCTGAATGTAGCACATAAATTGTTTTCCTTAATGAAGTCCATCAAGCACAAAGCGCCGGACATTCCACGAAATTCCTCTCGACTGTAAATTACAGTCAGTTCTCTACGAATTTTTGTTCCAATGATAAAAGGATACAACCTTATTGTTTCTCTAAGGGAATCCTCTGGAAATGTCTTAGAAATTTTCTTGATGAAATAAAGTCGAGGCTACCAGATGCCCCGTGAAGCTAAATCTGTCCTTTGCTTCTCTAAGAATGTCACATACTTCAAGAACTTCTCTTCTTTTCACATCATGAACTTCTATTCTTCTCCTGCTAATTGCAGTTTCTTCGAGTTCCTCGACATCCACGCTATTTCTTACCGTTTGCACTTCCCTTTCAAATGCGTTTAGCTGGGCGACGGCAAATGTTGCATTGCAGTCTCATTTCTGCAGCTGATTGTACAAAATGTCCACATGTGGCATGATCTTGTACAGTGAGTGAGTGTGTGTGTGGTGTTTTAGGGCCCTTCGACAACAAGGTCATTTGGGCCCGTGATCTTGTAGAAGAAAGACAGCCGGAATACAAAATTATAATCTTTCAAATTGGCGATAAACCCAGAAGCCTGAACAGGTGTGGCGTTGTTGTTTAACAGAGCTCCCTTCTGAATAACCTCCATGCATTTAATTAAATTCTCCCTGTGTTCGAAAAGCAGAGCACACAAAAGCTAAGCCTGAAGGTCACGCTACAGCCGTTGCTAAGAGTAAGAGGAGCTAGGTTTATAACCTCCGTTTAAGCAATGTATAAGGAGCCACTCCCATCTCTTCACCTTCCCGCAACCCCCTGAGAGAGCCAACATTTGGGCGAAATCTTAGGTTAACTCTTCGCTGCAAAGCTGCGGCTCCTACAGCTAACCTCTGTTTATTTCGACTTCTGCGGTCATGGGCAGCTACAGACGATAAGCGTAATTGAAACATGTTTGTATATAAAACAATGCAAACAAGTACAGCTTTAATGTGCAAAACGCACCTGTTGTATATTCAGAATCAGTGGGTGTAGCGCAAACCTGCAATCTTATGGAGGAACCGCCCCTGACAACAATAGTCGACAAGGTTTTCTTCACAAGAAATCTCATTAGTAAATCTAGTGTATTTTTTCATACTGAATTCAGATATTTAGTCAGAAGTTCTCCATCAGTCACAATTTGTTTGTGACAGCTACTTTTTAAAATCCCAGATGACGGTGATGATACCGAATTGAGAGACGGTTATTTCCAGCAAGATGGAGCAATGTGACATACATCTAAATACACCATGGAGCTTGTAACCAGTTTGATAATCGAATAATCTCAAAAGGTCTGTTGTCTACCAGATCTCCAGACCTAAACTCACCGGATTTTTTCTTGTGGGGGTACCTAAAAATAGAGTGTACAAGAATAGACCACGAACAATTGATCTCAAGGAATCCATTCGAACCGGAATAGGTGGCGTGGATACTGTCCGTAAAACTTCAGAGAATATGGTGAGACGAGTACAAACATGTATAGACGCGGGTGGAGGACACTTCCAACATTTTCTCTGAGATGTAAATAGTGTAATGTAATCTCCCAATTGTGTATTATATTGTGACTTTGTGGGTTCGTGAAATTAAAAGTTCAATTGCACAACTCAACAATGTTCTTTATTTCCACCGAATTACAGTCGGAACACTTGCCGATTACACAGAATTACGTAATGCACACAATTACAATTCACCAGTTCGTCAGTCACCGGTCTACTCTGCACTCGCGTTCACGCACAACCGGTCCGTTAGCTCACTGGGCGCCCTCACGGTTGCTCGCCAAGAACTGAACTCTCCTCCAAGTCCAAGTCAAATACTGACAGGCTGTTAACAGCCAGAAGGATTTTGCTGCGTACCCACCCAGGTTTTGGGTCTCACCGCAGGTTGATAATTTAGATGGTTACAGGATGATGTGGGATTTCTTTGTTGAGGAAACATTTGAGGTAGTTTTTGCTCCTCTTTAATTTTATACAGGATGCCAAACAGCCTTTTGTATTTTGCAAAAGTGGGGTAAATTTTTTAGCCAAAAAGCTCATTTGGAGGTTTTGAAATTCAGCTTTGCTGCTGTATGGATTAACTCCTTTGTTACCTCGGGTGTCCGCATGCCATACGGGGTACCCGGTGAATCCTGAAGCGGCGTCTCGTAGCGCAGAGCTCTCGGTCGTATGGTCCCTCTATTTATAGGTGTCTAAATGTTTCTAGAGAGTTCTTTACCATGGAGGGGAAAATATTCCGGAGGTTTTGCGTTCTTTCAGGCGGCAGGAGGAGGGGGTAACGAACATTCAGCCACCTCTATGGTTTCCCCTCCCTCCACTCTATCACACCTCCGCAGGCGGCAGCTGACCGGCGAGTGTGTGGTACCGATGCCACACGCCCCCCTCCACCGGCCTTCCCCTCTCGTAGCTCATTGTAAGTTTGCCGATTGAGTAACACTATTCTCTCAAAGTTGCACGTGTGTCCTATTATTGGTTCAAAAGTTATGGCATATTGAGGTGGTTCAGGTTTATATGGATCGCACTGTACAATGTTTACTAAGACATTAAAAATGATCTCAAGTTTGATATATTTATTATAGCAGATGTAATGTTAGTATAATCATGTTTGATAATTATTGCATTTTCTGATATGTTGTGTAGTAATTTGTTTTATACAACTTTTTTAAGGAATGGCCCGCATTCGGAAAGTCGAGGTTTGATTCCTCTCCACCAAATAATCTGACATGGTTTCTGCTTGTTCCTAGACAGATGTGGCGTCTCTAATGCTCATATTTCCATTAGTTTTCTTCTTCATTTCATTTCATTATTGTCAGCGTGCGTTTTCATCCAAAATTTTTCTTGATTTAATAATTAGCGACAGCTGTTTTTATATGTGGCGTATCTGTGGTACATGATGCAAGCTGATAACAACAAGAAAGAACATCTGATATAGGTATATATTATCTGTGAGTTTGAAGACAGTAATGTTATTATAAGTCGCTCACTTTCTTCTCGGGCGAGGCCACGCCGTGGCTCAGTGGTTAGACCGCTTGGCTCTCACCAAGGCGGCCCGGGTTCAATCCCAGACGACCGCAAAGTGAGATTTGTGGTGGACAACACGGCGTTGGGGCGGGTTTTCTCCGGGACCTCCGGTTTCCCCCGGCATCTCATTCCACCGGTGCTCCATCTTCATCTCATTTATCATCAGTGTCACCGCCTGCGGTGCCGTATGTAGTAAAAGCGGGCGTTAAACACTACACATTTCATTTCATCATCATCATCACTATTGAATTATCACAGATATTAGCACAGTACTTTACTTTACTGGACTTAATTGTATTGAGCATGATCCATGATATCAGATTTCCCTCCATGGTTAACGCTAAAGACACCGTGGCAGAAACTACTCGAAGTAAACTGGAAGAAAGACTGTTTTAGATAGATTAGATGCGTAAGGTTACTGGAATCCAGTAATCTGTATGCTTAGTTCATTAGTTAATTAAGGTAGCCGGCGCTCTTCGCAGCTTACATGGCCGACATTCCAACGCAACACAACACCCACACCTGTCAGTATGCGGATGATCTCATGATCTTCGCAGTAAATAGGAATACACGGTACAGCTTCCAGCAAATCCAAACCCATCTCCGGGCCATTGGCGAATGGAGCGCAAAATGGCGAATGGCAATTAACCCGGAGAAGAGCTCTGCAATCCTCCTGGCGAAAACCAGAGCCAACCGGTTGCAGCAGAACTTCGTTTTACGGCGCCGTAGAATCCCATGGGTGCAAACGGCGAAGTATCTCGGAGTGACGCTGGACCGTAAGTCCAGCACGTCCCGCACGTCAAGGGCAAGGTCCAGCTGGGGCACGTCGCACTCCGGAGCCTATATCCTATTTTCCGATCAACAATGCCCATCCGACTCAAACTCCAGCTGTATCGGGCGATCATTCCGCCTATGATTCTGTACGGCTGTGAGATATGGGGAACAGTGGCTAATACCACTTTCGTCAGGCTCCGGACGCTGCAGAACAAGGCACTTCGTATCATATACGATACAGACTGGAGATTCCCTGCTCATATCCTACATGAGCACTCCCAGATCCCGTACATTGTCGATATCATCCGCGAGAGGGCACGATCAATGTACGACAAAATCCAAATTCACCCCAACCCTTTAGTGAACTCCCTGGGAAGGTATGACCAGAGGGATCAAAGACGCTTGCCGTCCTTCAGACTACCGAGAGACGTCTTGGGGCCCCTTGGTTAACCCAAGAGAAACCCCAGATGTCTCTGGGACCAACTTTTACGCCTGATGGATCAAGCGCTACACAACCCGTAACCAAAACGGAGCAAAAAATTAAATCGTGTCTCCCAAAACGGGGGAACGCTTAAGTGCAGCTGCCTATGAGACTTAAACAAGGGGATCTCATTCCAAATTCCCAACAAATTCAAACACCCCAGCAGAACATGAAACCAATTACTAGCTCATTTCGCAGGTTAAGCCGCAAAGCGGACGGGGAAAAAGAAAAATAGCCCCGCCCGACTAGGACTACCTCTGGACCTCCGGAAGTAGATTATATCTGCAAAATTTGTAAACTGTCAATAGATTTGAAAATCCAATAAAGATAAAAATCAAGAAATAAAAATCTTTTCGGGCAGCTAGCCAGGTGAAAAGATGATTAGATATTGTAACTTTGTGGGTTCGTAGAATTAAAAGGCCGAGCTGCAGAAATTAAAAATCTCCTTTATTTTCGTAGAAATACTCTTATAGATTACAGCAGCATTACGTTGCATACACCATCAGTCTACCAAGGTCGTTCACAATAACAAACAGTGACAGTAGATTAGCTCTCGTTACAATAACACTTTCAGCTGTCTCTTGTTTCACAACTGACTCTTTGACCATGACGTGCTGACTGGCTGTATTTAGCCAGAAGGTGTTTGCTGCGTGCCCACCCTTTAAGGGTTTTACCGCAGGTAAGGTATTCGAACGGGATTTTGTAGAATGGATATGGTGTAGGTTTTGAGGTTGATGAATTTTGTGAGGTTACAATTAGTTGTACCTTCGGGATGAAAGGACAGGATGCAATACCCAGCACCCTGGTGTTTTTATTTTAGTTTAGGTTGGGGAGAATTCTGTTGCCAAACAACTTAGAAGATTATGTGGAGCTCAGCTTTAGCTGCTGTTAGGATTAGCTCCTGGGTTATCTTGGGTGCCCGCATGCCATGCGGAGGACCCGATGTTGTCTAGAACGGCGTCTAGTGGGATCATAATCTCCCAGTGATCTGACAAGGGCGCTTCTATGAGTTGGTAAAGTTGCGTAGAGTTTTCATGCCCGGCATCTAACTTCGTCCTCCACATATGGAAGTTCAGAGGCTTCGTGAAGCAACCTGGTAGGAAAATAGCGACCCACAGAATAGATAGACCGTAGCCCTCTTCTGTGCACGTTGAAGCCATGCCAACCAGCTATCTGCGGCCATGATCCAGATCTCGCAGACACGGGGATCACCAGCGCTCGGAAGAGGTATAACCTCAGGCCAAGCGGCATCGAGTTCGACCCCAGCATAGGATACAGGGAAGCGATAGCTCCCTGTACCCTTGCCGCTAGGTCTCTGATGTGTTGGCCTATCAAATGCTACTCCAAGGTATCGGACAGAGTTAGTTCACTCTATCCTTCGACCTCGGAAGCTGAAGTTGGGGCAGTCGGCGGAGGTGTGGCGCTTTGTGAAAAGTATGGCGTGGATTTTGTCCGGATTTACGGAGATCCGCCAACGCCGACACCACTGCTGTGTGAGACGCAGGTGTCTCTGTATAGGGTTGAAGACTCTGATTATGTGTCTGTCTATGCAGGACAGAAGCACGTCGTCAGCGTATTGTGCCATTACGACTCGTGATTCCGTGGGGAGATCTGCCATAAGACGTTGAATAAGGTGGGAGATAGTACAGAGCCTTCGGGGACTCCGCCTCTCACTGGTCTAAGTGTTGATGTTTTCCCCGCAACTGTGACTTTAAAAGTGCGGTGTCGCAAGAAGCTGTGTAGCATGTTGATCATTTGTGTTGGGAGCCCCAGTTGGATCAATTTATACAGGAGTCCGGCATGCCATATCATAACCCTTTGCGAGTCGTCACATTCTTAAATACCTATTTCGTAAATTCGAGAGATTTCTGGACCAAATAGGAATCGAATGTTCTATCACATCCGGAAGTGTAACCCTATCGGTGCCAGCAGTCTTTTATCTCGCGCTATCATTATTTCTTCCGGCATACTCCTTATCTCCAGGCTCTTTGTGTACACAAGCCCCGGTATCGCGATCGGGTGCGCGACAATATTGTGACTTTGTGGGTTCGTGAAATAAAAGTCCAATTACGCCACTAAAAATGTTCTTTATTTCCACCTTATTACAATGTCACCACTACATAAAGTTTCGTATTTCGTCTCTTCACGTACACTGGGCGCTCCATACACACCGCTCGCCACGACTCACTCAACTTAACTGTCCGTCGCCTCTCCTGCATTGATCGGCCGCCCGAAGTTTCTCGAGTATTCTCGAGTATGCTGGAGGCGGAAACATTCTCGATGCTTCGCCCTCCTGCGGGCGGCAGGAGGAGGGGGAAACGAAGACCCAGCCACCCCTGCGTTCTCCCCTCCCTCCACTCTCTCTCACCTGAATTTATTGATCGACACCGTGAGTTTGCCGCTTGGGTAACAATATCAACGTTTAGGGAGTGTGCATCTCTCCCATCTTCAGGATATTTATAAAATATGATAACCAAAAATGAAATACTGGATACAGTACAACTATAAACAGAGAAAAAACACCATCAAAATTCGAATTACTGAACAAAAGGCTGTTTTCAGTAAATTAAATTCCAGGTCAGGAGATGGCGTGAATATAGCAAATTGTGTCAAAGAAACTAACTACTCAACTTGATTATCAAGCTGTATTCATCTTTGTTTCATAAGTAAATGGATTTCATTTTTTAAGGCTGGTTTCCAAGAGGACCTGAAATCAAATCCAGCATCACGATTAAGCGTGGTCCTTTCAACGGAAATGGCCAAAGCCTCCTTAACTCTCCACTCCCAGTAACTGTTGCATTTTGCCAAGATATTCGTCTCCCGAAAGTTGGCTCTATGGTATTTACCAAAACAATGCTCTGCCAGTCCAAACTTCTCAAGTTGCATTAAACGAATTCTTCGTTTATGTTCATTTATTATGTTAGCGATGGTCCTTTCGGTTTGTCCTGTATACGATGTCCCACATTCACAGGAGATGCGATAAACTCACGGACCTTGGAAGTCCAGTTTGCCTTTCACCTATCTCAACAGATGTTTAATCTTCGGAGATGGCTTGTGGATGGTCCTGATGTATTTGGCGAGAATTCTGTTGATACTGCCGGATAGATTGCTGGTAAACGGGATGTAGGCTGTAGTGGTAGGCTTATCTGACGCTTGCTGTATTACAGGTTTCCCTTTCCTAGCTCTGGTGATCGAGTCTACTGATTCTGCGGGATAGATTGCCGGTAAACGGGATATAAGGCTGTAGCGGTAGGCTTAACTGATGCTTGGTATATTACAGGTAAACATTTCCTAGCTTTGGTGATCGAGGCTACTGATTCTGCCGGATAGGTTGCCGGTAAACAGGATGTAGGCTGTAGCGGTAGGCTTATCTGACGCTTGCTATATTACAGGTTTCCCTTTCCTAGCTTTGGTGATTGAGGCTACTGATTCTGCCGGATAGATTGTCGGTAAACGGGATGTAGGCTGTAGCGGTAGGCTTATCTGACGCTTGGTGTATTACAGGTTTCCCTTTCCTAGCTTTGGTGATCGAGGCCACTGATTCTGCCGGATAGATTGCCGGTAAACGGGATGTAGGCTGTAGCGGTAGGTTTATCTGACGCTTGCTGTATTACAGGTTTCCCTTTCCTAGCTTTGGTGATTGAGGATACTGATTCTGCCGGATAGGTTGCCGGTAAACGGGATGTAGGCTGTAGCTCTAGGCTTATCTGATGCTTGCTGTATTACAGGTTTCCCTTTCCTAGCTTTGGTGATTGAGGCTACTGATTCTGCCGGATAGGTTGCCGGTAAACGGGATGCAGGCTGTAGCGGTAGACTTATCTGACGTTTGCTGTATTACAGGTTTCCCTTTCCTAGCTTTGGTGATTGAGGCTACTGATTCTGCCGGACAGATTGCCGGTAAATGGGATGTAGGCTGTAGCGGTAGTCTTATCTGACGCTTTCTGTATTACAGGTTTACCTTTCCTAGCTTTGGTGATCGAGGCTACTGATTCTGCCGGATAGATTGCCGGTAAACGGGATGTAGGCTGTAGCGGTAGGCTTATCTGACGCTTGCTGTATTACAGGTTTCTCTTTCCTAGCTCTGGTGATCGAGGCTACTGGTTCTGTCGGATAGATTGCCGGTAAACGGGATGTAGGCTGTAGCAGTAGGCTTATCTGACACTTGTGTATTACGGGTTTCCCTTTCCTAGCTTTGGTGATCGAGGCTTCAACGTCATATTGGCAGTAGCCGTTTTGACGGAAAGTGGGTCTCAGGTGCTGTAATTCTTGTTTCAATTGTCTGGGAGCAGAGACTGATAAAGCTCTGTGAGTCAGTGTATTGAGAAGTTCTTATGATGAAAACTATGAGCGTTCAGATAGAGGTCGGTGTGTGTAGGCTTGTGTTATACAGCATGCTCCGGTGTACCACAGCATTTCCAGCGTGCGTTTTCACCCGAATATTTGCATTTCTTGCATTTCATAATTAGTGACAACAAAACACATGTGGTGCTGTCAGTGGTAAATAATGCAAGCTGATAACAACGACTAAGGACATCTGATATATATTATCTGTAAGTTTGAAGACTGTAATGTTATTATAACTTATTGATAGTTTAAATTGTCTATTTTTATGAACTAAAATGTTGAGTAAATAGCAACAAAAATACTTTATTGAAATCTAAACTGCAAGAGACAAAAGTGCTCGACAATGCCATGCAACAATACTGGAAGCTTCACATCGTGTATGTATACGAAAGTGAGAGGTAGCCGTTAGAAATAAATAAAAATACATTTATTGTGTTTCTATTATAATTAGCAGTGAAGTAAAATTTTAATGCAATCAAGTACCGAGGCGGAAAAGGCTGTTGACGTATTTATAAAACAAAACATGTAACGGAACGGACAGCCTTTCGATTCCATTTCAAACATTACAGATTCAGTATACTTTATTAAGCCTCCAATAAACTCAATGCATTTTTATTTATACATTGCATAAATAAGCTCTCTGTTGTACATTTATTGATATAAATAAGAGGGACCTGTAAATGTTAAATTTGTCTACATCCTTAATATGTCAAAATAAAAATTTAGTTTCACTCACATGGTCTGCTCTGTCTATAAATATTGATTTATAAATACCTTCCTCAAACTCTTCTTAAGAAACCTTCCTTGTCTGTACATTTCATTTCCAAACCTTTGAAGTAATATGTTGTACGTTTCGTAAAAATACACGGAAGCTGAATAAAGAGATGATCCAATACCACTCGCTATTTGTTTACCTAGAAATTCCATTCGCTTTCTTTGATATCACATGAAAACAACCAAAAAGCACGAAAATGACAAAACAATAACAATTCATATCTTAGGAAGGGTTAATCCCAGTGACGAGGCCTATCTTTCAAGGCGAGGAAAGCTCCAAATAATAATTTTCATTAAAAGAAGAGAGTATAATGACTCGAAGAACTGAGGCTACTCTTCTGTACTCTTTCTATTGTACAGTCACACGTAGATTCAGTGTCGAGGTTTGAATTTCAAAGCCAGGGAAGCTCTGAGTAATAATTTTCATTAAAATAAGAGAGAATAATGGCTCAAAGAACTAAGGCTACTCTTTAATACCCTTTCTATTGTCCAGTCACACGTAGGTTCAGTGTCGAGGAGTGTCTTCCAAAGCGAGGGAGCTGTAAATAATAATTGTCATTAAAATAAAGGAGAATAATTACTCAAAGAACTAAGGGTACTCTTAATACTCTTTCTGTTGTACAGTCACACTTAGGACCAGTATCGAGGCGTGGCTTTCAAAGCGAGGGAAGCTACAAATAATAATTTTCATTAATAAAAGGGAGAATAATGACTCAAAGAACTAAGACTATTCCTGAGTACTCTTTCTATTGTACAGTCACACATAGGTCCAGTGTCGAGGCGTGACTCTCAATGCGAGAGAAGCTCCAAATAATAATTTTCATTAAAACAAGAGAGAATAATGACTCAAAGAACTAGGGCTACTCTTCAGTACTCTTTCTAATGTACCGTCACACGTAGGTCCAGTATCGAGGCGTGGTTTTCAAAGCGAGGAAAGCTCCAAATAATAATTTTCATTAAAATAAGAGAGAATAATGACTGAAAGAACTAAAGCTATACTTCTGTACTCTTTCTATTGTACAGTCACACGTAGGTCCAGTGTAGAGCTGTGACTTTCAAAGCGAGGAAAGCTCCAAATAATAATTTGCATTAAAATAAATGCGAATAATGGCTCAAAGAACTATGGCCACTCTTTAGTACTCTAGTATTTTAGTACTCTTTCTATTGTACAGTCACACGCAGGTCCAGTGTTGGGGCGTGACTTTCAAAGCGAGGAAAGCTCCAAATAATAATTTTTATTAAAATAAGAGAGAATAATGACTCAATGAACTAAGGCGACTCTTCAGTACTCTTTCTATTGTATAGTCACACGTAAGTCCTCCTTGCATTTCAAGACTGCTTACACTGCAGGTGATCACCGCCTGAAAACCATTTATTTGCAACTCAGTGCTCTATGCTAGTTTTATCCACGTTTATATATGTACATATATAATTTATAACTTCCCCTACATTAAATTAATAAACTATAATTTAAAATTTATCTACTTTTGAAGTAATTTTGTCATTTGTTCAAAACTTTTATACGCCAATTTAAGGGCCCTAAACATATCCATCTCGAAAATATGCTCTTTGTATTGGCAAATACGTACCTAGTGTTTTTGTTGAATATCTTCTTAAGTCGATTTCTGGATTGTGCTTCATTATTCAGAGTTGTAAAGAAAATAAAACTGTGAGACGGCGCGCCATATTGTTGGCAGCGGTTACTGGATATTAAGTCTAAAATTGTTGTGGAGGGGTTCGTCTAGACGCAGTTAGTGGGCCATTATGTATTCCTCATAACATTTTTCTGACAGCTCCAACATTGACTGTTTGTGTAAAGGGTTAACGTTCTCAAAGACTTGAAATGACTTATTAGGGGTGTGTGAAAATGCAAAAACTCCTAAGTGAACTAGGTATCTAAGATTGTAAACTAATGTAGCAGCACACAGTAATCATTCGAGTGGTACGGTTTCGATTTGAATCAATTTATTAAACCAAAAGAAGGACACACTTTGGAAGAACATGACACACAAATGGGAGATTATATTGCACTATTTATATCTCAGAGAAAATGTTGTAAGTGTCCTCCACCAGCATCTATACATGTTTGTACTCGTCTCACCATATTCTCTGAAGTTTTACGGAGAGTATCCTCGCCAATGTTACTTATTTCGTTTCGAATGGATTTCTTGAGAACGTCAATTGTCTGTGGCCTATTCTTGTACATTCTATTTTTAGATACCTCTAAGAAAATAACCAGTGAGGTTAGTTCAGGAGATCTGGGAGGCCACAGACCTTTTGAGAATATTCAGTTATCAAAGAAACTGCTTAAAAGTTCCATGATGTCATTAGAGGTATGGTACGTTGCTCCATCTTGCTGGAAGTAACCTTCTCTCAGTTCGATATCATCTCCGTAAAACTTCACAGAATATATGTATGTATGATATATGATACTTAAAATGGCGATGTTTTCATTGCAAGAACATTGTTTTCTCAATTTTCGTGGTGTGACATCTATTGAAATTCATCGCAAGTTAAGTGAGGCATGTGGTGCTGGTAACATGGATATGTCTAATGTACGTTCCTGGCTGCGACAGTTCAATGAAGACAGAACATCGTTTGGCAACAAACCAAGACAGTTCAGTGAGGCATGTGGTGATGGTACCATGGATGTGTCTAATGTACGTTCCTGGGTGCGACAGCTCAACGAACACAGAACATCGTGTGACAACAAACCAAGACAGTTAAGTGAGGTATGTGGTGATGGTATCATGGATGTGTCTAATGTACGTTCCTGGGTGTGACAGTTCAATGAAGACAGAACATCGTGTGACAACAAACCAAGACAGTTAAGTGAGGCATGTGGTGATGGTACCATGGATGTGTCTAATGTACGTTACTGGGTGTGACAGTTCAATGAAGACAGAACATCGTGTGACAACAAACCAAGACAGTTAAGTGAGGCATGTGGTGATGGTACCATGGATGTGTCTAATGTACGTTCCTGGGTTTGACAGTTCAATGAAGACAGAACATCGTGTGACAACAAACCAAGACAGTTAAGTGAGGCATGTGGTGATGGTACCATGGATGTGTCTAATGTACGTTCCTGGGTGCGACAGTTCAATGAAGACAGAACATCGTGTGACAACAAACCAAGACAGTTAAGTGAGGCATGTGGTGATGGTACCATGGATGTGTCTAATGTACGTTCCTGGGTGCGACAGTTCAATGAAGACAGAACATCGTGTGACAACAAACCAAGACAGTTAAGTGAGGCATGTGGTGATGGTACCATGGATGTGTCTAATGTACGTTCCTGGGTGTGACAGTTCAATGAAGACAGAACATCGTGTGACAACAAACCAAGACAGTTAAGAGAGGCACGTGGTGATGGCACCATGGATGTGTCTAATGTACGTTCCTGGGTGTGACAGTTCAATGAAGACAGAACATCGTGTGACAACAAACCAAGACAGTTAAGTGAGGCATGTGGTGATGGTACCATGGATGTGTCTAATGTACGTTCCTGGGTGTGACAGTTCAATGAAGACAGAACATCGTGTGACAACAAACCAAGACAGTTAAGTGAGGCATGTGGTGATGGTACCATGGATGTGTCTAATGTACGTTCCTGGGTTTGACAGTTCAATGAAGACAGAACATCGTGTGACAACAAACCAAGACAGTTAAGTGAGGCATGTGGTGATGGTACCATGGATGTGTCTAATGTACGTTCCTGGGTGCGACAGTTCAATGAAGACAGAACATCGTGTGACAACAAACCAAGACATTTAAGTGAGGCATGTGGTGATGGTACCATGGATGTGTCTAATGTACGTTCCTGGGTGCGACAGTTCAATGAAGACAGAACATCGTGTGACAACAAACCAAGACAGTTAAGTGAGGCATGTGGTGATGGTACCATGGATGTGTCTAATGTACGTTCCTGGGTGTGACAGTTCAATGAAGACAGAACATCGTGTGACAACAAACCAAGACAGTTAAGAGAGGCACGTGGTGATGGCACCATGGATGTGTCTAATGTACGTTCCTGGGTGTGACAGTTCAATGAAGACAGAACATCGTGTGACAACAAACCAAGACAGTAAAGTGAGGCATGTGGTGATGGTACCACGGATGTGTCTAATGTACGTTCCTGGGTGTGACAGTTCAATGAAGACAGAATATCGTGTGACAACAAACCAAGACAGTTAAGTGAGACATGTGGTGATGGTACCATGGATGTGTCTAATGTACGTTCCTGGGTGTGACAGTTCAATGAAGACAGAACATCGTGTGACAACAAACCAAGACAGTTAAGTGAGGCATGTGGGGATGGCACCATGGATGTGTCTAATGTACGTTCCTGGGTGTGACAGTTCAATGAAGACAGAATATCGTGTGACAACAAACCAAGACAGTTAAGTGAGGCATGTGTTGATACCATGGATGTGTCTAATGTACGTTCCTGGGTGCGACAGTTCAATGAAGACAGAACATCGTGTGACAACAAACCAAGACAGTTACGTGAGGTATTGGGTGATAGTACCATGGATGTGTCTGATGTACGTTCCCTGGGTACGACATTTGAATGAAGGGAGAACACGTTTTTGATTTTTCGGACCTTCATTCAGGATTGTGTGCACAGGTAACACGGAAATTCAATTTTGGAGGCGATGTCTGCAACTGTCTTGATCTGTTGTCACAATATGATGCTGTTGGATGAATGAATGTAAACGTGGTCGTAGAAGCACGCTCTGGTTCCTCTCTGGTCGCACATTTGAGGTCACCGTAAGCACACCATTGAAGAGATCCACGATCTGGCTATGCAAAACCGCCGAATGTAAATTCATGAGACTGCTGAGGTTGTAGGCATCTCAACTGACTGAGTGCACAACATCCTCCATGAAAAATGGGTAATGAAAAAGCTGTGTGCAAGATGGGTGCCGCGATTGCTAACAATCGAACAAACCCGCATCCGGAAGAACACTTCTGCCGAGTGTATGGCGATGTTTAATCGCAATCCGCAGGACTATTTACACCACTTTGTATGCCGTTATGGCCAAGGCCACTGTTTTTATGGAATTCTCAAGGAGTAATTCTCATAGACTACGTAGTAAAAGGCAGAACCGTAACTGGAGCCAATTATGGTTTATTTTTGGGTTGTTTGCAACATGAGTTGAATGAAATGAGACCGAGATTGAAACACAAACAAGTGCTCTTTCAGCAGGACAATGCACTATTACAGATATCAGCAATCGTAATGACGAAAGTGCATGAGTTGGGCTTTGAATTTGCTCCTCATCCACCTTACTCACCAGACTTAGTCCAAAGTGACTTTTTACTATCCCCAAACTGGAAAATTTGACTTGATGGTAAGAAATTTTTATCAAATGAAGAAATGACAGTCACCGTCAGGGAGTATTTTACAGACCTTGATGGAACCTATTTTTCCGACGGGATGAAAAAGCTGGAACTTCGCTGGACCTATTTTCTAGCTATCAATGGAGACTATGTCGAGAAATAACGAAAAATAAAATATTCATGGCCTTTAACCAGATTTATCGAAAGACCCTTGTAAATCAGAAAAAGCAATTAAATCCATTGCAAACAGGAGAAAAAGAAGCTTATGTCCATTATAATGGATGTAGGGACTGAAAGGGTCAAAGATTCAGGGATACCAAAACAATTATTCTGATGAAAATTTAATATTGAACTTTTGAGCGTGATACTTTCCCTACATAGTAAAGAAGGTTATTGCATAGCATTTTACATATGCATTAGATCTAGCATACTTCATAATTATTGTTTCACAAGCAATGCTGTATATATAGACACTGAGCATGCAGTAAAAACAGTACATGTGTATTGTCATTAGGATAACGTGGTGTCAGAGGTGGGATTACACGTTTCACGGCACATGTAGCATAAATAATCATATGTACTTATTACCAATAACTGAAATTGTCCTTTTTCATGAACACCTATATTTGTGGCTGCATTCTGTTGCAAATCCAAAGTGTTAAATCATTATACACTCACAAATCTAGTTTTAGTTGCGAAATAAAAACATATCTACAGGGTTTAGGAAGATATAATCCACAGTTAAGTCGTACAGGAAATATAAAGTTTATTAAAAACATTTATATTTTTTCTACAAAAACATTTACATTTTATCCAAACCTGCGTCTGGTTAGGTTTGTACAGCATGGTTCAAAAACCAAAAGTATGCTAAATAATTAAGTTACACGATGAAATTTAAATGTTATACATAAAAAGAAAATGTAATTTCAAATATATCGGAGTTAGTTTCAAAACATTTGACTATGACCTAAAGTCTATTGTATTTACTTATTACTACAATAAGATAATGTTTATCTTGAAGTAGATAGAGGAATAAGTGTTTGTACAAGAGTAGAAATAGTCATGTATACATCACATAACGACAAAAACGTTTGACAATCACTTAAAGTCTACTGTATTCCCTTGTAACTACAATAAGATAATGTTTATCTTGAAGTAGATAGAGCAATAAGTGTTTGTAGAAGAGTAGAGAAAGTCATGTATACATCACATAACGAAAAACAATTGGCTATCACTTAAAGTCTACTGTATTCCCTTATAACTACAATAAGATAATGTTTATCTTGAAGTTGATAGAGCAATAAGTGTTTGTACAAGAGTAGAGAAAGTCATGTATACATCACATAACGACCAAAACGTTTGACAATCACTTAAAGTCTACTGTATTCCCTTATAACTGCAATAAGATAATGCTAATCTTGGAGTAGATAGACCAATAGCTGTTTGTGCAAGAGTAGAGAAAGTCATGTTTACATCACATAACGACCAAAACATTTGACTACCACTTAAAGTCTACTGTATTCCCTTGTAACTACAATAAGATAATGTTTATCTTGAAGTGGATAGGGCAATAAGTGTTTGTACAAGAGTAGAGAAGGTCATGTATACATCACATAACGACCAAAACATTTGACTACCACTTAAAGTCTACTGTATTCCCTTGTAACTACAATAAGATAATGTTTATCTTGAAGTAGATAGAGCAATAAGTGTTTGTACAAGAGTAGAGATAGTCATGTATACATCACATAACGACCAAAACATTTGACTATCACTTAAAGTCTACTGTATTCCCTTGTAACTACAATAAGATAATGTTTATGTTGAAGTAGATAGGGCAATAATTGTAAAAGAGTAGAGAAAGTCATGTATACATCACATAACGACCAAAACATTTGACTATCACTTAAAATCTACTGTATTCCCTTGTAACTACAATAAGATAATGTTTATCTTGAAGTAGATAGAGCAAAAAGTGTTTGTACAAGAGTAGAGAAAGTCGTGTATACATCACATAACGACCAAAACATTTGACTATCACTTAAAGTCTACTGTATTGCCTTGTCACTAGAATAAGGTAATGTTTATGTTGAAGTAGAGCAATAAGTGTTTGTTCAAGAGGGCCTAGTATAGATTCCAGACCTAGGCTATTAGATATATAGACTTATTTGTAACTACAATAGGATAACCTTTATCTCAATTAATATGAAGTGGACGGAGGAGTAAGTGTACAAGATTAGATAGTTTACAGCTGTCATATACATAATTTAAAAATAGTCTTGTGTTGTAAAATGCTTTCTAACGTCAATTTTTGTAGTGTTAAGTGAGCCATAGATGCTTAAGTCCTTTCTTGGTGGATTAGAAGCTAATTATTCCAGACCTATATTTGTTATTCGATAGCTGAAATATCCGACGTGCCCAAGCTTTTGCAGTTTATTCCTACACCACTTAGCCTTAGGGTTCACTCGCCTTAAGTTTTTGGAGATATTAAAACTATTGCACAAGGCGAGTTTATTACTAGAAACGAATGCACACAAAGAAGCTGACAGTCAGAACAAAAGAAAGCTGATGCTAGATTAAATTTCAGTAGTTTCTCTTGTTAGCATCACTATACGTCTTGAAAGAACCTGGTGCACGTGGTAAAGCTTCCCACAGCTCGCTTCTTGGGATACGAACTTGGGAAACTGGCGTTTATAACTGCGGATTTCCGCTGTCAAGGTAAAACTTTCATGCAGGAAATTGAAACAGAAAACAGGGGGAAAGAGTGTTTGCTTTAGGTTTAGAACAAACTTCTGAATCTGTAATAAAATTATTAAAATTGAAGAATATACCAAGATTTTTCCCCTATCAAATAGAAACAGGAGAGGGAGCGCTTGTAGTGAAAGAGGAAGAAAAATGGGACAGAGAAATAAAGTCGCGAATAAAGAAACTTACGTCAGAAAAGCAAAAACGTACATACATGTCAGGAGAACTGTTTGGGTAATGCATAATTAACTATTAAATACACGTTAAAAGTAGTTTTTAATTCAATAATATTTGTTATTACCACATAATTTATTTTTAGACAGCTGATAGTCCTTTTAGCAGTTTATGACCATGTTAAAAATAGAAAATTATTTCGCTCAAAAGCTTTTAACCCCAGCAATGCCAAATTTGGTTTCTTGTGGAATGTGACATTCAAGAAGGCCATGCATATGAGTTTAATAATACTTGTATAAAATGGCGGGTCATTTGGAGGTTAAATATGAAATATATTGAACATGTTGAACCAATTGTTCAATATATATTGTTCAATATATTGTTCCTATACCAATATATGAACCGACTTGTCTATAAGAATAGAATGTGAGATGATAATACAAGACAGCAAAATTATCATGAAAACACTTCGGATAACGAGAGGAATACGACCACCTTTGTACAGCACTTTATAAGAATTGAAAACACTACCAGGCGACAATTCTATCGATCACGTGATGAACACGTGTGCAGCGAGAATTGATGATCACGTGATTACAATGTTGTGAGATTTATGGCATGCTGCCAAGAGTTTCAGGTTTCAGGTTTTTATTTTGAGTTTCATGGCCTGGTGCCGGTACAAATGACCCGGCTTACAGGCCAAAATTTTCATTGAGGTTATATTTTGGGAATTAAATGCTTATTGTCTACGTGGGTATATATAAAACCCATACGGTGACCTTTCTTAGCCCACCGAGAACAGTTTTATTAAGTTAGTGTCTTTCAGTGTCCTTTTTTGCTATGTACAGTATTTACAAGCGCTTATTTTGCACTTTTATTTGCACACACACACACACACACACACACACACACACACACACACACACACACTTCACTATTTACACTGCTCCGTGCGGCAGCGTGCTGCTGTCTCCTGGGCTGCTGCGACGGCGGCCTCTACATATGGGGAAAGGTCTGAGCCGGAAGGACTTGGGCGCGCATTGTGGTGTAACAGTGGCATTAGAATATTTTTATGCGTGCATGCTTACGGTGTTTTGGTTCACCTTTCCCAATGTTGTTAATTTTTGGATTGCTATGTTGCCGTATGCGCGCCCAGATGGAAGAGGCTCGTTTTATTACGGCCTCGGGGATGTAGGGGATATGGGTTTCTTGACGAAGGCTGGCAGTAGTCGTGCGGATAGGGACAGATAGGATTTTACTAAGGAGAGGTTTTGTAAGGTTTGGAGGTATTTTAGGGCGGTTTTGGAGGTGTTGGCCCAGACCACGCAGGCGCACAGGACTACGGATAAAATAAAGGTCTATATAGGATGATCTTCGAATGCAGCTTTAGCTGTTTGCTCCTAAATATGGGGGTGCACATCTTTAATCGCTGACGCCCTTTGTTGGCGCTATCTCTTAGTTGGGTGGTCCAATGCATCGTGCGCGTCAACGTCACGCCGAGGTACTTGACCTGCTGACGGCAGTGCAATACTTGACCATCGACCGCTAGGTCCATTGCCAAAGGGCGCCGCTTTGTAAAATGTATAAGCTGGCATTTGTTCACATTAATTTTGATTTTCCAGTCATGAAGCCATTAAAGGAAGCGGTCAATGTACCACTGCATCTCTAAAAGTCCATAACGAGGATTTTTATGATGGTTGTATATTGCAGTGTCGTCAGCATACATTGCAACTTTGCATCTGGCGTCCACGGGAAAGTCGTTGGTGAACAGTATGTACAGGAAGGGAGGCATAATGGCCCCCCTGTGTTACACCTGCCTGCAACACTCTCTCCTTTGAGGAGGAGCGACCCACTTGGACGTAGAAGCGCCGATTTCTCATACATGGAGATCCAATATTTAGTGGAAATATATGTAATATTAGGCTATGTCTGTAACTTGAAAACTAGAGCTAAACTGGAAATTTCAATGCCATTATCGAATTCAGTGGCTCCAATTTAGTCAATATTAGTTAATCTCATTTCCTTAACATTTTGTGTGTAGAACAGTATATTTGTTAAATGTAAAACGGGTTGTTTGTTGGGTTAGCAATTCACTGGAGCGAAAGCTGCCATCTAGGCGGACCTATGGTCGACACTTGAATGGTAAGTGGCTTTCTTAGACTCTTCTTTAGTAACTGATAACCATATTAAAATACAAAAAGGTTCACATGTGACAAAAGTTCGACTTGAGTAGGGGAATTTTGGTATGAATAACAGAGTTGCTTGAAGGGAATCACGACACAAGCAGGACGATCTGTCCAGTAAGGAAGACGTGTCTGGTGAAAGTACTTGTTCCTGTGGAGCTAACGAATTAGTGTACTCGCGTGATATGCGCTTCATATACGGTAACTGCAGACCGTAATATAGATTGGTTTCCCTTAATCGTCAACTTCGCGATTCATGTCATTGTAACAAAAAAATAAGTAGTCCCACAACGAGTCTTAAACTTGGATTCCAAAGTTATCAGTGTTATCCTATATATCCACGCATACCTTGAGATAAACCTCTTGCTCTAAACTGATGCTAGACCACGCATCGCTTTAATTGACAAAAGGTTTCCCTTAGTCAAAAGCGGCGACACAGGAATGTGGTATCTGTACAGCAACATCACATAAGAAAATAATCGAGTGTCAACTGTCAGTTAACAGTTGGAAATTTACAGAACTAAGGGCCTGTATTACGATCTCCGGTTAAGGTGTTGGTTAACAGTTAACTTGGAGCTACACGCAGTGGTCGGTATTACGACCTTCGGTTAAGGGCTAACTGAGAGTTATATCTGGAGTTAACTAACCCTCACCTCGAGTAGCGGTTAGTGACATAACTTGGAGTTTACCTTCATACACAAAAAAGAAAATGGCGTACCTCCAGGCCAGATTGAATGTTGACAGCGATTCTGAGGGTGAAATGTTGGCACAGTATTTATTTAATAAAAGAAGAGCTAAAAGAATTAGAATGTGGAACGATAAATTCATATATACATATATGTGATATGTTGAAAATGAAATAAAATAAACCACATGATTATTAGGTGTCTTGATGTAATAGGTTATGGAATGATAATTACTAGTGTCCCATGGTGTCAGTGACATGTTGAATAAAACAAATGTTTTAGGTTATACAATTTGTATCGATATCCAAACCGTTATTGCAAACACTATTGACACATGTAATGTAGCTAATTACATGTACAATACCATAATAGTTTTGTCCTACAATGTGCCTTAATGAATACAATTTGCTAACTATATTGCGACTTATGCAGTGTGTGCGCTGTCTCAATACAAGTTAAAGTATTACTTATGATTCTTGCCGTACCTACTATAGATGGTGCAAATGCAGTACATAAATATATTTGCTGCAAATTGCACACGTAAAGAAATGTTAAAACCTTCCCATCTTGTATCCCGTGGTATTTAAATGAAGCCATTTATTTGTTCAATTGCGTTTTTCAATCAAGGACACAATGCTGTGACTGAAATGTGGCGTTTATGAAGTGCCAAGGAGAAATATAAGTGTGCTGTAACCTGTTTCCTTATAGGAAAAAGCATAGATATTGCTTCATAACTAGCCAAATATATTAAGTTTAAAAAAAAAAATCAGGTACCAAGTTACTGGTCCCAGAATGCATATTTTATAACCTTGCTTTTATTCATGGATGACTCGTAATTTGTGGACCTTACCTCTTTGCATATACCTCTGTGAAATCATAATCTATATAAGAAGAGGTGATTTATTCATGAGGATAAACTACTAACCAAAGTATTTTAGCCAAATTATATTTGTGCAATACCATTATTAGAATTAATAAGTTATGTGGCCTAATTTTTAAAATATTTTGATTACAAATCTGTTGGTGTTTATAAATTAACAAGGAATTTAATATATTCTCCATATATCTCACCTAATCTATAATAACACTAACCAAACGCAACCTATATAACCTATAACACTGACCTAACGCTATGAAAATTAATATAACGCTGTGGAAAAATCTAAACTGTAAAGAACTATCCTAGACCTTATTACGAATAAACTATTAATGAAAATATCACGAAAATATATAGAGAAGAGCTAATAAAAAGTTAAAACAAGACATCTGATGCTACTACATATGTTTTGTATTCACGCTAATTCACATTCTAAACACAAGAGAGCGTTGCAAACAAGGTAAAATCCTAGTGGAAAATATTGCCAACCGTTCACATTCCACCATAATGCATAGGGTAATAAACCTACAGGTAAATTGAGTTCGTAATACGAGGCACTGAACCTAACCAATAGTTACTGATAACTGAAAGGTAACAAACTTCCGCTAGTAACCGGAGATCGTAATACAGGCCCTAAGAAAGATAGGCGCTAAATATTTCTGTATATTTCCTGCAATAGTTATCTCTGAAGGACTATTTAGAGCATCAGGACTCATATGTGACAGAAAAAGAAGTAGATTACACCCTGAAAGAGTGAAAATGCTAATATTTTGAACAAAAGCTTATAAAAGTGGACTGCCTTGCTTTTAAATGTCGAGTGTAGGGTTTAAAAATAAGAACACTGATTGTTTTAAGTTTTGTCTCATTAAATATTGTTGCGTGTATAGGCTGAGCAAGATTTAGAAATTTCTGTAATCACTTATTTTCGATGCCTTGAGTCTGGGCACATCTGTGTGTAAATGTTGTATGATTAAGCATAAATTCTGCCGACTGGTAAAACATGTACTTTGGACTGGTAAATCATACATCTTGCTGGCTTAGGGAAATAATTCACAGGTGGCGTGCCACAGGCCTCAACTTGTTCTCCATGTTTTAAACAATGAATCACACATCCTGCTGATCAAGGGAAATAATGCTTAGTTGGTCAGTAACTGGTTTAAACATGTGCTCAATGATACAAACAATGATTGCACAATATGGTGCAAATTAACAGTTAGCGTGGGAATCGCTGAGTTGACTTTTTAGTAGGACCCCTATTTAAGGTTGATTGAGTTAGCCCCCGGGGGAGAGACTTCAGAGAGATTCGAGAGGGGACTTGCTGCTGGTCTCTGTAAGAATCAACAAGAGTTTATTTCACAAGTGCTACCACGAGTAGATCGGCAGCGGGGCGTACCAGATCGTACACCTTTTGACAGTCACACAAGGTTCAAGCCATACAAACAACACATCGCTAAAGGTAAAGTTGCATTATGTTATTATGTATTTAAATGTTACCAAAGCGCCCCTGATCTCATCCAGATCCAGGAAGTGCCCTGTAGAAATACTAGGCATCTATGAAATATAGTTACTCAATTCAGTTTGACTTAGAAGTTTCTTTCGCTCTACCCTTTCAGTAGCTACACCCCCAGTTGCAGATTAGGTTTGTAAGTCTTTCACCCCCCGCCGCTTACAATCCTGGTCCACAACAATATGTACACCTGTATAGAAAATGAGTAGTTGTCAAACATTTTTATGATTACTCACTCAGATGAGATGTTCTTCATATCCCCAAAAGCGCTTTTCGATCAGGTTTTGACCATCTTCAGTGTGTGTTGACCAGCTACTGAGGTGGAGACGAGCCGAACCTTCCAAGAAACTTCTGCTCCTGTGACAGTCATTTGGTTATCTCCTGATTTGTGCTGCCAACTTCTGGGACTGGAACACTGTGGCCGGACACAGGTGGCTGATGGTCATCTGTGGTGTTGACTGGTTGTAACTGTTTTACCTCTGGATGTGGGTTAATTGAACTGTCGACCTGTGGTGGCGGATGAAATTCCATTTTTTCTTTTTCCCCCTCGTTCTCTGGACCAATATTTAAGTTACTGGTTGTTTTTGAGAGATGTGCTTCCTCACTCATATGTTCCTGAAGTAAACTAGATTGGTTGACATATGGGTTAATTTCAACTGGGTCTAAGTTCTTTAAATTTGTTTCAACGACATCAATGTTGGATGTTTTAACTTTTTTAATAAGTTGTAAAACACTGTTTAATGGTGGTATCTCAAAATTCAAAAGGTTTTTTGTTTCACTATTTAGGATATAAATTTTTTCCCAAATATCTAATTCATTAACTGTTTGTACATGTTTCAATAGTTGTATACTTTGGCCAATTTCATGGTTGTGTTTCCAGAAATGGTTGGCAACTGCAGACTTTTCTATTTGTTTAAGTTTTATATTCCTCAGGTGTTCCGTTTGACGGGTTTTTAAATTTCTCTTAGTTCTTCCAATATAATATGCTTCACAATTGTCTACATTACTATCAATGATAGTGACCTATTAGTATCTTTTGATGTCATTTCTTTGTTCACAAACGTCCCAACTGGGAAGATTTCTTCATTATTACAAGAATGGCTTACTTCAATTAATATTAATGAAGCTGAGATTCATGATCTACTAACTTGTACTACCAGTTGTATTGACCAGAATACCTTCACATTTAATGGAAGATTATACACTCAAACACATGGTTTAGCTATGGGTAATCCATTATCTCCATTCTTAGCTGACTTATATATGAGCAACTTAGAAATTCAAGTAACATCTACTCACTCAGATATATTTAAAGTATGGTACAGATATGTTGATGATATTTTCTCCATCATACCCAAAGATAAAATTAATGAAGCCTTAGAAATTCTCAACAGGCAAGATGAATCTATCAAATTTACTATGGAAATAGAAGATCAAGGACTCTTACCTTTTTTGGATTTAAAAATTTCCAAGTACCATAATAAATTGAATTTTGGTATTCATAGGAAAAATACACATGTGGACAATTACATCAAAGCTAATAACTATAATCCAACATCACATCAACTTGCAGTATTCCATTGTTTAATCCACAGACTTATAAATGTACCTATGCTTGAACAGGAATATCAATTAGAATACCAACACATCTTGCATGTTGCAAAGATCAATGGCTTTAAAGAATCAACTATATTTAAAATAATTAATGAACATATATACAAAAACCACATAAGTTCATTTACTACTTTAAAGAAACGAGAAAATACTGTTATCTACAAGAAGTTTACCTATCATCCTTGGGCATTCAACAAATTTAAAAGAATTTTTCATAATTATAATATAAAATTGGCCCCAAAGAATAATTTCAACCTTAAGAATCTGCTCAAAAAACCTTTAAGCAACACTATTGATAAATTGAAATTATCTGGAATATAAAAAAAAAAAAAAAAAATACCATGTGACAATTGTGAAGCATATTATATTGGAAGAACTAAGAGAAATTTAAAAACCCGTCAAACGGAACACCTGAGAAATATAAAACTTAAACAAATAGAAAAGTCTGCAGTTGCCAACCATTTCTGGAAACACAACCATGAAATTGGCCAAAGTATACAACTATTGAAACATGTACAAACAGTTAATGAATTAGATATTTGGGAAAAAATTTATATCCTAAATAGTGAAACAAAAAACCTTTTGAATTTTGAGATACCACCATTAAACAGTGTTTTACAACTTATTAAAAAAGTTAAAACATCCAACATTGATGTCGTTGAAACAAATTTAAAGAACTTAGACCCAGTTGAAATTAACCCATATGTCAACCAATCTAGTTTACTTCAGGAACATATGAGTGAGGAAGCACATCTCTCAAAAACAACCAGTAACTTAAATATTGGTCCAGAGAACGAGGGGGAAAAAGAAAAAATGGAATTTCATCCGCCACCACAGGTCGACAGTTCAATTAACCCACATCCAGAGGTAAAACAGTTACAACCAGTCAACACCACAGATGACCATCAGCCACCTGTGTCCGGCCACAGTGTTCCAGTCCCAGAAGTTGGCAGCACAAATCAGGAGATAACCAAATGACTGTCACAGGAGCAGAAGTTTCTTGGAAGGTTCGGCTCGTCTCCACCTCAGTAGCTGGTCAACACACACTGAAGATGGTCAAAACCTGATCGAAAAGCGCTTTTGGGGATATGAAGAACATCTCATCTGAGTGAGTAATCATAAAAATGTTTGACAACTACTCATTTTCTATACAAGAAATATCTCACTTTTAATAACTTGACTATGTCTTCTTTAAAAAAAAAAAAAAATATGTACACCTATTTAATTTTATTAGTATTACGCAATTCCACCAACTTTCTATTTTGTATTGAAACTAGAAGTTAGAATGACGGTATCGAGCATCGAGATAAAATTATCGACCAATCCCTACTTCAAAGTTTGAAAATATCGAAATAATATCGAAGCTTGATTCAATGTATTAGACATCGATATCTCCAAGTATCGATAGATCGAGACATCGACGCTAGCGTGGTGTCGTGTTTCTTGATTGTACCTCCTAGAACAGCAGAGCAGCGCAGTTTACGCCGAGAACAGCTAGTAAAAATTTAAGTCTCATTTATGAAATAAAAAAAAAAGAAGGCAGGGACATGGACAGCAATACCTAAGACACAAGATGAGGGTTGGTTGGAGTGGTGGGGTGGTAGCGGCAGCGCCGTCGCAGGCAGACGCAGTGGATGCTGCTCATCTGTGGCAGCCGCAGTCGCCGAGCTGCCCCTGTCGGTACAAGACCCGCCGCACACACCTTCACTAGCCTCATACTGTTAGTGTTTGTGTTCGGGAGTGAACCTAACGTGTGCCGTCAACCTGCAGCCTCTCCTCGCGGCCAACGGTGAGTACACCATCACTATCAAAATATCACTTTCATTGTTTTGACTACCAACTCTTACAAAATAAGTTTACAACTCTACAATAAGTTTTCTTTTTACTTTAAAAAATATATTTTCTTATTTCTCTGCTCTGTAAGTGATTCAATATGTTTTACTGACAGACATTGCCTCCAATTCTTCCAAAATTCTGCCACATAGCTCACAAAATTCAACATTTCTATATTGTAATGGCCTTTTTTTGTCATTATTGATATTAAATCAACTCAGAACTTAGAAATTCTCAGCAAAAGTTTTAAAATAATTCTAGATCGAAGCGAGACTTAAACATAAAGCGATGTTATAGTTTTCAATGCCATTATCTGTAAAATAATTATTACAATTTAAAATATTTATGTAACTTGAAGGAAAGACTTCTGAAATTTAAAACAATAGCAATTTTAGAAAATTTAAAACAGTTTTTGCAAAGAAAATTTTATACTTTACAAATATACGTGAAAAATGTTACAGTTTTGCAGGTATAACTTCTTTTCTAGCAAAATGTTTAGGATTTCGCAAAAATAAATTAAACCTTATTTTATGTTGAAGCCAATTGTTAATAGTTCTCAAATATCAGAAGTTACTTTAAAGTGCTTTTCTGAGAATTACGAAGTTATATTGAAACTTCAAGCAGTAACGTAGCAAATCCTTGGAATCTTTATGCAATCAAATCTAAAAAGCGCCATCTATCTCAGCATTTTAGTATTATCAGAAATACAAAGATAACAAAGAAACTTCAGGAAACTTATTGTGTAATATTATAATTTTGATATCGTTTTCTACAGCAAAGCTACGGAAGTAACTCTAAAATCCATGTACTATCTTGTATTATCAACAATTATTTCATATTTTCTGAAATATATGGTAACGCCGAACCAATATTTAGATATTTAAGATTATTAATCTGAGATTTTAGGTTGGTTACGACTTTCGTGTTGCACCTTCATTATATTTTTAATGTACAATCACTTCTTCCTCTATCCAGTTCTATATTAACATTATATTATTGCAGTTACGAGGGAATACAGTAGAATTTAAGTGATAGTCAAATGTTTTAAACAACTCGTCGGTGTGTGATGCTTTATAATTCCGCTCTCCAAAAAACGTTTTTCTAAAAATGCTTGTTTTTTAGTTTAAGGACCCTCTTATTTTTGCGTGAAGTACAATTCTGCCCTTAATTAATATTTATACGTCAAGTAGAGGATGTAAAATTATTTAAATATAAAAGCTAGATACACGATACCCGATAGGGGGTTTCCCTTATCCTAACAGACGAATGTCGGTAACTGTAAGCTCTATGGATCCTGGGATCATTTCAGCATTATTTCATCCATTCCATTCATCGTCCGATATGACTTAAAAAGTTAAAACGACGTAAATTAAAAAAAAAAATGACACGCGATAATTGCATGCTTGACACCACCTACTTCAAGATTCAATACAAAATAGAAAATTGGGAGAACTTTGCAATGCCAAAAAAATTAAATAATTGCACATATGCAATGAGGCAAACTCAACATTGTCACTGTTCTTATTTTTAAACTTTAAATTAGATGTTTAAAAGCAAAACCATACACTTTTATAGGTATTTGTTTAAAAATATTACAGTTTTCACTCTTACGTGGTCAAGTCTACTTCTTTTTCTGTCACATATGAGTCCTGCTGTGCTAAATAGTCTTTCAGAGAAAACTGTTGGAGGTGGAATATCCAAGTATTTAGCGGATAATCTGTTTTTAGTTCTGGAAAATTTGAATTTGTTTTCCAGTAATCCAGTACACTAGAAATAGGAGGTGACAAATCGCCGTTGAGATATGTTGTAAGTATCGGAATATACTGCAAGTCACTGCTCAATAATTGAATTAGTTTTAGTAGCTCTTCGATATGACAATCGCCACGTCTTCCCTCCGCCTTAAACGAAGAACAAGCGGAATTCTATCACCTAGGAGAGAAAAAAATGACTGGCGATACAAGTAGATTCAGCGAACTATTGCATTACAGCCATTTCACAATGATTAATGAATTGACGTAAAAATTTAGACAATTTTGAAAAATCAAGTAGTACTATGGACGTTATTTAGAAGCTTTTCTATTATAAAAAACAACAGAAATACCTTTGCCTCTAAACAAATAATCCTATCGAATACTTAAATGAAATAATACTTAAATATGAATATGTTTTGATGTAACTAATGCATTTTATTTATGAATGGATTATTTCAGGTATTAAGAGAGGGAGTACATATTAAAATTGATATAATATCCAAAGAACTCGCAGATCTTTGTAAGTAAATTTGCTTCATTGGTTGCTTTTATATTCTTTATATCATTATATCGCCTAATTGTGTCATAATGAAATTTTTTATCCCTGTGCTAGTTATTTATAATAACAAATAAAATTTGGAAAGGTAGAGTCAGAATGTAAAATTCAATGCCATAGCCGGGATTTGACCTTCTGGTTGCCGTCCAGCTGCTCTAATCTTTGAAATACTATGGCCAACGTTAGCCATAGTAGCTCAAGTATTAGGGCGGCTGGAGGAGAACCAGAAGATCCGTGGTTCAAAACCCGGCTATAGCACTAAATTTTTCAGTCTGACTCTACCTTTCGATACTTCAGCCTACACACGGCCAGTGTGAAAGAACAATTAATTTCTATTAAAAATAAAATTGTTTGAATATCAAAATTATGTTCCGAAATTTCACTGAAAATAATTTTCAGATTTTCTTTAAAAGCTTTATATGTCTGTGTTCGTAAAAAAACATAACTTAAAAACTAAAAGTCGATTTAGTACTAAACATAATAATCTAGGAGTGCGCTCGAACATTATTAAAAACGCTTCCGCCCGCCTCGGTAGCGTAGATGGTAGCATATCTGCCTCACGTTCAAGAGGTCCCGAGTTCGAATCTCCGCACAAGTGAATTACCTGGATAAGGCTTTTTGTGGGGCTTTCCCTTATCCTAAAAAACGAAGGTCTGGTAACTCTAAGCTCTATGTACCCTCTACTCATTTGGACATCATTCCATTTATCGTCCAATATGACTTAACGTTAGCGATGTTCTCTTATTCTGAAAAACGAATGTCTGGTAACTCTAAGCTGTATGTACCCTGTACTCATTTGAACATCATTTCTTTCACCGTCCGATATGACTTAACGTTGGAGGTTTTCTCTTATCCTTTAAAGATGAATATCTGGTAACTCTAAGCTCTATGTACCCTGTACTCTTTTGAACAACATTTCATTCATCGTCCGATATGACTTAACGTTGGAGGTTTTCTCTTATCCTGAAAGATGAACGTCTGCTAACTCTAAACTCTATGTACCCTGTACTCATTTGAACATCATTTCATTCGTCGTCCGATATGACTTAACGTTGGAGGTTTTCTCTTATCCTAAAAGATGAATGTCTGGTAACTCTAAGCTCTATGTACCCTGTACTCATTTGAACATCATTTCATTCGTCGTCCGATATGACTTAACGTTGGAGGTTTTCTCTTATCCTAAAAGATGAATGTCTGGTAACTCTAAGCTCTATGGACCCTGTACTCATTTGAACATCATTTCATTCATCGTCCGATATGACTTAACGTTGGAGATTTCCCTTATCCTGAAAGATGAATGTCTGGTAACTCTAAGCTCTATGTACCCTGTACTCATTTGAACATTTCATTTATCGTCCGATATGACTTAACGTTGGAGGTTTTCCCTTATCCTGAAAGATGAATGTCTGGTAACTCTAAGCTCTATGTACCCTGTACTCATTTGAACATTTCATTTATCGTCCGATATCACTTAACGTTGGAGGACGTACGAAGAACACTCCTGCTTAGCAAAGTGCCCTTTAAGTGAAAAAGTTTTGAAACTGTTTAATTTCTGAAAAATATTTAATAATTTTGATGAAATTCCACATGATAAACGTACTCTGACAAAATTAATGCCTGCCGTGCTAGGTTCGATTCCCGGCGGTAGGGCAAGGTTTTACCTTTACGACCAAGATAATTCCTCATCATCCCCAGAGTCTAAAGAATGAATGAGAGTGTGCATGTGTACGTGATTTAATGAATAAAGCCCAACGAATACGAGAACGGCCGCCGATATGGCCATTGGAGTTTAAAGGCGAGGTATAAATGAGGGGAAAAATTAGATCATTCCATAGCAACAACACCCTGTCGATTTCTAATCCTTTTAGTCTATTTTTATAATAATGATATCAGTGATTATATTATATATAGGAATAATTATACTTTCGATTCAAATGTAATTTATTTTTCTTCTTAAATAAAGTCTCTTGATCCTTATATTGCAATATCCAACTAAGGAGAACAACGCCATCTATGCAGTTCATGCTGAGTGGAGGAAAATTTTTATTTATTGACATATCATTTCTGGCTCAAAGGTATGTAGAATAAAAAACACCACAGTCAAATTAAGAAAGGAAAAGGGTTATACTAATAATATGAACGTACAAATAAAAATAAAATGGTACAGGCTACGCTGACCCTTGCATTGATTACTCTAAAAAATTTCATTTCCCATGCTTTAATTGTTTTTTTTAATTTTACGTCCTCCAGTATAATATCAAACGATGAATGAAATGATGTTCAAATGAGTACATGGTACATAGAGCTTAGAGTTACCAGACATTCATCTTTCAGGATAAGAGAAAACCTCCAACGTTGTCCTATCGGACCATGAATGAAATGATGTTCAAATGAGTACAGGATACATAGAGCTTAGAGTTACCAGACATTCATCTTTCAGGATAGGAGAAAACCTCCAACGTTGTCCTATCGGACCATGAATGAAATGATGTTCAAATGAGTACAGGGTACATACAGCTTAGAGTTACCAGACATTCATCTTTCAGGATAAGAGAAAACCTCCAACGTTAAGTCATAGCGGACGATGGATGAAATGATGTTTAAATGAGTACAGGGTACATAGAGCTTAGAGTTACCTTACATTCATCTTTGCGATTAGGGAAACTCTGGAAAAAGCTTTATTTAGATAACTCAACCTGGCCGAGATTCGAACTCGAGATCTCTTGAATGTGAGGCAGACAAGCTATTATTACGCTACAGGGCGGATATTCGCGCATGTGTTTCGTAGATTACCATTTAGATATCGTTTGAATCGAAGGAGGAATAAATTAGGGAGTTTTAATAAACTGTACACATTTATTTTAAAAAGTTCTTCCTCAAATTTCTATTTTGAGTTTAAAAGATTATAATATTCTAACATATTTAATGAAGCTGGGCCAGAAGTGGATTAGCTTTTTCGTTTGTTTCATTCTTTTGTCATTATTCGCTCAAGCAGGAAACACCTTCGTAAGTGTTAATAACAATAACAATTTTGAAGGTGGCAATTACTAGTAGGTAATTGTTGGAAATATGACATAAGACAGCGTTTAGTGATGAAAAATAGCGTGTAAGAAAAACCGAATATAGAAACAAAATATATAAAGTAGAAACGTGTAAACAATGTTGTTCCAGTAGTATTAAGTACTCCCGAATTTGGTGGCTTAATGGAGGCAAATAAAACACAAATGTTTCCGATTTTTACAAGACGAAAAATCGTCGAATTTATCATTATTGCTTTTTGTTTATTATTATATTTTGTCGCGAAACATCCAAAACAATGTTGATCGAAAATTTAGATATGGAAAACAATGTATTGTAGAAATGATATAGAGAGGCGGTGGAATCACTTGTAAAGGACGATAACCAACTGCTCGATACGCCCGGCCACTATGCCTGCTACGTTTACCCGACATGGGCATCAACTGGGAAGCAGCACTGGAGGTAGGGACGTATCAATATGCCGTTCATCAGGCCGGTATATGCTGACTCTTTTCTCAACTCTTTCAGTTTTTAACTTATTTCAATGAATCTATAATCAGCAGTATACAACTAGAATCAATGGAGGTTTACAGTGAAACTTCTGGTCATGCTACAAGGTGACGTCACAACCCAGTCGCTTACATCAGAATAAAAGCATTTTTTTCCTAACTTTAAAGGAATGTAACATTATAATACACTATAACTTGTTAGTGTTATATAATTTCTCTTTTTTACTACATTTGCCAGCGTATTAGTTATAGCAGTAAGGCCTTTTTTCTTTAGTTCCTTTGTCAGCATTATTTAAAACGTCAGATCTGGCATACATACAACCAGTTTACTGTGTTCTGTACTAGATTACAGTAAGAAAAAGAAGAATTGTATTTAACCAGAGATGTCACGATCAAATTTGATGGGAAACGTATGTTTTGAAACCGCGTGAGCCATCCCGCTCGATAAAAGGGGAGTGACGGAATACAATAGAGTTAAATAACAATCAGGTCTTTTAAAAGTTGTCGCCAAGGGATCGCTTTAAAATTCCCTTCTCTTGTTTGAACAGAAAAAAAAGACGCAAAAGAAGAAATGAATAACGACTTTATGTTTGATGATAGTTTCTCGGGCTAACAGCCAGGTCAGATTAGGGTAACTACCCTAACTACTAGGGTAGTTACCCTAATCTGACCTGGCTGTTAGCCCGAGAAACTATCATCAATAATCAACGCCGGGAAAGCTTCAAGTCATTAATGACTTTATGTTTCATAGAAACACTAAATATTGGACAGCTACAGTCAAAGGAGTACACTAGAAATGCCATTCCACAAAGAATTGTTTGATATGAACTGTGCCGTTTAATAACATTACAGTGTTAGTCTATCTATTACGGTTTGCTTGTCATCCTCTTCCCAGAAGATTCAAACTATATTACATATGCCATGAAAATTAAATAAATAAATAAATAAATAAATAAATAAATAAATAAATAAATAAATAAATAAATAAATAAATAAATAAATAAATAAATAAATAAATAAATAAATAAATAAATAAATAAATAAATAAATAAATAAATAAATAAATAAATAAATAAATAAATAAATAAATAAATAAATAAATAAATAAATAAATAAATAAATAAATAAATAAATAAATAAATAAATAAATAAATAAATAAATAAATAAATAAATAAATAAATAAATAAATAAATAAATAAATAAATAAATAAATAAATAAATAAATAAATAAATAAATAAATAAATAAATAAATAAATAAATAAATAAATAAATAAATAAATAAATAAATAAATAAATAAATAAATAAATAAATAAATAAATAAATAAATAAATAAATAAATAAATAAATAAATAAATAAATAAATAAATAAATAAATAAATAAATAAATAAATAAATAAATAAATAAATAAATAAATACATAAATAAATAAATAAATAAATAAATAAATAAATAAATAAATAAATAAATAAATAAATAAATAAATAAATAAATAAATAAATAAATAAATAAATAAATAAATAAATAAATAAATAAATAAATAAATAAATAAATAAATAAATAAATAAATAAATAAATAAATAAATAAATAAATAAATAAATAAATAAATAAATAAATAAATAAATAAATAAATAAATAAATAAATAAATAAATAAATAAATAAATAAATAAATAAATAAATAAATAAATAAATAAATAAATAAATAAATAAATAAATAAATAAATAAATAAATAAATAAATAAATAAATAAATAAATAAATAAATAAATAAATAAATAAATAAATAAATAAATAAATAAATAAATAAATAAATAAATAAATAAATAAATAAATAAATAAATAAATAAATAAATAAATAAATAAATAAATAAATAAATGTATATTAAAAATAAATAAATAAATATTTTAAATACCTGTTATTGAAAGAGTCGTCATTTTTGAACAATCAAAATGTTATAATCTTTTTCCTCGTAAAGGGTAATTTGACTGGGGGACCTTTCTTTTTCTGAAAATCTTAGGAATTTTGAAATATGTGATTTATAAGTTAATGATTGTTAACGCGTATTGAGTTGTGAAATTAAATTTATTGTTCACTTGTCAATTGCCATAGCAACAAGCTTAAAATAGGTCATTAATACTTACAGTAGCCCGCCTCGGTAGCGTGGTGGTAGTGTGTCTCCTTACATACAAGAGGTCCCGGGTTCGAATCTCGGTCAGGGTGAGTTACCTGGATAAGGCTTTATCCGGGGTTTTCCCTTATCGTGAAAGACGAATGTCGAATAACTCTAAGCTCTATGTATACTGAACTTATTTGAACATCATTTCATTCTCCGTCAGATATGACTTAACGTTGGAGGTTTTCCTTATCCTAAAAGACGAATGTCGAGTAACTCTAAGTTCCATGGACACTGGAATTATTTGGTCATCATTTCACCCACTCCATTCATCGTTCGACATGACTTAACGTTGGAGGACGTAAATTATTAAAAAAATGAAGTACTTACTACCATGGCCAACTTGCCGTCCTGACATTAAATTCTATATTTGACTCATATATGTCCCCGGTAGACCACTAGGGGCTCTCGCATCCGAGATGCACAGTTTGAGGCGACTTACTATTGTAAGTACTTAAGTCCCAGGCTTCATCATTTAACTCTTATTATTTTAGTTAATTGATGGAAATTAATAATATTTTTCACACTAGCCGCATATAGGCTGAGGTTTTAGATGCATAGAGTCAACATGAAACGGACGGAAACCAGGAGATCTGTGGTTCAAATACCGGCCATGGCATTGGATTTTTCATGTTGACTCTATCCATCAAATATCAGTTATTGATTGATTGAAATATATTTGGTTACCAATACGCCGCTTAAGCCAGTCTTGGCCTTCGGAGTAACCTCGCCCTACCACGTGATGTCTTGGACCCATTTCTCAGGTGGAGGCACCCACAGCGTAGTGTCCATTACCTCTAATGTTAGGGTGATAGTGAAAATGACGGTGACGGGAGAGGACCTGCAGCTTATACCGTGGACTCCGAATCACGTTGGGCATAGGGGACACTTCATACCTGCTAGAGAGATGTGAAGCCGTGGACAGGGCCAAAACCAGAGCCGGGAATCAAACCCTTTGCACGGGAGCCACGAACGAAACCACTGTGCTACGTAATATAATATTTTAAATTTTAAATGAGCAATTTTACATGTTGCTAATATTAAAAAGAGATCAGCTTTTAATTCTTCAGTACATCTTGAGGTGAAACCCAGATTTTCACATGAATTACACAAATTATTACGAGGGCTGTTCAATAAAAAATGATCACAACTTTTACGGTCATAATTTTTCGCACTAAAATTCAATCTTATTATATTTATTTAGCTTAATGTGAAACAAACACGCTGTGGTAGTTTCATTGTTGGTACTCTTGGTTCTCGCCTGTGAGAACCAGTCAACTTCAGACATGTTCAGTATCGCCTACCGCTGCAATGGAGGTAACATGCAGTTAAAGTTGATGTTAGAGGAAGATCCGGAGTTTCTTTCAAACGTAATCACTGCTGATGAAACTTGACTACATCATTTTGATCCTGAGAGCAAACAGCAAAGCTCAGTGTGGAAGTCTCCTTCATCACCAACCCACAAAAAAGTAAAAGTGGTTGCTTCTGCTGGGAAAGTTATGGTCATCTCATTCTTTGATATTCATGGAATGGTTTATCAGCATGTTGTACCTGCACACACATCAGTAACTGGGAAATACTACCGGGATGTCCTGAAAACATTGCAAGTCTATATCCGGCGCAAAAGATCACATTTCTGTGAAGCAGGCTGGATGCTGTACCACGATAATGCGCAGCCGCATATTGCCAATGTTGTTGCTGAATATCTTGCAAAAATCAACATGAAGTGCATTCCTCACCCTACCTATAGTTCGGATTTAGCCCCATGTGACTTTTTATATTCCCTAACTTAAAGAAACGCCTTCGTGGGAGGCATTATCCATCATCAGTAGCAGTGGTGAAGGCGATTTTGAAGGATGTCTCATAAAATGGTTTCCAGCATGTCTTTGAAGACTGGCAGAAACGCTGGGACAAGTGCATCGCATTCAGATGAGACTATTTTGAGAAGGACTTTCAAAATTATAAGAATGAGTAAAGGTACGTGGTTAAAAAAAATGTAATCATTCTTTTTATTGAACAGGCCTCCTATTTTTACACCAGATAATGTTCCAAAACACACAGCTCTAGATGCAAGGCTATGGTTGTTGATGGTTGTTGTATAATGCTCCACGATGGATGCCGACATCACCGCAATCACCAGACATAAATCCAATAGAGAATTTGTGGAGTATACTGGACAAATATATTAGGAATAATGAGATATCTAATATAAAGTATCTAAAGAACGCTCTACTATAGGAATAGTGAAAAGTTACAGTGGAAACAACACAATCTTTGGTGAAATCCATGCCAAGGCGAATACAAGAGATTATAAAGAGGAATGGAGGGCCTACTAAGTACCAACCGTTACATTCTACAGCATTTTCAGTATCAGACGAATACTTATTTGGCATCCTTTATTGCATATCTTTACTTTTGAATATTTAACTATGTTTATGTGAATAGGAAATATATGTATCTTTATTATATTCTCTTTTTTACCAATCAATAAATAAGACATCATCCCTGCTGTAGTTTATTGTGATGATTTTCCACTATCTATACATCCTTACACATAAACTCATGCACTAGACGAATACTTTTTGGAGTAACTGTAAGGGTAGCTCTTATTTAGCTTGCATTTCAATTCATTACTCTTCTTAATGTCAAATAAAATATGTAAAAGTGATCTTGATGTATTATTCCTTTGTTGTTATTGCTCCTATTTACCGTAAATATATAATTAAGATCTCATATTATTTTACAGCTTACTGCGTCTTGTAGAATTGTATTTTCAGAAACTAGTAATAGAGTTGAAGTTATTGATTTAGAAAGCTTGCAGTTCGGATCATCGATATTCTGACGTGCAGACGTGTCCAAGAAAACAAAGGACGGTGTTGTTTTTGGTAAAAGCTGCACAAGTAACAGCTGGAAGGACAACATTGCGTTTCGTTTGTTTCTCGCTGACTTTTGCTTTCTTTTTCTTATAGTAACAAGCTGGAGGGAGGGGGGGGGGAGAGACTGTTTACCGGACAATCGCTGCAATAAAAAGGCAGCACTTGTACAACATTAGGTCGATACTTGCCAGACCTTCCTTATTTTTCCATTCAGTTCGTAGTCTTCTTAGTGAACAATAGAGAACTCTCTTGGACCACGGTAGCATGTCTAAGTCGTGTTTTATGTCTCGGTCTGTTGGTACCTCACCAGAATTCTCTGCCTTATTCTTATAATACACTAGTTCTGAAATGGAAGATGCTGTAGCTACTTTTGAGTTATTACGTTAACTCCCTCTAATCTATCTCCTACCAACAACATCTCTTTCTCTCTAAATATTTCACTTATTTTGTAGGCATTTCCCTCCTCCTTATATAATAATAATAATAATAATAATAATAATAATAATAATAATAATAATAATAATAATAATAATAATAATAATAATAATAATAATAATAATAATAATAATAATAATAATAATAATAATAATAATGATGATGATGATGATGATGATGATGATGATGATGATGATGATGATGATGATGATGATGATGATGATAATGATGATAATAATAATAATAATAATAATAATAATAATAATAATAATAATAATAATAATAATAATAATAATAATAATAATAATAATAATAATAATAATAATAATAATAATAATAATAATAATAATAATAATAATAATAATAATAATAATAATAATAATAATAATAATAATAATAATAATAATAATAATACTAATAATAATACTAATAATAATAATAATAATAATAATAATAATAATAATAATAATAATAATAATAATAATAATAATAATAATAATAATAATAATAATAATAATAATAATAATAATAATAATAATAATAATAATAATAATAATAATAATAATAATAATAATAATAATAATAATAATAATAATAATAATAATAATAATAATAATAATAATAATAATAATAATAATAATAATAATAATAATAATAATAATAATAATAATAATAATAATAATAATAATAATAATAATAATAATAATAATAATAATAATAATAATAATAATAATAATAATAATAATAATAATAATAATAATAATAATAATAATAATAATAATAATAATAATAATAATAATAATAATAATAATAATAATAATAATAATAATAATAATAATAATAATAATAATAATAATAATAATAATAATAATAATAATAATAATAATAATAATAATAATAATAATAATAATAATAATAATAATAATAATAATAATAATAATAATAATAATAATAATAATAATAATAAGTTTAATTTCTCGAATCAGTTCAGAAATTAGTGCTAGAAAAAAGGTCGGCGTGTGTAACGCTATAATAGAAAGTGCTGCCCTCCCCTGTAGCGTCATGTTAGCATGCTTACCTCAAGTTCTAGAGGTCCCGAGTACTAACATCAGGCAGGGATAACCTATTTTCCGGAGGTCTTCCCTATACAAAAATTGAATGTCTGTTAACTCTAAGCTCTATGTACCCTGTACTCATTATTTGTACATCATTTCATTCATCGTCCGATATGACGTAACGTTGGAGGTGTTCCCTTATCCTCAAAGAAGAATATTTGATAGGTCTAAGCTCTATGTACCCTGGACACATTTGAACGTAATTTCATTCATCATTAGATAAGCCTTAAAGATTGAGGTTTTCTCTTATCCTGAAAGAAGAGTATTTGATACGTCTAAGCTCTGTGTACCCTGGACTCATTTGAACATTATTTCATTCATTATCTGGAACCTAGATATCTTGAATCGTTTTGAAACGCCCTAACAAAGAAATTTAACTACTGAAACTTAAATCTATGTCTTCAGGTTGAGGAATCCCAACTGAATTAGACAGATTGAATTAAATACAAATTCAGGATGTTCTTTCTGGCTGAAGATGTGTTTACTGTAGATTGCACGTGTAACCTTTCCCAACTGATGCTGGGATTATGGCAACAAACGACTGCGAGGGCCCTCTATCGTGGAACAATGCCAGTTACGATATGACCGGTGATTATGTCGCATAAAGCCCCCTCGGCCTGACTGACGGCCAAGTAAGGTAAGTGCTGCCTCATTGTTATCAGGGGATTGCCATTTTGTCGTGATCTAAAAGGCAGCGGCAATGTGTTCCAAAATTACGACCAGCAAATCCCTCTACGCCCTGTATTGACAGTAGCGTGAAATGAGGACCTCCACAACAGCGAACTTGTTGCACAAAAATTCAACAGCCATGCCAGGTTCAGGAGTTCGAACCCCTCTGCCTGCTTTCCCTTCCACGCTAATATTGTAACATTTTGAAAATTTAACCCCAGGTATATCATACTTAGTTCTTTTACTGGGTATAGATTATGGGGGATGTATTAACTTCCACAGAGAAGTTCTATATCGTCATTCTACTGGAAATACATTTTTGGTAACATCTGAATCAATAAAAAGCATTTTCAGAAAATATTTGAACTTGTGCAGGAGCACGCACGTATTCCAACGTTAAGTCATATCGGACTGTGAATGAAATGATGTTCAAATGAGTACAGGGTACACAGAGCTTAGAGTTACCAGACATTCACCTTTCAGAATAAGCGAAAACCTCCAACGTTAAGTCATATCGGACGATGAATGAAATGATGTTCAAATGAGTACAGGGTACATAGACCTTAGAGTTACCGGACATTCATCTTTCAGGATAAGAGAAAACCTCCAACGTTAAGTCGTATCGGACGATGAATGAAATGATGTTCAAATGAGTACAGGGTACACAGAGCTTAGAGTTACCAGACATTCATCTTTCAGGATAAGAGAAAACCTCGAACGTTAAGTCATATCGGACGATGAATGAAATGATGTTCAAATGAGTACAGGGTACATAGAGCTTAGAGTTACCAGACATTCATCTTTCAGGATAAGAGAAAACCTCGAACGTTAAGTCATATCGGACGATGAATGAAATGATGTTCAAATGAGTACAGGGTACACAGAGCTTAGAGTTACCAGACATTCACCTTTCAGAGTAAGCGAAAACCTCCAACGTTAAGTCATATCGGACGATGAATGAAATGATGTTCAAATGAGTACAGGGTACATAGAGCTTAGAGTTACCGGACATTCATCTTTCAGGATAAGAGAAAACCTCCAACGTTAAGTCATATCGGACGATGAATATGATGTTCAAATGAGTACAGGGTACATAGAGCTTAGAGTTACCAGACATTCATCTTTCAGAATAAAGGAAAACATCCAAACTTAAGTCATATAGGACGATGAATGAAAAGATGTTGAAATGAGTACAGGGTACATAGAGCATAGAGTTATGAGATATTCTTCTTTCAGAATAGAGGAAAACCTCCAATCTTAAGTCACAGTGGACGATGAATGAAATGATGTTCAACTGAGTACAGGTTACATAGAGCTTCGAGTTATGAGGTATTAATCTTTCAGAATAAAGGAAAACATTCAAACTTAAGTCATATAGGACGATGAATGAAAAGATGTTGAAATGAGTACAGGGTACATAGAGCATAGAGTTATGAGATATTCTTCTTTCAGAATAGTGGAAAACCTCCAATCTTAAGTCATAGTGGACGATGAATGAAGTGATGTTCAACTGAGTACAGGTTACATAGAGCTTAGAGTTATGAGGTATTAATCTTTCAGAATAAAGGAAAACATTCAAACTTAAGTCATATAGGACGATGAATGAAAAGATATTGAAATGAGTACAGGGTACATTGAGCATAGAGTTATGAGATATTCTTCTTTCAGAATAGAGGAAAACCTCCAATCTTAAGTCATAGCGGACGATGAATGAAATGATGTTCAACTGAGTACAGGTTACATAGAGCTTAGAGCTACTAGACATTCATCTTTCAGTATAAGAGAAAACCTCCAACGATAAGTCATATCGGATGATGAATGAAATGATGTTCAAATGAGTACAGGGTACATAGAGCTTAGAGTTACCAGACATTCATCTTTCAGGATAAAAGAAAACCTCCAACGTTAAGTCATATCGGATGATGAATAAAATGATGTTTAAGTGAGTACAGGGTACATAGAGCTTAGATTTACCAGACATTCATCTTTCAGGATAAGAGAAAACCTCCAACGTTATATCCTCATATCGGAGGATGAATGAAATGATGTTGAAATGAGTACAGGGTACATAGAGCTTAGAGCTACCAGAGATTCACCTTTGAGAATAACTTTCACAGCGCATAGTGACTTCCATTTTCGTGATCACATCTGGCACAATTTTTGTTTTGTAAGCCATGGTGACTATAGTAAATAAGTCACTACCTTTAAGTTTAGTGCTGCACTGAAATGCAGTAAAGGATGACTGTGACAGGTTTTATACTGTCATTAGCGTATACCTCTCCTAGATATGCCAGGTAATAACAATAGGGTATGTTTCAACTGAAACATCACGTACTTAGAGCAGACAATGTGCATTCTCACCGGGTGTCTGAAAAGTTTCTAAACTCTGCATTCCGAAACTGGAAATTGCCATTAAAAACGCGTATTTTGATTCCTGTTGTCCGCGTAAGACAATTTACATTTAATAAAGGTGATTTAGCATGTTCTTTCAGTTCTACATTCAAGCGATCATAAAATATTTCGGTTTAAGACGTTTTTCGGCTGTACCAGGTGTCCGTTGAAGGCAGGATTTACTGTATTTGGAGTTCAAGTTCTACTGTTCAAGTTCAAGAAATAATGCAAGTAGTGCCACGACCTGGGAGGAGTCCGAGATCTTTTCACAACACCTTCGTGTATAGTACGAGGGCTGTTCAATAAACAATGATCAACCTCATAGTTTTAAAGGTCCTCCACAAAATAGTCTCCCCTGAATGCTATACGCTTGTACCAGCGTTTCTGCCAGTCTTCGAAGACATGTTGGAAAATTTTTTTGACAAATCCTTCAAAATCGCCTCCGCAGCCTTCACCACTACTTCTGATGATGGATAATGCCTCCCACGAAGGCGTTTCTTCAAGTTTGGGAATAGAAAAAAGTCACTTGGGGCTAAATCTGTACTATAGGGAGGTTGAGAGATGTACTTCATGTTGATTTTTACAAGATATTCAGCAACAACATTGGCAATATGTGGCCGCGCATTATCGTGGTGCAGCATCCAGCCTGCTTCACGGAAATGTAGTCTTTTGTGCCTGATATGGACTTGCAATATTTTCAGTACATCCCTGTAGTATTGTCCACTTACTGATGCGTGTGCAGGTACAACATGCTGATAAACCATTCCATGAATATCAAAGAATGAGATGACCATAACTTTCCAGCAGAAGCAACAACTTTTGCCTTTTTGGGGGCGGGTGATGAAGAAGATTTCTACACTGAGCTTTGCTGTTTGCTCTCAGGATCAAAATGATGTAGCCAAGTTTCATCAGCAGTGATTACCTTTGAAAGAAACTCCGGAATTTTCCCTAACATCAACTTTAGCTGCATACAGACCTGCATGAAAATGTCTTTTTGTTCGGGAATCACAAGTCTTGGTACCCATCGCGCACAAACACGTCTCGTGTGTAATGCTTATGACACCAACTTGTGGGTGGCACCCAATAAAAGTTCAGTATTTCAGAAAGTAATCTTAAGGTAATTCGTCGATCCTCTCTCACAATGGCAGCAGCAGTGTTGTTGTTTTCTTCCGTAGGAGCAGTAACTGGAGCACCGGGTCCACCTTTCTTTGAAATTGATTGCATTCCCTCTTTAAACATTCTAAACTATTTTCGAGCTGTGCTGTAGGGAAGAACAGACTCTCCATAGGCCTCCTGTTACATAGGCCTCAACTGAAGATTTGTTGAGACGAAAGCAGAATTTCAAAGCCGCATATTGTTCCTCGCGTGTTACCTCCATTACAACTGTAGGCGATACTAAACATGTCTGAACTTGCCTGGTTCTCACAGGCGTGAACCAGGAGTACCAACATTGAAACTGCTACGACGTGTTAAGCCAACAGTGTATAAGTTTGAATTTTAGTGCGAAAAATAATGACCGTAAAGAACTTATGATCATTCTTTATTGGACAGCCCTCGTAGAGCATTGGTACAAAGTCCGCCGCCCATATTCAGTGCCAACGGCCATCAGGTTTCGATCCCGGGATCTTACGAGCACGAGTTTCGCAAAAAGAGGAAACATGGCATGAAGGTATAAGGTTGCAGTAAAAGAAATGAGGAGAGGGTATATAAAAGGGAAGCAAGATGAAGAGGGGGAATTATAGTTGCAAATTAATGGGTAATTGCGTTACAGTAGCTTGAGCTGGAATATCTTCCTTTTTTTTTTCTATCACCTCTGTACGCGGACTAACCTAGTACACGTACAACGTTCCGATAGCATTTTTTTTTTTATTTCACCAAGCCAAGTTTAATATGCACAGTTCTGCTTTTAAAATGTGTATGCCTCTACACCTTTCGCGCCGCGATATGCAAGTACATAATTCTTTTCCACTTCAAATGACACTTTGCATCGTCCAGTGTTTCATTATTTATTCTACAATTTACATGTTACTGGAAAAAAGTGATTGAGCATCTTAGCTGCGTTGCGTAAGTTACGCTAAAACTAAACAAACACGTGTAAAGCGTATAGCGGTGGGAAAGCGATCAAAATGAGAAAAATACATTTGTGTCACTAATGTACGGTTTCCATAAGCTCCGTTTTGCCAGAATCCTCCGTGTTTTCTCCCAAATTTTGGTCCTCCGTGTATTATTTATACGGAGTACGCAATTCTTCGCCTTTATTTGCCTGCTGCGAATTATTTAATTATATAAGACGGCTGATTAACAAAGACTGAGCCTGATCTTTTTTCACAGATGTATATTAATGCAACCAATGTTCATACCCTCCTACTTCAATGCACTTTTTATAGCGTCTCTCCCAGTTCTTGAACATGTACTGCAGACCATTCTTTGTCAGGTCCTTCAGAATCGCCTCACTTTTCTTGAGCACTGCTTCAGAATTCTCAAATTGGAGACGAAGAGAGCACTGTTCATTACCTGATAGAATTTAAGGAGTTAACACATTGAAGGAGAGAAATATGGAATAAGAAATGGGACAGTGTAAGTAAAGAGGTGGTAGGTTACGTATGTTAAGGGAATGCAGCACCGAAATTGGCTAAAAATACGGGAAAAAATAATTTCTTTGTTTTTGAGTTAATAAAACACTTTGAACCTTATAGTATCATAATCCAACAAAATTTATGAGCTTCAGGTATTTAAATACCTTCACATGACAATTTAAATGCCAGTGCGCCCGTGCATGCCGGCGCTTGAGGTTCAGAATTCTGTCATTTGAGTTCGATTGAATGTATTAAATTTATACATTTGAAATTAGCGAGCAAAGTTTCTGGTGGAATTTTGTGTGTTTGTATGATGGTTATTTCTTACAATATGTGGCACCATGGAAAGAAAACAATGGCTACAAATATTGAAAGGAAATAATGTTTACATTTTGCTTTTGTTTGAGTTTCTAACTTGGTCGTGATTTTCTTGTGTTTCTCTTTAAACTACATACTGTTTATATATAATTGTAGTGTTTTAGTGTGTCATTTAACATTTATAAAGGTGTTTTATACATCAAAACGTGTATATAACTGTTATATAGGTTATAGGTAAAACGTTATTTGAAACAACTGACCTGTTGACTGTGTACATAGGTTCATGAATAGGCTAAAAGATACACGGTAAGAAATAACACAACAATGGGAACATACTTGAGGCCTGATGTGATAAGAAAACTAATGCCTGTGTACCAAAGGCTGGCATCAGATGAAATCCTAAGGAGATGTACATTGGTTAAGACACAAAATGCAAATGAAAGTTTACATAACATGATATCCAAAAGAAATATTTGTGTCAAAGAAGAGACTTCAAGTTTCTGTGACATCAACCATCAGTGAATTCAATTTTGGTTGCTCTGCCTCACTCAAGCTACAGTCAGACATAATGGACACTGATTTTCCCAGCATCTCTAAAAATTAGCCAAGGAAAGGACCAATTACGCTTACTTCATTCAGCAACTTCTGTGAAAGTAACTTCTAAAACATCCTGAAGGAAAATGACATTGAAGAACACTGCTGCAGAAGAGAGAAGGAAGAGGCAAGAGGGTCCAACTTACCTATCTGGAGGGTTATAGTCTACTTCAAGGCATGTAGCTGAGAAGGAAAATGTTTTGGATTTTAAAATTTGACTTACTCAGTTATAGTTTTTTCAACATTTTTTGTTATTCAAAATGTTTCACACTATGCAGTTTTTATGCAGTCAGTCTAAAATTTTCAACACCTGTTCTTAGAAGGCAAGGAAAGGTTTCTACTATATGAATTTTTAATATTTATTATGTTTTTAAAGTTATTGATATAAAAAGTCAAAGATTTAATCATTTCTAGGCTTTTTTGTTTGCTCCATACCCATTTTTCCATCTGGAACTAAAGGCAGTATAAGAAATTCATATAATAAATCTTTTCCCCATAACCATCTGAATATATTTAGAAACAGAAAAATTAAAATTTGGAAAATTTTCATCACGTGGAGTGGTTTGAATTTTGCCCAAATTTTGAGTTTTACAAATTAATTACTCAAAATTATTGAAGATATAAAAACAAAATTTTGAATTCTGTCCACTATGTATCAGAACTAAGTGGTCAAAATTGCAGACAGATTGGTTGAAAATTGCTGGATTTGGGGTTTTCGGTGCTGCATCCCCTTAAGGGTATGTATGACTGAAATTTTCAAATTCTGAACTAATAAAGCTAGCTTTTTCAAATTTACACCATATGTGTAGTATAATGTAAACATGTAACAACCTAAATTAAAACCATTTTTCTCCAGCAGTTTAGAAATTATGATAAATTTTGTATGTTTTTTGTTACGTCACTAAAAAAGTCTCTTGCGACAAAATATTTTTAATTTTGGTCTAATATTTTAACCCTATGTTCATAATACACATACTTTTTGAAATTGCTCTGGGTTTTTCTGTGTCTCCTTTAGTTTAGGCCACAAAATTTTTTTTAATTTACAAATACTTTTTTTTGCCTAAAAAACTGTAAGTTTTGTGTTTGAAAATTAAAAATATATGCTTATATACATTTCACAATAAAACCTAGGGCAATTTCCATTTCTCATGATATTCTGAACCTGTGTAGGAAATTTCATGAATGTAGTACAAAAACTGCATCGCAAGGAGCATTTTACAGGAAGAAAAATGCTGAAAATATGAACATTGAGAAAACAGCGATTAAAGATTTGATTGCATAACTCACATTAAAATCCACCAGGCTGATAGGTTGGACCCTCAGATTTCTTTTTCCTCTCCTCTTTTGCTGCTTTTTCCACCTTTTTCTTCTTTAGATGTTGCCTTTCTTCTGCACAACTTCGCTTCTTGCTTTGCAGGATACGAGTTTGATCTCGCTGCACTGAAGTTTTCCTTGCTGAGTCTACTACACTTTCACCTCTGATATTTTGCTGCAGCTCCAATGACTTAAGACTACCCATGTTAAACTCACTGATGATTTTAATAACAGCAAGATCCAATTTTTGTTTTGATATGAAAACTTCCTTTGGGCACTTATTCCATATGACATGATGCAAAGATTCATTGGCATTCTGTGTTTTTCCTGTTTTGCACCTCTCTAGTAATGTTGTAGAGGCCAGCCTCTGATATATTGGCAACATTTTAGGAACTATTTTGTCTGAAAGCCTTATTTTTCTTTTCTTGAATTAAAAATTTAGGAACGGAAAACAGACAAAGAATGTGGATGTAGGTAAAAGAGGGCGCGACTCTGACAGAGTTTAAAGGCCACCGACATTTAAATAAGCATTTAAAAATGACGTTCGGAGGCAAATTATGCATTTTTCACATTCGGGAATGTCTAAATTATTTTATAGAATTAAAATAAAAAAGTCGTTATTTTCACGATTTTCATGAAATTTCAGTCATACATACCCTTAAGGGGATGAGTGAAAGGAAAAATAGATGTAAAAGAGAATTCTTATATAGGTTAAGAGAAGAGTAGATTAGGGTAAAAGAAGTGAAGGTGAAGAAGAAATGACATCAAGTTACTCCGGAAAAACAAAGACTTACAGTTAGGGGACATGAGTCAACGAGTAAATCTTATGTCAACTGTTTCATATATTTGTGCATGTACGATATTAAAGTTACTGTAGTGAAATTGTAATGAAACTGTACAATTAAATATAATATCAAGTGAGAATTAATATTTTGTGAAACTGAGATAGCATATTATGTAATAAACTTTTTTGAAAACACACAGCAAGTATTGTGTAGCCTGTTGAATGAGATTCCCCAGAGGATCTCTCTTATCTCCATTTTCTTCCCTCACGAAGCACATTTTCTGCCGCAACTACAATAAGATAACAAGATTCTGTTCGGCCCTCCCCCATCTACCATTCTTTTCCACCTCTTTTAATTGTTCTGGGTAGAAAAGCGATTACACTTGTTTCGTCTCCCTGGAAACTTTGTGCCGGAAAACGACTAACCACATTAAGAAAAGTTTTGCAGATGCTGCCTTCTTGAAGGGCGGCCTTATCGTACCGCATCTCTCCGGCAAATGTGCGTTTAAAATGTTATAATACTCTGTGATACATACTACGGCTAAATATGTGTAAAGGTTTTGCTTCAGAAATGATCCTTACATTCTCTATTACATGGTTACGTTACGCAATTAATTAATTAATTAATTATAAGGATAAATGAACGAAGGCTGTTCAATAAGGAAAGATCATAATTTTTCGCACTAAAATTCAATCTTATTATATTCTGTTAGCTTAATATGAAACAAACACGCCCTAGTAGTTTCATTGTTGGTACTCCTACTTCCCACCTTTGAGGACCAGGCAAGTTCAGACATGTTCAGTATCGCCTAACCCTGCAATGGAAGTAACACGTGAGGTACAATATGCGGCTTTGAAATTCTGCTTTCGTCTCAACAAATCTTCAGTTGAGGCATATACAATGTTACAGGAGGCCTATGGAGAGTCTGTTCTTCCCTACAGCACAGCTCGAAGGTGGTTTAAAATGTTTAAAGGGGGGAGACAATCAATTTCAAAGGAAGGTGGACCCGGTGCTCTAGATGCTCCTCTTACGGAAGTAAACATCAACACTGCTGCTGCCATTGTGAGAGAGGATCGACGAATGACCTTAATATCACTTTCTGAAGTACTGAACATTTCATTGGGTGCCACCCACACGTTGACGACAGAAACATTACACATGAGACGTGTTTATGCGTGATGGGTTCCAAGATTGTTGATTCCCGAACAAAAGGACATTCCCATGCAGATCTGCATGCAGTTAAAGTTGATGTTAGAGGAAGATCTGGAGTTTCTTTCAAACGTAATCACTGCTGAGGAAACTTGGCTACATCAGTTTGATCCTGAGAGCAAACAGCAAAGCTCAGTGTGGAAATCTCCTTTATCACCAACCCCCCAGAAAGCAAAAGTGGTTGTTTCTGCTGGGAAAGTTATGGTTATCTCATTCTTTGATATTCATGGAATGGTTTATCAGCAAGTTGTACCTGCACACACATCAGTAAATAAAAAATACTACAGGGATGTCCTGAAACATTGCAAGTCCATATCAGGCGCAAAAGACCACATTTCTTTGAAGCAGGCTGGATACTGCACCACGATAATGCGCGGCCGCATATTGGCAATGTTGTTGCTGAATATCCTGCAAAAATCAAAGTGAAGTGCATCTCTCACCCTCCCAATAGTCCGGATTTAGCCCCATGTGACTTTTTCTATTCCCTAACTTGAAGAAACGTCTTCGTGGGAGGCATTATCTATCATCAGAAGCAATGGTGAAGGCTGAGGCGGTGATTTTGAAGGATTTCTCAAAAGTGGTTTCCAGCTTGACTTCGAATACTGGCAGAAACGCTGGGAGAAGTGCATCGCATTCAGCAGAGACTATTTTGAGAAGGTCCATCAAAATTATGATGAACAAAGGTACGTTGTCCAAAAAATTGAGATCATTCTTTATTGAACAGCCCTCGTAGGTTAATTCAACACTTTTATGTGCCATAATTCAAATTGTTTGACCGTAACAATTTATAAATGCAGGAGTGCAGGTTATCAATGTAAACTATCAAGTGTTTTCCATATTCCATTCTCTCTGCCGATCCCCGCTTTAATATACGTAGTAACAAACAGGCTTTTAAAATGCCCTTCGCAGAGGTGGGTACTGTAAACTTCTTAACGTTGTTTCAGAGAACAATGGAAATTGAACTTTTCAGTCGCCACTTTCCCCACCTATGAGGTAAGTGGTAGAGGAGCTTGTAATACTTTCACCCCTCCAAAAAAAAACCTTTTATCATATGACTTGCAATTTTGCGCTCCCACATCCTGCTATAGTAAAATTGGAAATGTTTTTCAATAACACACTGTGTATTTCAGCGCAATGCATCTGTAAAGTTAAATGAAACCTGGAACAGATATCAACAATTTAGTCTGGTAACTCCAAGCTCTATGCATCCTGCACTAATTTGAACATCTTTTCATTCATCGTCCAATATGACTTAACGTTGGAGGTTTTCTCTTATCCTGAAAGATGAATTTCTGGCAACTCTAAACTCTATGTACCCTGTATTCATTTGAACATCATTTCATTCATCGTCCGATATGACTTAACGTTGGAGGTTTTCTCTTATCCTGAAAGATGAATTTCTGGCAACTCTAAACTCTATGTACCCTGTATTCATTTGAACATCATTTCATTCATCGTCCGATATGACTTAACGTTGGAGGTTTTCTCTTATCCTGAAGGATGAATATCTGGTAACTCTAAGCTCTATGTACCCTGTACTCATTTGGACAGCATTTAATTGATCGTCCGATATGACTTAACGTGGGAGGTTTTCTCTTATCCTGAAAGATGAATGTCTGCTAACTCTAAACTCTATGTACCCTGTACTCATTTGAACATCATTTCGGTCATCGTCCGATAAGACTTAACGTTTGAGGTTTTCTCTTATCCTGAAAGATGAATATCTCGTAACTCTAAGCTCTATGTACCCTGTACTCATTTGGACAGCATTTCATTCATTGTCCGATATGACTTAACGTTGGAGGTTTCCCTTATCCTGAAAGATGAATGTCTGGTAACTCTAAGCTCTATGTACCCTGTACTCATTTGAACATCATTTCATTCATCGTCCGATATGACTTAACGTTGGAGGTTTTCTCTTATCCTGAAAGATGAGTTTCTGGCAACTCTAAGCTCTATATACCCTGTACTCATTTGAACATCATTTCATTCATCGTCCGATATGACTTAACGTTGGAGGTTTTCTCTTATCCTGAAAGATGAATTTCTGGCAACTCTAAACTCTATGTACCCTGTACTCATTTGAACATCATTTCATTCATCGTCCGATATGACTTAACGTTGGAGGTTTTCTCTTATCCTGAAAGATGAATTTCTGGCAACTCTAAACTCTATGTACCCTGTACTCATTTGAACATCATTTCATTCATCATCCGATATGACTTAACGTTGGAGGTTTTCTCTTATCCTGAAAGATGAATTTCTGGCAACTCTAAACTCTATGTACCCTGTATTCATTTGAACATCATTTCATTCATCGTCCGATATGACTTAACGTTGGAGGTTTTCTCTTATCCTGAAGGATGAATTTCTGGCAACTCTAAACTCTATGTACCCTGTACTCATTTGAACATCATTTCATTCATCATCCGATATGACTTAACGTTGGAGGTTTTCTCTTATCCTGAAAGATGAATTTCTGGCAACTCTAAGCTCTATATACCCTGTACTCATTTGAACATCATTTCATTCATCGTCCGATATGACTTAACGTTGGAGGTTTTCTCTTATCCTGAAAGATGAATTTCTGGCAACTCTAAACTCTATGTACCCTGTACTCATTTGAACATCATTTCATTCATCGTCCGATATGACTTAACGTTGGAGGTTTTCTCTTATCTTGAAAGATGAATGTCTGGTAACTCTAAGCTCTATGTACCCTGTACTCATTTGAACATCATTTCATTCATCGTCCGATATGACTTAACGTTGGAGGTTTTCTCTTATCCTGAAAGATGAATTTCTGGCAACTCTAAACTCTATGTACCCTGTACTCATTTGAACATCATTTCATTCATCATCCGATATGACTTAACGTTGGAGGTTTTCTCTTATCCTGAAAGATGAATTTCTGGCAACTCTAAACTCTATGTACCCTGTATTCATTTGAACATCATTTCATTCATCGTCCGATATGACTTAACGTTGGAGGTTTTCTCTTATCCTGAAGGATGAATATCTGGTAACTCTAAGCTCTATGTACCCTGTACTCATTTGGACAGCATTTAATTGATCGTCCGATATGACTTAACGTGGGAGGTTTTCTCTTATCCTGAAAGATGAATGTCTGCTAACTCTAAACTCTATGTACCCTGTACTCATTTGAACATCATTTCGGTCATCGTCCGATAAGACTTAACGTTTGAGGTTTTCTCTTATCCTGAAAGATGAATATCTCGTAACTCTAAGCTCTATGTACCCTGTACTCATTTGGACAGCATTTCATTCATTGTCCGATATGACTTAACGTTGGAGGTTTCCCTTATCCTGAAAGATGAATGTCTGGTAACTCTAAGCTCTATGTACCCTGTACTCATTTGGACATCATTTCATTCATCGTCCGATATGACTTAAAGTGGGAGGTTTTTTCCTTATCCTGAAAGATGAATATATGGCAACTCTAAGCTCTATGTACCCTGTACTCATTTGAACATCATTTCATTCATTGTCCGATATGACTTAACGTTGGAGGTTTTCTCTTATCCTGAAAGATAAATGTCTGGTAGCTCTAAGCTCTATGTACCCTGTACTCATTTGAACATCATTTCATTCATTGTCCGATATGACTTAACGTTGGAGGTTTTCTCTTATCCTGAAAGATAAATGTCTAGTAACTCTAAGCTCTATGTACCCTGTACTCATTTGAACATCATTTCATTCGTCCGATATGACTTAACGTTGGAGGTTTTCCGTTATCCTGAAATATGAATATCTGACAACACTAAGCTCTATGTACCCTGTACTCATTTGAACATCATTTCATTCATCGTCCGATATGACTTAACGTTGGAGGTTTTCTCTTATCCTGAAAGATGAATTTCTGGCAACTCTAAACTCTATGTACCCTGTACTCATTAGAACATCATTTCATTCATCATCCGATATGACTTAACGTTGGAGGTTTTCTCTTATCCTGAAAGATGAATGTCTGGTAACTCTAAGCTCTATGTACCCTGTACTCATTTGAACATCATTTCATTCATCGTCCGATATGACTTAACGTTGGAGGTTTTCTCTTATCCTGAAAGATGAATATCTGGCAACTCTAAACTCTATGTACCCTGTACTCATTTGAACATCATTTCATTCATTGTCCGATATGACTTAACGTTGGAGGTTTTCTCTTATCCTGAAAGATGAATATCTGGCAACTCTAAGCTCTATGTACCCTGTACTCATTTGAACATCATTTCATTCATCGTCCGATATGACTTAACGTTGGAGGTTTTCTCTTATCCTGAAAGATGAATATCTGGCAACTCTAAACTCTATGTACCCTGTACTCATTTGAACATCATTTCATTCATCGTCCGATATGACTTAACGTTGGAGGTTTTCTCTTATCCTGAAAGATGAATGTCTGGTAACTCTAAGCTCTATGTACCCTGTACTCATTTGAACATCATTTCATTCATCGTCCGGTATGACATAACGTTGGAGGTTTTCTCTTATCCTGAAAGATGAATGTCTGGCAACTCTAAACTCTATGTACCCTGTACTCATTTGAACATCATTTCATTCATCGTCCGATATGACTTAACGTTGGAGGTTTTCTCTTATCCTGAAAGATGAATATCTGGCAACTCTAAACTCTATGTACCCTGTACTCATTTGAACATCATGTCATTCATCGTCCGATATGACTTAACGTTGGAGGTTTTCTCTTATCCTGAAAGATGAATATCTGACAACTCTAAGCTCTATGTACCCTGTACTCATTTGAACATCATTTCATTCATCGTCCGGTATGACATAACGTTGGAGGTTTTCTCTTATCCTGAAAGATGAATGTCTGGCAACTCTAAACTCTATGTACCCTGTACTCATTTGAACATCATTTCATTCATCGTCCGATATGACTTAACGTTGGAGGTTTTCCCTATCCTGAAAGATGAATATCTGGCAACTCTAAACTCTATGTACCCTGTACTCATTTGAACATCATTTCATTCCTCGTCCGATATGACTTAACGTTGGAGGTTTTCTCTTATCCTGAAAGATGAATGTCTGGTAACTCTAAACTCTATGTACCCTGTACTCATTTGAACATCATTTCATTCATCGTCCGATATGACATAACGTTGGAGGTTTTCCCTTATCCTGAAAGATGAATATCTGGCAACTCTAAACTCTATGTACCCTGTACTCATTTGAACATCATTTCATTCATCGTCCGATATTACTTAACGTTGGAGGTTTTCTCTTATCCTGAAAGATGAATGTCTGGTAACTCTAAACTCTATGTACCCTGTACTCATTTGAACATCATTTCTTTCATCGTCCGGTATGACTTAACTTCAGAGGTTCTCCTTTATCCTGAAAGGTGAATGTCCTCTAATGTGAATGTTGTCAAAATTTCTTGCACGTTGAAAATGGGCTATGGAACGAAAAATATGTAGGTCTGAGTCCGTTTGGAACAAATTCTGAGTAAATCATAAATTTAAAATTTGAGCAGGCACACAACATTAGCTTGGAATTTGACTGAGTTTTTTTTAACGATGGTTTTTTCAGTTTGGCGTGAATCAAGCCATTGTTTCGAAGCATCAGGGTTTAGGTAATATACCCATTTTTGTACATGAGTATCTATTCTCCTGACAAATCTATCATTCATGAGGTTACCGATCAGCTAACGAGCAATATCTACTCTACGTTCAGCCTGTTGAAGTGTCAGTTCATGAGGCACATATTTACAGCTTCTATATAAATTTCCAAGTGTCTCAGTTTGGCGATATATGGTATGTTTTGTTGCAGCAAGTTATTCTTAAAGCCTACAGATACTTTTTTCTGGCAAAATTTGGCCTGTATCCTCAATATTTAATCGTTTAGATCTTCCAGACCGTGGTAAATCTTTAGCGTTTTCGTCTCCATTGTTGAAGCGTTGGGATCATCGCTCTGCCACACGCTCACTAACGACACCTTCTCCTTCTAGTTCACATATTCTTCGAGCTGCTACAGCGATTTTATAATCATGCTTCCAGTAATGTTTCATAAGTTCTCTAAGGTCAAACTTTGTTATCTCCATTTTGTGATTGTTTATTAACAACTGAAGATTGATATATGCTCGCAATGTAGGAAACTCTAGCCGTGGCATCCTGTAAATAGCATTACTAAACCAAATAACAAATACTTTATATTAGGGAGGCCTTTCTGTTGAGATATGCTCTCAAGATTTATAAATGATTTTGTTTTGTTTTGGGGAAGCCAAGTTGTCATTTTCCGTAAACTATCTGTTGAGGTTTCTGGATTAAGTGTACATTCTCGTCCTGCTACGTGGTCGTAAAGGTTTGGGAGATGCTGAACCTTCGGGACGCCCAAAAACTGCAAGTAGCGACGAAAACATAGCCAAAGTTCACCAAATGGTGTCAGACGACATCCTAATTAAAGTAAGAGAGATAGCAGAGGCTATGAAAGCGTCAAAAGAACGTGTTTCACATATATTAAATCAACATTTAGACATGAGAAAGCTGTCCGCGCGTTGTGTGCCGCGTTTGCTCACGTTAGACCAAAAGCGTGTTCGAATGAACATTTCCAACGCTCTGTTGGCACAGATTAGGCAAAATAAATCCGAGTTTTGGTGCCGATTAACTACTGTAGATGAAACTTGGATACACCATTATACCCCGAATCAAAATTAAAGTCCAAACAGTGGACTGCCAAGGGGAAACTGACTCCTAAAGTGCAAAAACTGTGTTTTTGTTCTCTTTTTTTTGGTTTGGGAAACTTATGGCTACCGTTTTTGGGATAGTCATGGAGCTATTTTAATCAATTATTTTTCAAAAAGGAAAAACCATTACAGGAGCATATTACGCATAATTACTTGACAAGCTGGGGGCAGAATTTCCGGAAAAACGGCCACATTTGCAAAAAATGAAATACTGTTTCACCAAGACAATATACCAACTCACAGCTCAGCGGTTGCAATGGCGAAAATCCACGAATTACGGTTTAAACTGCCTCACTCACCAGATCCAGCCCCAAGCGACTTCTTTTTGTTCCCTCATCTGAAAATTGCGATCGGAAGACAGCGATTTTCGTCAAAAGAAGGGGTAGTCACTTTCGTGATCAATTATTTTGCAGAGAAAAACGCCGAGTACTATTTGGACGGGTTACAGAGATGGCAGCGTCGCTGGGAGAAGTGTGTAGAGTTGCAAGGAGACTATGTTGAAAAACGCCGAGTACTATTTGGACGGGTTACAGAGATGGCAGCGTCGCTGGGAGAAGTGTGTAGAGTTGCAAAGAGACTAAGTTGAAACAAAAAATCTGAAGAAAAAAAATGTCTAGTATCTTTATTAGGTCGGGAACTTTTCAGACCACCTATGTTTTAGATTTAGATTAGATTTATTGTGCATATTAAAATTTTTTACAATTTACAACTTAAGGGTACATTTATTTGTCTAGTTTGTTGCTACCTTGGCTTACATGACACCTTGGTCTTGTGATCTGCCAGGTAGCTCTTAACCTCCATGCCTCCTTGTTACTTAATTAGCCCCTTTCTTATCCCTCATTTTCCTTTCTTATATTCTTTACATTTATTTTTCTTTACCTTGTTGCTACCTTGGCTTACATAACACCGCGGTCTTGTGCTCTGCCAGGTAGCTTTCAACCTCCATGTCTCCTTGTTACTTAATTAGCCCCTTTCTTCCCCCTCATCTTCCTTTCTTATATTCTTTACATTTATTTGTCTTTACCTTGTTGCTACCTTGTCTTACATGACACCCTGGTCTTCTGCTCTGCCAGATAGCTCTTAACTTCCATGCCTCCTTGTTACTTAATTAGTCCCTTTCTTCCCCCTCATTTTCCTTTCTTATATTCTTTACATTTTTGGCCCATTTTTCTTTTACTTTCTGCAAGAACTCACCAATTATTCTTACCTTCTTATCCTCCATGTCCGTTAACAGTTTTATAGCTACTAACCTCTTCTCTATTTTTTGCCCATTTTTCCTCCCAAACATTTTGCTCCACTTTGCGACCTCCTCGCATTCTGTTACATAGTGTTCTATGCTTTCTTTTCCCCACACAATTCACAAATTCCCTTTTCCCTACCTCTTATTCGTCTTAGGAATATTGTTCCTGTTCCCATCCAAGCTAGCCCTTCTCTCTCTTGTCTATTGCAGTAATCTACATATGCTTCTTGTCCCCAGTTTCGTTTTATTTGCTTGTAAAATTGTAATGATTTCATACTTTCTAGACTTCCCCATATTTTCTGTCGTTCTATATCTTCTATTCTGTATTTTATCAGTTTACACACATCGCCTGTATTCTTTTCCTCTGATCTCCATATATCTCCTATTTCTATTTTTTCCCCATAATTCCTCCTTTTCTGCCCACCAGCTTTTTGAGCTCAGTAATCTTTTCTGGTGTCTCATGCATAATTTCATAATTTCTCCTTATTATTTGTCCAAACACCTATACCTATATAAATTTTATTATTATTTCCATTATTATTCCATTTCTTCCTGTCTTTCCTAATACTACCAGAGGTTCTTCTTACCTAAGTGCTGATCTTGGTAAGCCTAGTGATGCATTTTTCCTCTGCAAACAGTTGCACATCACTTTATGTAGCATAAATCACACGAAAGTTTGAAACGCACTGTATAAATTCGAACTTTATATTCAAAAGGATATGTTAATTTTTACTTAAAATTATTTCAGAAAGTTTCTGTATTAATTTTCTTAGCGTCCTTGGTATGCATACGAATGGACAACTTGCTCGCTACAAAATTAATCTTTACAAACTTAAGAAAACCTTCGTCTTCTATCCGCTTCCATTTCTGAAAAGAAAACTTGAAAGGATTCTGAATGTACTTGAGAGTACAAAATCTAAGAGTATTATATTAAAGAAAGTAGGGCGGAGGAAATAGCCTTTCAACAGTTGGAATCTAATAAGAAATTCCAGCAAGAGACAGTTACAATATAATAAATAGCTACTCTCTTTCCTTTTATTTCACTCGCGAAACCAGAAAGTAAATTTCTTTCCGCCAATCAGGGTGGAAAGAAAGGAACTGGATAGCGCTCTAATCAGCTTGCGAGACCCTCTGTCGAAGATTCCACGTTGAAAGCGCCAACACATCAAACATTTTTTCGGTAATGTGGTTCGAACCGCTCTGGCCTGTTTCTTTTCGCATTTTTTTTTTTTTTCCATCTTCGTATTCCTTTCAAGTAGGATTCAGACCAACCTGATGCTGCTCAAGAAAGGAGCTAGAACAAAAATGTCTTCTAATCTCTCGGTGGAGCACGGAGCAAGGAAAATTAAGTTTTGTAAGGTTCGTTGCAGGGGAATGCAAATAACCCTCACTAGAAGTTCAAACATTTACTATACGGACTTCTTAAATGCTTGTTCTTGAGTGTAAGATGTCAGTTTTTGTTCTCTCGTGCTAAAGAGATTAAGTTCTGGTAGAGAAACTTCTACAAAATTACTATAATAATATTTTCCTACTTGTTGCTGCTTTCAGTTATGAAATTACAAAGAAAACCATTTCAGAAAATTAAATATACATAGTTTTTAAATGTAGAAACAATGTATTATAAATCATTCCTACAAAATAGGAAGGGGTGTCGTAAGGTTTTAATTATAACATTTTAAAAATGTGATAGAGAGTTTGTGTTGATATTCGATTGTTAGTTCTTCTCTATGTAGTCACCATATTTACATATTTTTTCCCATCGTTTCTTGACCTTCCGAATACCCTGATTGTAGAAGTCTGTAGAATTCGCTTTAAACCCTTCTTCTACTTCATTAATGACGTCATTTGTGTTGTAAATTAATTGTTCTTTCATACTGGCCGTGTGTAGCCTAAATACTGGAAAAACACGAGTCAGTTGCAGAGTTTAATGTCATATCGGCACGTAGGCCATAGTAGCTCAATGGTTAGAGCGGCTGGACGGAGAGCAGAAGATCCGTGGTTCAAATCCCGGCTATGGCATTGAAATTTTCAGTCTGACTCTACGTTTCCACAAATTAGCCTACACACGGCCAGTGTGAAAAAACAATTACTTTCCATTAATTGTACCTAATAGTGGTTAACTATAAAGCCCGGGCCTTAAAGTACTTACAGCATAGTAAGTCGTCATTAAGGTAGTTGTCTCATGTGTTTATGAGAACTCCTAGTGATTTACTATAGAGCCCGGGCCTTAAAGTACTTACAGCATAGTAAGTCGTCATTAAGGTAGTTGTCTCATGTGTTTATGAGAACTCCTAGTGGTTTACTATAAAACCCGGACCTTAAAGTACTTACAGCATAGTAAGTCGTCATTAAGGTAGTTGTCTCATGTGTTTATGAGAACTCCTAGTGGTTTACTATAAAGCCCGGACCTTAAAGTACTTACAGCATAGTAAGTCGACATTAAGGTAGTTGTCTCATGTGTTTTTGAGAACTCCTAGGGGTTTACTATAAAGTCCGGGCCTTAAAGTACTTACAGCATAGTAAGTCGTCATTAAGGTAGTTGTCTCATGTGTTTATGAGAACTCCTAGTGGTTTACTATAAAGCCCGGGTCTTAAAGTACTTACAGCATAGTAAGTCGACATTAAGGTAGTTGTCTCATGTGTTTTTGAGAACTCCTAGGGGTTTACTATAAAGTCCGGGCCTTAAAGTACTTACAGCATAGTAAGTCGTCATTAAGGTAGTTGTCTCATGTGTTTATGAGAACTCCTAGTGGTTCACTATAAAGCCCGGGTCTTAAAGTACTTACAGCATAGTAAGTCGACATTAAGGTAGTTGTCTCATGTGTTTTTGAGAACTCCTAGGGGTTTACTATAAAGCCCGGAACGTAAAGTACTTACAGCATAGTAAGTCGTCATTATGGTATTTGTCTCATGTGTTTATGAGAACTCCTAGAGGTTTACTATAAAGCCCGGACCTTAAAGTACTTACAGCATAGTAAGTCGTCATTAAGGTAGTTGCCTCATGTGTTTATGAGATCTCCTAGTGGTTTACTATAAAGCCCGGACCTTAAAGTACTTACAGCATAGTAAGTCGTCATTAAGGTAGTTGTCTCATGTGTTTATGAGAACTCCTAGTGGTTTACTATAAAGCCCGGAGCTTAAAGTACTTACAGCATAGTAAGTCGTCATTAAGGTAGTTGTCTCGTGTGTTTATGAGAACTCCTAGTGGTTTACTATAAAGCCCGGACCTTAAAGTACTTACAGCATAGTAAGTCGTCATTAAGGTAGTTGTCTCATGTGTTTATGAGAACTCCTAGTGGTTTACTGTAAAGTCCGGGTCTTAAATTACTTACAGCATAGTAAGTCGTCATTAAGGTAGTTGTCTCATGTGTTTATGAGAACTCCTAGTGGTTTACTATAAAGCCCGGGCCTTAAAGTACTTACAGCATAGTAAGTCGTCATTAAGGTAGTTGTCTCATGTGTTTTTGAGAACTCCTAGTGGCTTACTGGGAAAAATACGAGTCAGTTGGAGAATATAATGTCATATCGGCACGTTGGCCATAGTAGCTTAATGGTTAAAGCGGTTGAACGGAGACCAGAAGATCCGTCTTTCAAATCCCAGCTATGGCATTGAATTTTTCAGTCTGACTCTACGTTTCCGTCATTTGTGTTGTCAAATTGACGACCACGAAACGGATTCTTCATTTACAGGAACAAGAAAAATTCACTTGGTGCGAGATCGGGCGAATAAGGCGGATGATGTGAGTTCTCAAAGCCACATTCACTTGTTTTTCTCAACTGCAACTTGAGATGAATGAGCTGGTACATTGTCAGACAGTTAAGTACAGAGGCTCTACTCCCATTAGTCCTGGACCCGTCGGAACAAGGACCCGAGCTTCCTTCAACCCGGGAGCGATGGATACTCCGGGGCTCTTTCCATAGAGCAATACCAGATTCCTTAAAGAGCCACCCCCCCCCGCTGAGCACAACGTCAAGATGGGATGGAAGTGGATACGCCACTTACGCGCGTCAACCCCGCAGGGAAAACTACCGAAAACCTCGGTGGGGCCGCCTGGTAATCTAGCACACCTACTAGCTCTACAGGCTAGTACCCGGGACATTTTAGACAACCCTCTTCTCCCTCCTGGCGGCCGTATCCTGACCGGAGGTACCCAATTCTCCAAGGGTGTCGGGAACACACTGCCCCCTCGAGTCCAACCCCAATCCGAACAACTAGTGAGCCTTGATTGGAAGTAAGGAGCTCCTCCAAGTCCCCAAGGCGAGGTCCCAGTACAAGCACTTCCGAGTGGAGATCCTCGAAGTCCTCACGCATGGGATTGGAGTTGTTGGTGGCGACGGTGACTGCGAAGAGCTTGTCCTCCAGGGATTCCAGGCGTTCGTTGAGGCGGCGCACCTCGGTTCGAATCGTTTGCATTAGCTCCTGTACAGAAGTGTGGCGGCTGTGGTGGAGATTGTTGAGACAGGAGGATGCGTAGCCTGGAAGTGCTGTAAAGTACAGATGTATTTTTCTTATCTTGAGAAGTGCAGAACGATGCGTAGTGGTATCTGGACGCGTCCACCTCAGAACGGTTACAACTGGAGGGGAGGGCAGGTCAGTTGCGTAGCAGTTGCGAGCAACTAAACACGTGCAGAGCTACTCGGTAACACTACAGCCTGTTTCAAAATGTGCTTGTCTCCTGGTTCCAAGAGGGCATTTAGAAATGACGCCTCCTAGCAGCAAATTAGGAAATAAAGTGCTACATTTAAAAACACGAGAAGTAATAACCAATATCCATAGATTTATAAAAAAGAAACAATGGTCTGAGGCAGCTATAAAAATCTGGAGAAGGGTATCTGAGGCAATAGTTGTGTCTGAAAGCAGTTTAAGAGAGTTATTAAGGAAAGAAAACCCATTGGTGCTAGTGCAACAACGTCCTTCTCTATGGCCGGTAAACAAAGATTAAGAACATGCACAAAATCTAATTTGGATGTTTTAATTCCGAAGTAGTTAGGCGAACTATGAATAATTTTTAAAGCACAGATAAACAAAGACCAACTTTGAAGAAAGTGCTTATGAAGCTTAAAAATTATACTGACTTCCAAGGCAGTATCTGAGCATTAAGAAGAGTTCTTTTGAAGCTAGGATTATTTGAAAAAAAATCAAAAAATCACTAAGCGTGACAGACAAATTTTAATCGAACATCGTACCATACGTGCAAAAAGGCTTAACTATTTAGAAATATTCCGAGATATCGAAGTGAAGTTAATATAGTTTATATGGATGAAACTTATATAAATACAGCACATACTGGACCATATGCCTGGAGTGAAATACGTTACAGGGACTCTGCAGCGATAATGAAAGGTCGACAGTTGTTTATCATGCCAGCTGGAGAAGAACAGTGTTTTGTTCCAAATGCCTATGTACTATTTAAGATCCAACAAAAGCGTGGAGATTACTACCATAGTAAGAATTACAACTTAGTTTATAAGAGCTGCAAAAACTGGCTTCGAGAATGAAATTTTTTTAGACACCTTATACACTGACCACCCCTCTTGTAATCTTATGCTTGTGACGCATTGTGGCGATAGGTGCACTACCCTCACCACAGTTGCTACTCATCCCTACTGCGCAGGATTCCTGTCAAGATAAAATAAAACGAGGGCCGTTCAGAAAGTAATCTCCGGTTGATTGCAAAAACTTCACCAAGTTAAATAAAAATATTTTAATATATACATCTTACAACTACATCTTTGCACTATTTTTCTGCATAGTCTCCATAACGATTGAGGCACTTATCGTATCTGTTCACAAGCTTTCAAATTCCTTCTGCATAAAAACCACCCGCTTGTGCCTGGAGCCAGGCTGTGACCGCATCTTTGAGCTCTTCGTCGTCATCAAACCGCTGGGACCCGAGCCATGTCTTCATATGCATGAAGAGGTGATAATCGCTTGGCGCCAGATCTGGGCTGTACGGTGGATGGTTGACAACGTCCCACTTGAAGTACTCAAGAAGGGCTGTTGTTCTGCGAGCAGAGTGAGGACGGGCGTTATCGTACAAACCAACGATACCGGAAGTCAGCATACCACGGCGTTTGTTCTGTATAGCCCGTCGTAATTTTTTTAGTGTTTCACACTAAACGTCTTGATTAATGGTCGTCCCACGTTCCACGAATTCAACCAACAACACCCCTTTTGCATCCCAAAACACCGTTGCCATCAATTTTCGGGCAGAAAATTCTTGCCGGGCTTTTACTGGTTTGGTAGGCAAATTGGAACGTCCCCACATCTTTGATTGTTCTTTTGTATCAGGGTTCTTGTACTTAATCCAGGTATCGTCCCCGGTCACGATTCTGTTTAACAATGGTTCACCTTCGTCTGCATAACGTGACAGAAAGTTTAATGCAGAGGGCATTCTTTGAGTTTTGTGGTGGTCGGTAAGAATTTTGGGCACCCATCATGCACAGAACTTACGGTAACCCAATCTTGCTGTCACTATCTCGTACAAGAGAGTCTTAGAAATCTGTGGAAAATCAGTAGACAACTCCGAAATTGTGAAACGTCGGTTTTCACGAACTTTTGCATCAACTGTCAGAACGAGTTCGTCCGTCACCAATGATGGTCTACCACTCCTCTCTTCATCATGAACGTTTTCTCGTCCACTTTTAAATAAACGTACCCATTCACGGACCACTCCTTCACTCATAACTCTTGGTCCGTACACGGCACAAAGCTCACGATGAATAGCTGCTGCAGAATATCCTTTGGCTGTAAAAAACCTTATAACAGCACGCACTTCACATTTGGCGGGGTTTTCTATTGCAGCACACATTTCAAACGGCCACAAACACTAAACTAGCGCAGATACGACGTTCACTCGACCACGGCTTGATGCCAACTGAGCTGCTGAGTGCGTGAATGCACAGATGGCGTAGCTACTCCCCCCAATACCCGCACTGTGACCGATAGGTGGTTACTTTCTGAACGGCCCTCGTACATCTGTACCCATTTATTGCCGCAATTGCTTCCTCATTGTAGGAAAAGCGCCTACCAGTGAGGAATTTCTTCAGTTGTGGAAACAGATGGCCTTACAGCTCTCTCTTGTCCTTACAGCTCTCTCTGTATCTCTCTCTTGCGATGTCTGCAATTTAACGGCGAATAGAGTTTACTAGTATACATTGACAATTGCTTCTTTTTAAATTTCCCTCCGTGCTAGCTTCTAACTTTTTATCCTTTAAGGGTATGTATGACTGAAATTTCATGAAAATCGTGAAAATGACGACTTTTTTTATTTTAATTCTATAACATAATTTAGACATTCCCGAATGTGAAAAACGCATAATTTGCCTCCGAACGCCATTTTAAAATGCTTATTTAAATGTCGGTGGCCTTTAAACTCTGTCAGAGTCACGCCTTCTTTTGCCTACATCCACATATTTGTCTGTTTCCGTTCTTAAATTTTCAATTCAAGAAAAGAAAAATAAGGCTTTCAGACAAAATAGTTCCTAAAATGTTGCCAATATTTCAGAAGCTGGCTTCTACAACATTACTAGAGAGGTGCAAAACAGGAAAAACACAGAATGCCAATGAATCTTTGCATCATGTCATATGGAATAAGTGCCCAAAGGAAGTTTTCATATCAGAACAAAAATTGGATCTTGCTGTTATTAAAAGCATCAGTGAGTTTAACATGGGTAGTCTTAAGTCATTGGAGCTGCAGCAAAATATCAGAGGTGAAAGTGTAGTAGACTCAGCAAGGAAAACTTCAGTGCAGCGAGATCAGACTCGTATCCTGCAAAGCAAGAAGCGAAGTTGTGCAGAAGAAAAGCAACATCTAAAGAAGAAAATGGTGGAAAAAGCAGCAACAGAGGAGAGGAAAAAGAAATCTGAGGGTCCAACCTATCAGCCTGGTGGATTTTAATGTGAGTTATGCAATCAAATCTTTAATCGCTGTTTTCTCAATGTTCATATTTTCAGCATTTTTCTTCCTGTAAAATGCTCCTTGCGATGCAGTTTTTGTACTACATTCATGAAATTTCCTACACAGGTTCAGAATATCATGAGGAATGGAAGTTGCCCTAGGTTTTATTGTGAAATGTATATAAGCATATATTTTTAATTTTCAAACACAAAATTTACAGTTTTTTAGGCAAAAAAAGAGTATTTGTAAATTAAAAAAATTTTTGTGGCCTAAACTTAAGGAGACACAGAAAAACCCAGAGCAATTTCAAAAAGTATGTGTATTATGAACATAGGGTTAAAATATTAGACCAAAATTCAAAATATTTTGTCGCAAGGGACTTTTTAGTGACGTAACAAAAAACATACAAAATTTATCATAATTTCTAAACTTCTGGAGAAAAATGGTTTAAATTTTAGTTGTAACATGTTTACATTATACTACACCTATGGTGTAAATTTGAAAAAGCTAGCTTTATTAGTTCAAAATTTGAAAAGTTCAGTCATACATACCCTTAAGTTGCATAACTTATGTTCAATACCCAATTAAAGAAAAAATGAAATGTTCACTACAGTGTAAACGTTGGTACTTCAAACTCTTCAATCGTATTCTGTGAAGTGTCTAGAGTAAGCTGTAAAGTGTGTTTCTATTGAGAGTGGAAGTAACGCCGTAAAAACCGACAGGAGATAGACGGTTCACGTCGAAGTAATTTCAACCGGCTCTGTTTATAAAAATGACAAGAGCTTCAATTGTTCATTTCGTGGGTATTAAATATTCCCTCAGTTCTAGCTTTCCTGCAGACTGACCGAGTTTTTTGTTTCCCGACGTAAACTTTTTAGGTATTAGGCAGTGGCATCAGAGATTCTCTGAAGCAGCAGCAGAAATATATTCCCTGTAATTGGCAGATGAGAGCTGCACGTTTTTGCGCAGCTTCTGTCGTTCACATGCCCTCCCTGTATTGAATCTACTCGCTCGGAATATTATTTCCCTCTCAAATCGAGATACCACAACGTTAGTGTTCTTTAGAAATTCAGAAGGAATAGTAATTTTGTTTGGGGAACATTATCTAAACCTCTTCGCTTCTTCTTCATACGAGGGTTGTTCAATAAAAAATAGCCAACAACTTTTTACGGTCATAATTTTTCGCATTAAAATTCAATCTTATTATATGTGAAATAAACACGCCGTAGTAGTTTCATTGCTGGTACTCCTGGTTCCCGCCTGTTAGAACCAGGCAAGTTCAGACATGTTCAGTATCGCCTACCGCTGCAGCGGAGGTAACACGCAGCTAAAGCTGATGTTAGAGGAAGATCTGGAGTTACTTTCAGACGCAATCACTGCTGATGAAACTTGGCTATATCATTTTGATCCTGAGAGCAAACAGCAAAGCTCAATGTGGAAATCTCCTTCATCACCAATCTACAAAAAAGCAAAAGTGGTTGCTTCTGCTGGGAAAGTTATGGTCATCTTATTCTTTGATATTCTAACGCGACCGTTGGAACACCCTGTAAAGCAGCTGGGAGCGGAAGACGGGGGAGGTCA
>CM060947.1:25129382-25314382 GCA_030765055.1 Mantis religiosa
TTCTCATCCTGTAAATAGCATTGCCAAATCAAAGAAGCACAATAAATTTTCCAAAACACAAAACACAGCCATAGTAGATATACGGTTTAATTTAATAGTTATGCTGTTTACAGACAGAAAAATACACAAATACAGAGCTTATTCTAAACGTTAGTGAGGAGGTAGAGGTTCATATGGGCTCCAAACATATTTCTAGTTAAATATTGACATCCAAGTTTCGAAATTCTTCACTAACTTGCTCTTAGCAGATGCAGCGGCTTCTGATATCTACTTTATGGTTAGGATATTGCTTTAAAATAATTCACTGAATGTTCATATTGTTGTTGGAGCGGCATGTACATAGGTGAATGCGGACGCATACCCTAAAGAGTTCGAACCTGCAGTCCCTGAGCAGCTAGCTAGTGGATTAACTCTGTGACATACGGACCGACATCATCAAATTATCCGGAGGGGGGGGGGGGTTGGGGCGCAGCCCTTGTTACAAGATGACAAGGTATGTTTATTCAGCCAGAGCATGATGCTAGGGCCATCAAAGGTTGTCATACGATATACCGACCACATAACCTCTCAACTTACACTCATTAAATATGAATGATTACTGCTGCAATCTACGCGAAGTGCGGTGAAACAAATAAAACACGCATGTACACGTCAGCTTCAGACGATTATAAACCAACAATCAGAACATTGTTACAAAGTAAGGCAAGTATACATTTCAAATTAAAAAATAGATATTTTTAGACAGTTGATAGTAAAACGGTCCGTTTTATAGTAGCAAAATACCCCTTATTGCACAAAATTTTTCAACGCGACCAGTAATGCCAAATTTGGCCGAAGCTGCTACGAAGGCCATGATTCCAGCACAAAGAAAGTTAAAACTCCCCCCCCCCCCTGGACTAGCTAGAACTTAGAGTTACCAGTCATACATCTTTCAGGCTAAGGGAAAACCTCCAACGTTAAGTCATATCGGACGATGAGTGAAATGATGTTCAAATGAGTACAAGGTACACAGAGTTTAGAGTTACCAGACATTCATCTTTCAGGATAAGAGCAAACCTCCAACGTTAAGTCATATCGGACGATGAATGAAATGATGTTTAAATGAGTACAGGGAACATAGAGCTTAGAGTTACCAGACATTCATCTTTCAGGATAAGGGAAAACCTCCAACGTTAAGTCATATCGGACGATGAATGAAATGATGTTTAAATGAGTACAGGGTACATAGAGCTTAGAGTTACCAGACATTCATCTTTCAGGATAAGGGAAAACCTCCAACGTCAAGTCATATCGGACGATGAATGAATGATGTTCAAATGAGTACAAGGTACACAGAGTTTAGAGTTACCAGACATTCATCTTTCAGGATAAGAGCAAACCTCCAACGTTAAGTCATATCGGACGATGAATGAAATGATGTTTAAATGAGTACAGGGTACACAGAGTTTAGAGTTACCAGACATTCATCTTTCAGGATAAGAGCAAACCTCCAACGTTAAGTCATATCGGACGATGAATGAAATGATGTTTAAATGAGTACAGGGTACATAGAGCTTAGAGTTACCAGACATTCATCTTTCAGGATAAGGGAAAACCTCTAAGTAAAGTCATATCGAACGATCAATGAAATGGTGTTCAAATGAGTACAGGGTACATAGAGCTTAGAGTTACTAGACATTCATCTTTCAGAATAAGGGAAAACCTCCAAGTTAAGTCATATCGGACGATGAATGAAATGATGTTCAAATGAGTACAGGGTACATAGAGCTTAGAGTTACCAGATATTCATCTTTCAGGATAAGGGAAAACCTCCAAGTTAAGTCATATCGGACGATCAATCAAATGATGTTCAAATGAGTACAGGGTACATAGAGCTTAGAGTTACAGACATTCATCTTTCAGGATAAGAGAAAACGTCCAACGTTACGTCATGACGGACGATGAATGAAATGATGTTCAAATGAGTACAGGGTACATAGAGATTAAAGCTACCAGACATTCATCTTTCAGGATAAGGGAAAACCTCCAACGTTAAGTCATATAGGACGATGAATGAAATGATGTTCAAATGAGTACAGGGTACATAGAGCTTAGATTTACCAGACATTCATCTTTCAGGATAAGGGAAAACCTCCAGCGTTAAGTCATAACGGACGATGAATGAAATGATGTTGAAATGAGTACAGGGTACATAGAGCTTAGTGTTACCAGACATGCATCTTTCAGAATAAGGGAAAACCTCCAACGTTAAGTCATACCGGATGATGAATGAAATGATGATCAAATGAGTACAGGGTACATAGAGCTTAGAGTTACCAGACATTCATCTTTCAGGATAAGGGAAAACCTCCAACGTTAAGTCATGTCGGACTATGAATGAAATGATGTTCAAATGAGTACAGGGTACGTAGAGTTTAGAGTAACCGTACATGCATCTTTCAGGATGAGGGGAAACCTCTAACGTTAAGTCATAATGGACGATGAAGTAAATGGTATTGAAATGAGTATACGGTGCATAGAGCTTATAGTTATCAGACATTCATCCTACAGCACCTTTGACACTACTGGGTGAGTAAAAATTACGGAACAGTGCCTGTATCTCCATTTTTACAACTCTGTGAATTTTTTAGGAAATCTGTAAAAAATCAACATAACCTCACAATACATTGATTACAAATAAAGGGAGTGAGTGATTTTGTTGTTATGACATTTCTTTTTTACATACTCCTCCAGTGCTCAAGTATCAGAACGTACAAGCAATTTCAATTTATTAGGATCTTACTCTATGTGTAGTAAGCAAAGGAAAACACATCATTACTTCAAATCGTGTAGGTTTCGAATTAAACAATACAGTAGGCTACTTCAGTATGCGGCTTTGGATTGAACAAATACAGAAAAAAGCATATGTTCTTGAGCGCTGGACTTGCGGTATGGTGCGGGCAGGGGGGAAGAAGCGAAAGTTAGCGCTCTTTTGTTTCTGCAGTATGGTCAACCTTGAGAAACACAGTTCAACAAAATAGCGTGTAAAGTAAGCGAAGATATCACAAGCAACGTTGCTTCCTCTGAAAACATTCCTTAGTTCTGCGCACGGCAGCTCAATTGCATTCAGATCACAGTTATACGGAGGTAAACGAATAATAATGTGTCCCCTTTCGAGAGCCATAACATCCACAAATGTTCATACAAATATAAATCATTTTCAAGTAAATGCTGATGTACTCGTAACAAGGATAAACTGGCAATTCGAGCGCACCAAACGAGCCTTTATGAAGGAAGCTTTAACTACAAAGTGATAATGTTATATAATAAACTTACAAATTCATTTAAACAAGCTGCATCATTAAAACACTTTAAGAATAAGGTTAAGAAATTTTTGCACGCACATTGTTTTTATACGGTTAATGAATTTTTAGAACTATAACCATATAAATGAGCACTGGGAGCATAGTACATTCACAAACCTGTAATATTCATATTATGACATTTCTTGTAGTAAATTAGTCTATGCAAATACCACATGAAACCATAGAGAAGCTGCTTACTGTGTATATTGTATGTAATCAATTTGACTTTATGTATATACTGTATTTATACATTTTGACGTGTCTCATAACATGTATATGTTGCCAAGGACGAACTAAAATTCTAATTCTAACATACGATTGTTGTAAACTGGTTAGCTAATTAACCTCGGAGTTGATGAAAACGAAATATGGTGGGCATGATAAGGCTTAGAGTACTAGCCACTAGATGTCAGTGTATAGCGCATTTCAAATTACAATCTATGTTCACGGAGTTAAATGAAGCTTAGCGAATGAGGACTTAGAATCAGATCGCTCTTCTTATCGCGTGCATATAGTAACTTTATTAGGTCGGAAACTTGTCAGACAATGCTGGTGGTGTTCCTGTGGAATGGTGTATTTTGTCTTGCAAAGTTTAACTTTGTTACTCTGCTTGACCAACCATATTGACTCTGGCAGAGATTATTCGACAGCTCAAAATTACCGCCCCATTAGTCTCCTGTCCACTATTGGTAAATTGATCGAGAAAATAATTCTATTTCGACTCCAAGAACAAATTTTGGCGCTTGACATTTCAAATTCACAATTTGACTATAGAAAAGGGCACTCAACAGACCTTCAACTTTTAAGACTAGTAGATGACGTCACCGAGCAATTTAACAATGGGGCTTCAACGTTGGCGCTATTTTTGGACGTAGAAGCCGCATTTGATTGGTGCTGGCACAACGGCCTGATTTACAAGCTGCACCGAGAGTTTCCCGGCCTCCAAAATTCACTACCATTGCTGCATAATTTTTTAAAAAACAGGCGCTTCTACGTCCAAGTGGGTCGCTTCTCCTCAAAGGAGAGAGTAATGCAGGCTGGCGTACCACAAGGGGCTATTATGTCACCTTTCCTGTATATACTCTTCACCAACGACTTCCCCGTGGACGCCAGATGCAAAGTTGCAATGTATGCTGACGACACTGCAATATACAACCATCATAAATATCCTCGTTATGGACTTTTAGAGATGCAGCGGTATATTGACCGCTTCCTTTCATGGCTTCATGACTGGAAAATCAAAATTAATGCGAAAAAATGCCAGCTTATACATTTTACAAAGCGGCGCCCTTTGGCAATGATTCTAACGGTCGATGGTCAAGTATTGCACTGCCGTCAGCAGGTCAAGTACCTCGGCGTGACCTTGACGCGCACGATGCATTGGACCACCCACCTAAGAGATAGCGCCAACAAAGGGCGGCAGCGATTAAAGATGTGTGCCTCCATATTTAGGAGCAAACAGCTAAAGCTGCGCTCGAAGATCATCCTATATGGATCCTTTATTTTATCCGTGGTCCTGTACGCCTGCGTGGTCTGGGCCAACGCCTCCAACACCGCCCTAAGGTATCTCCAAATCCTACAAAACTTATCCCTACGCTAAATCCTGTCTGCTCCTATCCGAAAAACAACTGCCACCATTCACCAAGAAACCCACGTCCCTTACATCATCGAGGCCATCAACAAACGTGCCTCTTCCATCTGGGCGCGCATCCGACACCATCAAAACCCCAGCATACACAATATTGGGAAAGGCGAACCCAAGCACCGAAAACACGTCAGAATCAAAGCATATTGAAGAAAAACAAAAATAAAAACACTACACGACTTCAAAATTATGCGCGCCCAACGCTTCCTGGCTCAGGCCACGCTCCCCGGCAGAGGCCGCCATCATCGGCAGCCCAGGAGTCAGCTACCCGCTGCCGCACAGCCTAACTGCGAACATTGTAAATATTGTACATAGCCAAGTCTGTACAGTGTAGTGCGTGTGATATTGGGACGTACGTGGTATGCACAATGTGTAGTGTTTAACGCCCGCTTTTACTACATACGGCACCGCAGGCGGTAGCACTGATGATACATGAGATGAAGATGGAGCACCGGTGAAATGAGATGGTGGGGGAAACCGGAGGTCTCGGAGAAAACCCGCCCCAGCGCCGTGTTTTCCACCACAAATCTCACTTTGCGGTCGCCTGGGATCGAAACCGGGCCGCTTTGGTGAGAGCCAAGCAGTCTAATCACTGAGCCACGGCACGGCCGTGGTATGCTCAGAGGTGTGTGTGTTTGTGTGTGTGTGTGTGTGTGTGTGTGTGTGTGTGAGTGTGTGTGTGTGCGCGCGCGCGCGTGTAAATATGTAAATATAAAAACAAGAAAAAGAAAGACAGAGACAAATAACGAGATAAAACTGGTTCTCGGCGGCCTGAGAGCAGGTGGCCGTATGGGTTCTAGAAGAACCCCAAAGACAATAAAAAACCATACCTAGAATTATAAACCCATGTAAATTTAGAGCCTGTAAGCCGGGTCCAATGTGCCGGAACCAGGCAAATAAGTTACAAATAAAAAGCCTTAAGCCTTTAAGCCTTATTCGACAGTTTCCAGATTATTCATGTCTAACAGTAAGTGGCCTACTTTTCAGTAACAAAAGAATCGCGTAATGATGTGTTCTTTTCTTACAGTGGGAGATAAATAATCTTTTCATATAACAAATGCACGTCTGTTGGACACAATGCTAATTTCAAAATTACAACACGTTATAATTGCTCTGTCACTCTTATCTGTTATTCCGGACCATCAGCACAGTCGTCTGTTTACGAGTTCCCTCACGGACATCAAGTTAGTTATGCTTATTGCCACAGGAATGGGCAAGTTTTTAAAGCTTGAGGGAGTTACAACTGATACAGCTCGCCAGATAATTTTAATGCCAAAAGCAATAGCAAGGAAGTAATCGTGACCCAGGGCGAGATTATTACGGGAGCCGCAATAATAATCCTTTTGCTGCCAGTTCGACGCTTTGTTTCAGATTGAGCGACTGGTCGTATAATGACGCTGCAAAATTCCCCGAGGGCAATTCATACTCCGCCGAACATAAACCATAAAATATAGCTGCTAGTTTGGAAACTTAGCCAGCATCTTCCTCGAGGTGCCACGTCAAATAATAGGCTATCACGCTTTTAATTGCTGCAGTCGGATCTTCTTAAACTTCTGACGAGAAATGCAGTTATATTCAACATTGCAAACAAATGGAAAAATGCTCACCTCTGTAGAGTATGTACCCACCCCACATTCAAGAGGTCCAGAGTTCGCACCTTTCTCAGATTGGATACCCTAGAGAAGCTCTTTTAAAGCGGTTTCCCTTACCCTGAAACATGAACGTCTGGTAATTCTAAGCTCTATGTACCCTGTACTTCTTTAAACATCATTTCATTCATCGTCCGATATGACTTAACGTTGGAGGTTTTCCCTTATCCTGAAACATGAATGTCTGGTAGCTCTAAGCTCTATGTACCCTGTACTTATTTAAACATCATTTCATTCATCGTCCGATATGACTTAACGTTGGAGGTTTTCCCTTATTCTGAAACATAAATGTCTGATAACTCTAGACTCTATGTACCTTGTACTCATTTGTACATCATTTCATTCATCTTTCCATATGACAACATTGGAGGGTTTCCTTATTCTAAAAGATAAATGTCTGGTAACTCTAAGCTCTATGTACCCTGTACTCATTTGAATATAATTTCATTCATCATCCGATATGATTTAACGTTGAAGGTTTCACATTTTTCTGAAAGTTGAATGTCTGGTAACTCTAAGTTCTATGTACCCTGTACTCATTTGAACATTATTTCATTCATCGTCCTATATGACTTAACGTTGTAGGTTTTATCTTATTCTGAAACATAAATGTCTAATAATTCTAGACTCTATGTACCATGCACACATTTAAACATCATTTCATTCATCGTCCGATACGACTTAACGTTGGAGGTTTTCTCTTGTCCTGAAAATTGAATATCAGATAACTCTAACCTCTATGTACCCTGTAATCATTTGAACATCATATCATTCGTCGTCCGATATGACTTAACGTTTGAGGTTTTCTCTTATCCTGAAACATGAACGTCTGGTAACTCTAAGCTCTATGTACCCTGTACTCATTTGAACATCGTTTCATTCATCGTCCGATATGACTTAACGTTGGCGGTTTTCTCTTATCCTGAAAGGTGAATGTCTGGTAACCCTAAGCTCTATGGATCCTGTACTCATTTGAACATCATTTCATTCGTCGTCCGATATGACTTCACGTTGGAGGTTTTCCGTTATCCTGAAAGGTGAATGTCTGGTAACCCTAAACTCTATGTATCCTGTACTCATTTGAACATCATTTCATTCGTCGTCCGATATGACTTAACTTTGGAGGTTTTCTCTTATCCTGAAAGATGTATGTCTGGTAACTCTAAGCCCTATGTACCCTGTACTCATTTGAACATCGTTTCATTCATCGTCCGATATGACTTAACGTTGGAGGTTTTCTCTTATCCTGAAAGATGTATGTCTGGTAACTCTAAGCTCTATGTACCCTGTACTCATTTGAACATCGTTTCATTCATCGTCCGATATGACTTAACGTTGGCGGTTTTCTCTTATCCTGAAAGATGTATGTCTGGTAACTCTAAGCTCTATGTACCCTGTACTCATTTGAACATCGTTTCATTCATCGTCCGATATGACTTAACGTTTGAGGTTTTCTCTTATCCTGAAAGGTGAATGTCTGGTAACCCTAAGCTCTATGGATGCTGTACTCATTTGAACATCATTTCATTCGTCGTCCGATATGACTTAACGTTGGAGGTTTTCCGTTATCCTGAAAGGTGAATGTCTGGTAACCCTAAACTCTATGTATCCTGTACTCATTTGAACATCATTTCATTCGTCGTCCGATATGACTTAACTTTGGAGGTTTTCTCTTATCCTGAAAGATGTATGTCTGGTAACTCTAAGCTTTCTGTACCCTGTACTCATTTGAACATCATTTCATTCATCGTCCGATATGACTTAACGTTGGAGGTTGTCCCTTATACTGAAAGGTGAATGTCTCAGAACTCTAAGTTCTAACCTTGGACTCATTTAAGCATGTTTTCATTAATGGTCGATATGGTTTAACGTTGGAGGTTTTACCTTATTCCATCTGGTTAAATATGGGGGATCTGCGCTGAGCATTTTCTTGCCTCCTTAGATTAGTCGACTTCTAATTTCTTATGCCTCATTTTTCCGAATGGTTGCCGTATTTGGGGGCATAGATACAACAAATCAAATCTGTTTGAGATACGCTTCCATCCTAAGATATTACTATTCAAGTTTAAGCTTCCAGCAACTCGATTAACGATTAAGTAACAACAAGTGGTTCTAGTGTGCTGGTTCTGTTGACTCCTGGAAAATTAGGAGCAATGAAGTAAAAGGTAAAGTAAAGTCATGGCAGAACTCCTGCTAGTGTGTAATTAGCCTCCGTATTGTGAAGTGAGCTGATGCTAATGGTGATGGGTGATCTGGTACACCAAGTTTTCTGTAATGAGGTCGTTAATGCACGTAACAACTTTCGCCCCGTCGTTACTTTCAACTTACGTTTAACGTGCTTCTGATCTCCCCTTGCCATTATCTTTTATACGTTATTGTTAGTAGGTAAAGGGCCTAACTCCTATTTTACAAACTGAACCATAATCTCCTGCTTTATTCATTTACCTTTACTGCAATTTCTGCTACATCTTATGTAGAGAATTTGTTGAATTCTGCTCAACAGTTTGGTAACCAGGTAACGAGAGTCAAGGCCCTTTTTGATACCTAAAATGGCGACGTTTTCATTGCAAGAACAGCTTGTAATCATTCGTTTTCTCCATTTTCGTGGTGTGTTATCTATTGAAATTCATCGACAGTTGAGTGATGCATGTGGTGACGGTACCATGGATGTGTCTTATGTACGTTCCGGGGTGTGACAGTTCAATGAAGACAGAACATCGTGTGACAACAAACCAAGACATTTAAGTGAGACATGTGGTGATGGTACCACGGATGTGTCTAATGTACGTTCTTGGGTGTGACAGTTCAATGAAGGCAGATCATCGTGTGAAAACAAACCAAGACATTTAAGTGAGACATGTGGTGATGGTACCACGGATGTGTCTAATGTACGTTCCTGGGTGTGACAGTTCAATGAAGACAGAACATCGTGTGACAACAAACCAAGACATTTAAGTGAGACATGTGGTGATGGTACCACGGATGTGTCTAATGTACGTTCCTGGGTGTGACAGTTCAATGAAGACAGAACATCGTGTCACAACAAAGACAGTTAAGTGAGGCATGTGGTAATGTTACCATGGATGTGTCTAATGTACGTTCCTGGGTGCGACAGTTCCAGGAAGACAGAACATCGTGTGACAACAAACCAAGACAGTTGAGTGAGACATGTGGTAATGTTACCATGGATGTGTCTAATGTACGTTCCTTGGTGCGACAGTTCCAGGAAGACAGAACATCGTGTGACAACAAACCAAGACAGTTGAGTGAGACATGTGGTAATGTTACCATGGATGTGTCTAATGTACGTTCCTTGGTGCGACAGTTCCAGGAAGACAGAACATCGTGTGGCAACAAACCAAGACAGTTGAGTGAGACATGTGGTAATGTTACCATGGATGTGTCTAATGTACGTTCCTTGGTGCGACAGTTCCAGGAAGACAGAACATCGTGTGACAACAAACCAAGACAGTTGAGTGAGACATGTGGTAATGTTACCATGGATGTGTCTAATTTACGTTCCTTGGTGCGACAGTTCAATGAAGACAGAACATCGTGTGACAACAAACCAAGACAGTTAAGTGAGGCATGTGGTGATGTACCATGTATGTGTCTAATGTACGTTCCTGGGTGCGACAGTTCAATAAAGACAGAACATCGTGTGACAACAAACCAAGACAGTTAAGTGAGGCATGAGGTGATGGTACCATTATGTGTCTTATGTACGTTCCTGGGTGCGACAGTTCAATGAAGACAGAACATCGTGTGACAACAAACCAAGACAGTTAAGTGAGGCATGTGGTGATGGTACCATGGATGTGTCTAATGTGCGTTCCTGGGTGTGACAGTTCAATGAAGACAGAACATCGTGTGACAACAAACCAAGATTGTCACGGCGTCGCACCAGGCAGTCCGACGACATGATCTAGCGAGCGGAGGAGGTTGTTTTGGAGGATTGCCGACTGAGCATTTTCATATCTTCATGCAGTATTATGTGCACAGATCCACCCCCCCCCCCCCGTAGGGGCTGAGGTGATTCGTCCCTTTCAGCTGCCGTGTTGCGGGCGCTGCGGACCCCTAGCACTCATGGTAGCTCTATCATTACTAGAGAAACCTCGGGCTGAACATTTGAGCCCTTCCGTGATTGGGAGTTGTTCGGTTTGGGTTGTACTCGAGGGGGCAGTGGTTCCCGATACCGCTGGGAGATCGGGTACGTCTCCGGACGGGGTTGAGGGAAATCATTAATATTGCCTTGTACTAGCCAGCAGAGCTTGTAGTAGGTGTGCTAGATCACCAGGCGGCCTCACCGAGGTCATATCGGTAGTTTTCCCATTTTGGATTTGGCGCGCGTAAGTGGCGTATCCACTTCCATCCAGTCTTGAGTCCAGAGGACCAGTTTGGGGGGGGGGTTGTTGGTCTCTATGTATTGCCCTATGGAAAGCCCCACGGAGGTACCGGGCGTCCTTTTGGGACAGCTCAGGAGGCCCGGTCCTTGGTCCTACGGGACCAGGGCTGATGGAGTAGAACTTCTGGCATAACTTCTGATCCATGTAACGTGTGCACAGTTCCCACGGAAATGCCAGTTTTGGAGGCGATGACTGCAACTGTCTTGGTTTGTTGTCACACGATGTTCTACCTTCATTAAAGTGACGCACCGAGCGACAACGTCTACAATATCCTGTGCCTTTGGCCTTTGCGATGACCACAAATAAATCACAAGGGCAGTGGCTGGAAGTTTACGGAATCAAATTGGAGTTTCAATGTTTCTCTCATAGACAATTATACGTCGCGTCTTCACGAGGCGGAAAACCATATCTTTATATATTTAGGCAACACAAAAAAGTAAAATGATGTTTTATCATAAAGCTTGAAATTGATTCGCTATTTTTGGGTGTATTTTACGTCGTCGAACGTTAAGTTATAACGAACTGTGAATCAATTGATTGTAATGATGCTCAAATGAGTTCAGTGTCCATTGAGCATAGGGTTATCCAACATTGCTATTTTAGGTTAGGGGAAAACCTCGAAAACAGCCGTATCCAGGTAACCCTGTCTGACCGAGATTCGAACTCAGGACTTCTTTAACGTGAGGGAGGCACGCTACCGTCTATGCTACCGAGGCGTTCATTGATTAACTTAATTCTAGCTGTGTTGTATTTAAACTTCAACCCCAATTGCAGGGTAAATAAATAAATAATCCAAATTTGCTTTATTTATATTCAAGGGCTGTTCAACAAAGAATGTTAGCTTAATGTGAAAAAACACGCCGTAGTAGTTTCATTGTTGGTACTCCTGCTTCCCGCCTGTGAGAACCAGGCAAGTTCAGACATGTTCAGTATCGCTTACCGCTGCAATGGAAGTAACATGCGAGAAACAATATGCGGCTTTGAAATTCTGCTTTCGTCTCAACAAATCTTCAGTTGAGGCCTATACAATGTTACAGGAGGCCTATGGAGAGTCTGTTCCTCCCTACAGCACAGCTCGAAGGTGGTTTAAAATGTTTAAAGAGGGGAGACAGTCAATTTCAGAGGAAGGTGAACCCGGTGCCCCAGTTACTGCTCTTACGGAAGAAAACATCAACACTGCTGCTGCCATTGTGAGAGAGTATCGACGAATTACCTTAAGATCACTTTCTGAAATACTGAACATTTCATTGGGTGCCACCCACACTTTGGTGACAGAAACATTACACATGAGACGTGTTTGCGCGCGATGGGTTCCAAGACTGTTGATTCCCGAACAAAAGGACATTCGCATGCAGGTCTGCATGCAGTTAAAGTTGGTGTTAGAGGAAGATCCGGAGTTTCTTTCAAACGTAATCTCTGCTGATGAAACTTGGCTACATCATTTTGAACCAGAGAGTAAACAGCAAAGTTCATTGTGGAAATCTCCTTAATCACCAACCCCCCAACGGTTGCCTCTGCTGGTAAATTTATGGTCATCTTATTCTTTGATATTCATGGAATGGTGTATCAGAATGTTGTACCTGCACACACATCAGTAACTGGAAAATACTACAGGGATGTCGTGAAAACATTACAAGCCCATGTCAGGCACAAAAGACCACATAACCGTGAATCAGGTTGGATGCTGCACCACGATAATGCGCGGCCGCATATTGCCAATATTGTTGCTGAATATTTTGCAAAACTCAACGTGAAGTGCATCTCTCATCCTCCCTATAGTCCGGATTTAGCCCCATGTGACTTTTTTCTGTTCTCTAACTTGAAGAAACGCCTTCGTGGGAGGCATTATCCATCATCAGAAGCAGTGGTGAAGGCTGCGGAGGCAATTTTGAAGGATCTCTCAAAAATGGTTTCCAGCATGTCTTTGAAGACTGGCAGAAACGCTGAGAAAAGTGCATCGCATTCAGGGGAAATTATTTTGAGAAGGACGATCAAAATTATGAGGATGAGTAAAGGTATATTGCCAAAAAAATTGTGATAATTCTTTATAGAACAGATAACTGGGACAATTTTATTAGCAATAGAAAGTTTGCCGGGTCAGGTAGTTTTGAAATAAAATAATTAATTTTTCATCCAAAAACTCCATTTCTCTTCTTTTCGGTTTTTGTGCAGTGAGCCAGTGTTCTCTCTCTCTCTCTCTCTCTCTCTCTCTCTCTCTCTCTCTCTCTCTCTCTCTCTCTCTCTCTCTCTCTCTCTCTCTCTCACTCACTTTAGCTTTATATTAATCTATTATTGAATCTAGCACAGTTGTTTTGGAAAAATAAAGCCAGGTGATATTAACAAGGCGTTCTTGTGTCCTGAGCATTACTTTGAACCTGTATAAGTATTTTAATTTAATTTTTTATCCGTATTTTTGCCGAGAGTCATTACAGGAGCGTATGCCCCGGCAGTATTGGTGATATGCTGACCAGAATTGGAGTTACGCAGCTTTTCTTCTAAAATGTTCAAATGGAATAAGAAGGGAGAGGAAGGGGGCGTGGAATTGGAGAGCTTAGAGATTAAAAAACAAAAAAGAGAGGAAAAACAAAAGCAGGCGCACATACAGCGTGACTTTTCATTAGAGTATACATATATTGGTCTCAAAGGAACAAGCGCAAAGACAAAAGTAAACAAAAAATCCGCTTATCTGCTAGTTGTCCTGGATACCTACGGTTCGCAAAATATCATCAAGAAGCCGGCCGGCTTCTGTTTCGCTTCATTGCCTTAAACGGGGAAATGCATAAATGGCTTTGTTTCGAACCAGAAAAACAGAGAGATGGGGGAAAAAGTATAAACTGATTACTAAATGTACTTACCAGTAGTCTTCACGCGTTATATGTTTACTCACTAACACAATGTACCACAACGTATGTTTTCTAATATTTTCAGACCATGTGACTGAATATTTACTTCATGAGTCACCGTTTAACATTGTCACTACTATATAACGTGTAGTAAATATTCGAGATCTCATGGAAAAATAAATATACTGAAATAATCTGAATCCAAAGAGAAAAAATTGAAAAAGGTCTTTGTATATAGAGTGAAACCTCATTTACTCGGATCAACTGGAAGCAGGGTGGATCCGACTTAACGAAACTCAGGGTTACACAAAGAATGACTAACCAATTTTAAAAACATACACAACATCACGAAATATGTTAAATTGAGTTTAGAAATTATAAAATACATACATTGTAAGCACTGTAATAGTCTATGAATTTGTACTGCACTACAAACTAGTCGGCAGTGAAAAAGACAGCGAGCTTCTGCTGACTCAGTTTACTGTATCACATATTTCACGGCCGCTTTAATATTAGAACTTCATTTGTTAATGTTTCGGCTTGACTCTCGAAATAAAGATGAAGCATGAATGAAATGATGTCATATGAATCCAGGGTTCATAGAACTTATAGTTATAAGACATCCATCTTACAGGATAAGAGTAAACCTCCAATATTATGCCATATCGGACGATGAATTAAATTATGTTCAAATGAGTATGGGCTACATAGAGCTTAGAGTTACCAGACACTCATCTTTCAGTATAAGAGAAAACCTCGAACGTTAGGTCATCGGAAAATGAATGAAGTTATGTTTAAATGAGTACAGGGTACACCGAGCTTAGAGTTACCAGAGATTCATCTTTCAGGATAAGAGAAAACCTCCAACGTTACGCCATATCGGACGATGAATGAAATGATGCTCAAATGAGTACAGGGTACATAGAGCTTAGAGTTACCAGACATTCATCTTTCAGAATAAGAGAAAACCTCGAACGTTAGGTCTTATCGGAAAATGAATGAAGTTATGTTTAAATGAGTACAGGGTACATAGAGCTTAGAGTTATCAGACACTTAACTTTCAGGATAGGGGTTAACCTGAAACGTTGAGTCATTTCCGACAATGAATAAAGTGATGTTCAAATGAAAACAGGGTACATGGAGCTTAGAGTTACCAGACATTCATCTTTCAGAATAAGAGAAAACCTCGAACGTTAGGTCTTATCGGAAAATGAATGAAGTTATGTTTAAATGAGTACAGGGTACATAGAGCTTAGAGTTATCAGACACTCATCTTTCAGTATAAGAGAAAACCTCGAACGTTAAGTCATATTGGACGATGAATGAAATGATGTTCAAATGAGTACAGGGTACATAGAGCTTAGAGTTACCAGACATTTATCTTTTAGGATAAGAGAAAACCTCCAACGTTAAGTCATATCGGACGATGAATGAAATGATACTCAAATGAGTACAGGGTACATAGAGCTTAGAGTTACCAGACATTCATCTTTCAGGATAAGAGAAAATCTGCGACGTTAAGTCATATCGGACGATGAATGAAATGATGTTCAAATGAGTACAGGGTACATAGAGCTTAGAGTTACCAGACATTCATCTTTCAGGATAAGAGAAAACCTCGAACGTTAGGTCTTATCGGAAAATGAATGAAGTTATGTTTAAATGAGTACAGGGTACATAGAGCTTAGAGTTATCAGACACTCATCTTTCAGTATAAGAGAAAACCTCGAACGTTAAGTCATATTGGACGATGAATGAAATGATGTTCAAATGAGTACAGGGTACATAGAGCTTAGAGTTACTAGACATTCATCTTTCAGTATAAGAGAAAACCTCGAACGTTAAGTCATATTGGACGATGAATGAAATGATGTTCAAATGAGTACAGGGTACATAGAGCTTAGAGTTACTAGACATTCATCTTTCAGTATAAGAGAAAACCTCGAACGTTAAGTCATATTGGACGATGAATGAAATGATGTTCAAATGAGTACAGGGTACATAGAGCTTAGAGTTATCAGACACTCATCTTTCAGTATAAGAGAAAACCTCGAACGTTAAGTCATATCGGACGATGAATGAAATGATGTTTAAATGAGTACAGGGTACATAGAGCTTAGAGTTACCAGACATTTATCTTTTAGGATAAGAGAAAACCTCCAACGTTAAGTCATATCGGACGATGAATGAAATGATGTTTAAATGAGTACAGGGTACATAGAGCTTAGAGTTACCAGACATTCATCTTTCAGGATAAGAGAAAACCTCCAACGTTAAGTCATATCGGACGATGAATGAAATGATGTTTAAATGAGTACAGGGTACATAGAGCTTAGAGTTACCAGGCATTCATCTTTCAGGATAAGGGAAAACCTCCAACGTTAAGTCATATCAGACGATGAACGAAATGATGTTCAAATGAGTACAGGGTACATAGAGCTTAGAGTTACCAGGCATTCATCTTTCAGGATAAGTTAAAACCTGCAACGTTAAGTCATATCGGACGATGAACGAAATGATGTTCAAATGAGTACAGGGTACATAGAGCTTAGAGTTACCAGGCATTCATCTTTCAGGATAAGGGAAAACCTCCAACGTTAAGTCATATCAGACGATGAACGAAATGATGTTCAAATGAGTACAGGGTACATAGAGCTTAGAGTTACCAGGCATTCATCTTTCAGGATAAGTTAAAACCTGCAACGTTAAGTCATATCAGACGATGAACGAAATGATGTTCAAATGAGTACAGGGTACATAGAGCTTAGAGTTACCAGACATTCATCTTTCAGGATAAGAGAAAACCTGCAACGTTAAGTCATATCGGACGATGAACGAAATGATGTTCAAATGAGTACAGGGTACATAGAGCTTAGAGTTATCAGACATTCATCTTTCAGGATAAGTTAAAACCTGCAACGTTAAGTCATATCGGACGATGAACGAAATGATGTTCAAATGAGTACAGGGTACATAGAGCTTAGAGTTACCAGGCATTCATCTTTCAGGATAAGTTAAAACCTGCAACGTTAAGTCATATCGGACGATGAACGAAATGATGTTCAAATGAGTACAGGGTACATAGAGCTTAGAGTTACCAGGCATTCATCTTTCAGGATAAGGGAAAACCTCCAACGTTAAGTCATATCAGACGATGAACGAAATGATGTTCAAATGAGTACAGGGTACATAGAGCTTAGAGTTACCAGGCATTCATCTTTCAGGATAAGTTAAAACCTGCAACGTTAAGTCATATCAGACGATGAACGAAATGATGTTCAAATGAGTACAGGGTACATAGAGCTTAGAGTTACCAGACATTCATCTTTCAGGATAAGAGAAAACCTGCAACGTTAAGTCATATCGGACGATGAACGAAATGATGTTCAAATGAGTACAGGGTACATAGAGCTTAGAGTTACCAGACATTCATCTTTCAGGATAAGAGAAAACCTCCAACGTTAAGTCATATCGAACGATGAACGAAATGATGTCCGAAAATTAAGTTATCTAGATACTCACCCTGAACGAAATTTGAACTTCGGAGCTCTTGATCTTGAATCTGTACCACGTATGCTACAGAGATGACAATTAGGTATTTCAAGAGGCTTTTGTTGTTTGAAAATGCCATTTGAATGCAGCGCGTGGGATTCTTTATGCTTCACTCATCATTGATATATCTGCTATTGGTTTTATTTTCTCGATAATGTAATTTAATTTTTTGAAGCGCTGCCATGCTTCAGGTGCTCTGGGAAACAATGGAACAACCGTGGGAGGCACAATTTATAACATTTAATTATCGCTGACTCCTTTTTCCTGTATAATGGAAAAGAGCTTGTCCTTTTATTACTATGTTTACCTCAATTAAATTTGAATGAAGAATAAAGTTTTGTTAGCATAGCTTTTAAAAGCGATATATCATCATTAAGGTACCCTAATTATTTCTGATCGGGCAGCTCAGAAGTCCTTTCTGGCTAGATCTGGTGAGTCAAGCAGTTCAAACCGTAATTCGTGGATTTTCGTCATTGCAACCGCTGAGGTGTGAGACGGTGCGTTGTCTTGTTGAAACAGGATTTTCTTTTTCTTCAAATGTGGCCGTCTTTCCGGAAGTTCTGCATTCAGCTTGTCAAATAATGATGCGTAATATACTGCTGTAATGGGTTTCCCTTTTTAGAGATAATGTATTAAAATTAGTGCATGACTATCGCCCCCCCCCCCAAAAAAAAAGCAATCACCATCACTTTCCCAGTCAAAAAGCAGTTTGTGCTTTATTTTGCAGCCAGGTTCCCCTTTGCAGTCTACTATTTTGACTGTATTTTTGTTTCGGGCGTATAATGGTGTATCCAAGTTTCATCCACAGTAATTAATCGGTGTCAAAACTCGGCTTGACTACGCCTAAACTGCACCAGCAGAGCATTGAAAATGTTCATTCAAACACGTTATTGGTCTAACGTGAGTAAATGCGGCACCGATTGCCCGGACAACTTTCTCATGTCTAAATGTTGATTTAATATGTGACAAACACGTTTTTTTGACATGTTAATAGCCTCTGTTATCTCTCTCACTTTAATTCGGCGGTCGCCTAGCAGCTTTTAGTGAACTTTGACGATATTTTCGTCCGTACTTGCTGTTTTTGGACGTCCCAAACGTTCATCGTCTCCCAAGTTCTTACAGCCACGTTTAAATTCAGCTACCTAAAATTACACTGTGGTAAATTATGGTGCAGAGTCCCCTTACACTGAATCCAAGTCACCTTTGATTTGCGTAGCCGTATTGCCTTTCAAAAACAAATATTTAATGACAGCTCGATACCCCATTTTGTCCATTTTCATAAGAACACTCATCAGCTTACATAACATCTGAGCGTCTAAAATGACTGAAACTTTGGCGAGTAACTGTCAACTGATGAACAACGAAATTAGCTACCGTTTACTTACGAGGGCTGCGTTCTTCATGTTGAAGTCAGAAACTTTTCACACCACCCTCGTATGATGATGAATTAAAGTCTCATGAACAACAGGACGTAAAAGATGCTTCGCATTTCGCTTAAGCAGCTTCAAAGTTGAAAGTTGACTGTGAGGAAACGTGCCACCCTTCGGGCTGATGTGCAAAATGTGAATTGCCGCTCCCTTCGATACGTCTATGGCCTCTGCCACTTTGCGAACTTTCATTTGACGGTCAGTGAGAATAATTTCGTGGATTCTTTCAATCACTTGTTTTGTAACCACATTTGTAAAGCTTCCTGGGCGCTCCTTGTCATAAACCAATGATCGAGCACGTTTAAGTTCGTTATACCAACATCAGAAGGGGAAAGGTCTCCATAAAGGGCATCCAATTTTATGTTTATCTCCTCGCAAGTTTTCCCATCTAAAAGTAAAAAGCGAATCACTGGACAGTACTGCAATTGTTCCATTTTAACAAAAACATTTGAATAACTAATTGAAATATCTGTAAAATCTAAACTGAGCTATGAATCGTCACCAAATTTGTTTTGACAGCTGTAACAAATGACAGTGCACGATTGTAACACAAACTTCCTTAGCAGCACGATACATTATGAAACAAAGGTACTTACTCCACCTCCCTCGTAGACGACATAAGGGTACAAATATCCCTTTTTACTTACTGGTTTCTTAATGGAAAAACATTGGTGATATATCGTAACGTTTCATATCAAATATGTATCGCGTATTTCTGTAGGATGTGTGTGTGCGTATTTCGAGTACTGGCATCTTTCCAATTGTAGTAGATAGTGGCAGTTTTTTCTTCGAAACTTCTTTACCAGCTCTAATATACTTGGCTGTCAGCCATATGCAATAATCCATAGGCAATTCTCTGGACGCATTACAAGTACAGCCCGTCCTAACCCTGAAGGTCGGGAGCTCCTATCTTACTCATGCTTATTGTCAAAGAGCGACATTGTGTGTTAGAGATTTCACAGAGGGAAAGTCACATGTACCGTCATAGCGTCTCGATGTAAACGGAGCGAAAACAAATGCACTGAAAAGCTTCAAAAGCAGTGCTGGATAGGTGTTTTAGAAGCAGGCGTTAGAGGTGAGTTTTTTAGAGTAAGTGTGGTGGAAAAGGTGATGATGATGAACCTTGTTGAAGATCTAGCTGCTGGATTCTATTAGCTCCACGGCTGCTCTGGTATACGCATAAGGTCTTATTTTCAAGGGCGGTCTCAGATAGGAAGTGATAATATAGTTATAAATAAAATAAAAGAGTATTTCCTCCTTTCTTCTAAAAAAATTGGTATTTTGATTAAACTGAACATTTTTCAACTATACTGGACAACACAAAATAGTTTTTGAATGTTTCAAACACTTCATGAGGCAATTCCTACTAATTTTGGTTTGAGAAAACAAATATGACAATGACAAGTTTTTATTAGCTCTAGTTTCTATGATTTACACAAGGTGGAAGTGTTACATATTAAAGGATTGAGAGAAAAGGATACATTTTAATTACATACATTGGTACCTTCCCATTTGAAACACATAATAGGATTTTAATTTATGCTACTCTATAGATCAAATAAGAAATAAACAAATTAGAGAAAAAACGTCGTATAGAGAAACCATGTCACAAGAAAAATGACATGGTTGTATAAAACATGTCCCCTGATCATTTCGTTTGCAAGTACAATCTTACTGTAATTGGAAAACCTAATATAGAAACAGCAGTTCATAGAATATTTTGCTTTCGGCACGCGAATAATCCAGCACTTGTATATCAAGAAATGAATTCAAATTTATCAGTAAACCAAAGATAATATTTGTGGAACTGCCAGCTATATTTAAGGGTGATCTAGTAATCAGGGTGTGGTTATCTTAATGAGGTAGGTGGACCGTGCCTTAGGCACACATTGATATAATACCTCGGCTGAGCCATCTACCATGAACAAGGGAATTATGGGATTAAAACATCTGAAGCCCGGACCGTCACGCGTGACAAACAGAACATCTCAGAGAAATACCTGGTATAATCCTCCCCTGCAATTGTTTACTCCCAGTTAGCAAAATCTCTCTTTCTTGATCCTCATTTACAGATGATTCACACAAACCCAATTTCCACTTTCTATATCAAATCATGCTTCGAGGTTCTACAACTCCACAGTTCATATTCTTTGAAGTAACTTCTCTAAGATGTGTGTGTGTGTGTGTGTGTGTGTGTGTGTGTGTGTGTGTGTGTGTGTGTATGTTAGTGTGTGTAAATACCATTACTAAAATACAAAACGTTGGGTTAAACACCAAATTCAATATTTCATTTCAGAAAGTTCCAATTGAAATTACCCCAAAATGACTTAATTATGATTAAAATACAAATGTTAAATATATTTTGAATTGTGAGGTCATTAAGAAGTACAATTCATTCAGAAATCATTTACAAAGTTGGTAAGACGTGAGAGAAGACAAAATATTACGTATAAAAATGTATATCTCCTTTAATTTAAATCCCCCAAATTTAAACCATATCTGACATGAATGAAATGACGTTCAAAATGAGCCAGAGTCCATAGAGCTTAGAGCTACCAGATATACATCATTCAGTAAGTAAAACCTCCAACGTTAAGTCATATCGGACGATGAATGAAATTATGTTCAAAATGAGCCAGAGTACATAGAGCTTAGAGTTACCAGATATACATCCTTCAGTAAATAAAACCTCCAACGTTAAGTCATATCGGACGATGAATGAAATGATGTTCAAATGAGTACAGTGTGCATAGAGCTTAGAGCTATCAGATATACATCCTTCAGTATAAAGTAAAACCTCCAGCGATAAGACATATCGGACGATGAATTAAGATATGTTCAAATGAGTACAGGGTACATAGAGCTTAGAGCTACCAGACATACATCTCTCAGTATAAAGTAAAACCTCCAACGTTAAGTCATATCGGACGATGAATGAAATGATGTTCAAATGAGTACAGGGTATATAAAGCATAGAGTTATCAGACGTTCATTTTTCAGGATAAAAAAAACCCTCCAACGTTAAGTCATATCGGACGATGAATGAAATGATGTTCAAATGAGTACAGGGTACATAGAGCTTAGAGTTACCAGACATTCATCTCTCAGTATAAAGTAAAACCTCCAACGTTAAGTCATATCGGACGATGAATGAAATGATGTTCAAATGAGTACAGGGTACACAGAGCTTAGGGCTACCAGACATGCATCTTTCAGGATAAGAGGAAACCTCCAACGTTAAATCATATCGGACGATGAATGAAATGGTGTTCAAATGAGCTCAGGGTACATAGAGCTTAGGGTTACCAGACATTTATCATCCAGAATAAGAGAAGACCGCTGACGTCAAGCCATATCGGAAGATGAATGAAATGTTAAATGAGTACAGGGTCCATAGAGCTCAGAGATCTGAGACATTCATCTTTCGGGATAAGAGAATACCTCCAACGTTAAGTCGTATCGGACAGTGAATGAAATGATGTACAAATGAGTAATGGATAAATAGGTTTTAGAGTTAGTAGGTAGTTATCTTTTATAATGAAGGAAACTTGTTCTATTATTATTTTCCTATAATGTGATCGATGCTTAATAAAGAGCTATGAAAATACAAGTAGCGTCCAGAAAGTAAGTTTTGTTTCAATTTATCTCCGCTGCAGCGCTGCGATCGCAGTTCCGCACAGGCGCGTTAGACGCTCTGTATCAAGGAGAAGACACGCGCGCCATTGTGATATCGCTGTCAGCCACGTACGCTTTGTTGTGCTTGTTCAGATTGTTGGTGTTGACTGAAAATCCTGCTAATTGTGAAATCATATCGTGATTGGCTTTCTGAATGTTAGGAAAGTGAAAGCAGTTGAAATTTATTGGCTGTCAAAAGGTGTTGTGTTTATTCACGACAACGCACGATCACACACTGCAAAGGCGATGAAAAACATCCTACAGTGTTTTGACTGGTGCGTGTTTGACCGCGCTCCTAGCGACTTCCATCTGTATTTGCATCTCAAATCTTTCCTTGGCGGTCAACACTTCAACAATGAGGTAGAGCTGAAACAAAACGTTTCCAACTGGTTGAAGACACAGGCAGCAAACTTCTATGAAAAAGGTATACAAAAACTTGTGTCTCGCTATGACAAATGCCTGCACAATTTCGGCAGTTATGTGGAAAAATAGTTTATGAGTTGTAGAATTTTGTGTAATAAATAATTTTTCTGTGTCTGTTCACAATTTAATTTTATTTCCATACAAAACTTACTCGTATATAAAGAATTTACACCCACAAGCAGATATGTTAAACATAGCCATGTAAGTGCATATAGCTCTTCACTTATTTTTCTTTTACGTTTTGCGCTGTAATAAATGACAACGCAGGTGCCTTTTCTTGCTTCCAGTTCAGTCACTGGAGTATCGAACACAGGTCTTCTCTCTATCGCTCGCTGATATTCGTATGTCACGTCACAGCTTCCTTCACTAACAACCTAGCGAGTTCAGTTGTTTATATTCAGCTACAAAGCAAACGTTTATTGAATTTAAAGAGGAATATTTATTAAAAGTGGTTAATCATTGAATCTTTCAGAAACGCACTCTTGTTTGATCCTCTATAGCAGCTGTGTCCTTTTTGTATTAATGTAAAAGGGAATTCGATGTATACATTGTATAGTGCTACGAGTACAGATGGAATACAAACGTTGAAAAGCAATTCCAGTGTGTGACGGTATACATATGGTGTGTTCTGTATCGCTACACGAAATGCTTAATTCAAGGGAATGATTTATCTGTACACAAGATCCTGTAAGCTTCAATTAATGCACAAACGTGACACCGCCCGTATGTGAGCGTGGCTTCATATTGGTCACATGTAATCCATCAAACAGCTGCCGATCAAAGATCCCAATATTGGTTTTATGTTACAGGCGCGTACGAAAACCCATTGCAGGCAAACGCTTCTTGTATGAAATTAATAAAATGTCCAAAAGGACTAAAGACATCCTCATAGCAACCTTAAGCACCATAGGCAGTCCAGATTAATCTTACAGAACCTGTTAGCGATTGCTCAAAGCCTTTGCTTATACAGCGAAATCGCCTAAAATGGAGCTCTTGTATGATGGAAACCTGGAGAAATATAAAGTAAATTTCGGAAAGGAGCTTTTGCCCATGAAAATTATATTAAGACTTCGTGAGGTCGTAGAATTCAAAGTCATGTTTGCAGAAATTTAAAATTATCTTTATTACAAGTAAAAACACGTTTTGTACAGCCCTGCCTGTAGCAGGCTGATGTAAACACAAACAAACGCTAATCTCAAGGTCGTCTGCCACACGTCCACACAGCTGCACACTCAATTCACAACTGCGGTATAGTTCAAATGTCACTCCGTAGAGAGAGGATCCGTCCACCCCCTGCCCACCTCGGTAGCGTAGATGGTAAAATGAAATGTATAGTGTTTAACGCCTGCGTTTACTACATACGGCACCGCAGGCGGTGACACTGATGATACATGAGATGAAGATGGAGCACCGCTGGAATGAGATGGCGGGGAAAACCGGAGGTCCCGGGGAAAACCCGCCCCAACGTCGTGTTGTCCACCACAAATCTCACTTTGCAGTCGCCTGGGATCGAACCCGGGCCGCCTTGGTGCGTAGATGGTAGCATATCTACCTCACGTTCAAGAGGTCCCGAGTTCGAGTCTCGGTCAGAGTGAGTTACCTCGATAAGGTTTTTCCGGGGTGTACCTTATCGTGAAAGACGAATGTCGGGTAACTCTAAGCTCCATGGACCCCAAACTCATTGGAGCATCATTTCACCCATTTCATTCATTGTCCGATATGACTAAATTTTGGAGGACGTAAATTAGACACACACAAGAAAGGATCCGTCCCCTTCAGCTGCAGTGGTGCGAGCGCTGCAGTCCCCTAGCACTCGTGGTACCTCTGACGTTACTAGAAGAACTTCGGGTCGAACTGCCAAGCCCTTCCCTTAGGGGAGTAGTTCGGATTGGGTTGGACTCGAGGGGGCAGTGGTTCCCAATACCCGTCGGAGATCGGGTACGTCTTTGGACGGGGTACTAGACTGCATAGCTAGTAGATGTGCTACGAGGTGTGTCCGTAAAATAAGGCCTCCACGGCGCTGGAGCCGTGAGGAACGCTATTACGCAAGTTCCGGCAAAACTGGCGTGTAGCTTGGTTTCACCCCTTAAAATTCCCACCACAACGAACCCGTTGAAACCATTAGTTTTGGCTGGGCAGCCATTTGCGATGAAGCTTCCTATCACTTCCGCCGCCAAGTGCGAGTTGCGTGCAGTGACCGTATTTTGAGTGCCAATGGCACTACCCCCACTATGGGTACCTTTCGGCTGCGGACCCCTAGCACTCGTGGTACCTCTGACGTTACTAGAGGAACCTCCGGTCGAACATGCAGAGCCCCTCCCTCTGGGAGCTGTTCGGATTGGGTTGGGCTCGAGGGGGCAGTGTGTTGCCGCCACCCACGGGCAATTGGGTACCTATGGCCAGGCTACTGGCCGCCCTGAGGGGATAGAGGGTTGCCTCATAAGTCCCGGGTACTAGCCTGCAGAGCTAGTAGCTGGTGAGCTAGACACTGGCGGCCCTACCAAGGTTTATTGGTAGCTGGTTCATTAAGGACCGGCGCGTAAGTGGCGTATCCACTTCCGTCCTGTCTGCCGTGTGCTGGCGGGGGGGGGGGGGGGCAGTTTATAAAATAGGTACTGTCCTACGGTAAATAGACCCGAGAGGCCCGGGTTCTCGTCCTACGGGGCGAGGACTAATGCGAGTAGATCCTCACATTTACTACCCTCACTGAAATTCATCGTCAGTTATGCGAAGTCTATGGGCCACAATGTATAGACGTCAAAAACGTGCGACAGTGGCTCAGAGAGCTCACAGACGGACGTACGGACGTCCATGATGAACAGCGTTCTGGCTGGCCTTCGGTTTCAGCCGAAACAATTGCAAAAGTGGAGCAAGAAATGCTTAAAGATCGTCGTGTGACAGTTTGTGAGATGTGCGAACTCAACCCTGAAGTCAGTAAGACTACGATTGACAAGATTTTGACAGAACATTTGCATTAATGCATCCTGCACATACAACGGCTGATCTGGCCCAGTTCGGATGGGACATCCTCACCCATCCACCCTACAGTCCAGACTTAGCACCTAGTAATTATCATCTGTTTCCTGAGTTGAAGTCACACAGGCCATTCCCTTGAACAGAGGCGTTACTCAAATTTGTAATGCACGTAATTCAAATACAGACATCTAAGTGCTTTATAATTTATATGCATTAAATTACAAAAAATGCTCCAAAATATTTATACACTTATATCTTTTTGCTGTATGCACAATTTTTATATTTTAAACTCGGTTTAAAATTTGTACGAACTGGCATTATTTCTGGATTCTGCATTACTTTTCAGAAAAAGCAAAATTCCTGCCCACTTTGAATACAGTGGTAAAATTCAGCACATCGTTGAGAAGGGAAACTTTTGTTTAAAATTGGTACTTACTAATGTGAGACGGTTTGCTTCTTCACAGATATATAACACGAGCTCATCTGTTTCACTTTTGTTTTGAGTAGCTCTTTTGTTTTGCTTTGTCAGGTAGCTCTTAACTTCCATGTCTCCTTGTTACTTAATTAGCCTCTTTCTTCCCGCTCATCTTCCTTTCTTCTATTCTTTACATTTATTTGTCTTCACCTTGTTGCTACCTTGGCTTGCATGACACCCTGGTCTTCTGCTCTGCCAGGTAGCTCTTAACCTGCACGTCTCCTTGTTACTGAATTAGCTCCTTTTCTTCCCCCTCATCTTCCTTTCTTATATACTTGACATTTATTAGAGTTTACCTTGTTGCTACCTTGGTTTACATGACACCCTGGTTTTCTCCTCTGCCAGGTAGCTCTTAACCTGCATGTCTCCTTGTTACTTAATTAGCCCATTTCTTCCCCCTCATCTCCCTTTCTTATATTCTTTACATTTATTTGTCTTCACCTTGTTGCTACCTTGGCTTGCATGACACCCTGGTCTTCTGCTCTGCCAGGTAGCTCTTAACCTGCACTTCTCCTTGTTACTGAATTAGCTCCTTTCCTCCCCCAACTTCCTTTCTTATATTCTTGACATTTATTAGACTTTACCTTGTTGCTACCTTGGTTTACATGACACCCTTGTCTGCTGCTCTGTCAAGTAGCTCTTAACCTTCATGTCTCCTTGTTACTTAATCAGCCCCTTTCTTCCCCCTCATCTTCCTTTCTTATATTCTTTACATTTATTTGTCTTTACCTTGTTGCTACCTTGGCTTGCATGACACCCTGGTTTTCTCCTCTGCCAGGTAGCTCTTAACCTCCATACCTCCTTGTTACTTAATTAGCCCCTTTCTTCCCCCTCATCCTCCTTTCTTATATTCTTTACATTTATTTGTCTTTGCCTTGTCGCTACCTTGGCTTACATGACACCCTGGTCTTCTGCTCTGGCATGTAGCTCTTAACCTCCATGTCTCCTTGTTACTTAATTATTCCCTCTCTTCCCCCTCATCTTACTTTCTTATATCCTTTACATTTATTTGTCTTTAGCTTGTTGCTACCTTGGTGTTCATGACACCCTGGTCCTCTGCTCTGTCAGGTAGCTCTTAACCTCCATGTCTCCTTGTTACTGAATTAGTCCCTTCCCCCCCCCCCCTCATCTTGCTTTCTTATATTCTTTACATTTATTTGTCTTTACCTTGTTGTTACCTTGGCTTACATGACACCCTGCTCTTCTGCTCTGCTAGGTGGCTCTTAACCTCCATGTCTCCTTGTTACTTAATTAGTCCCTTTCTTCCCCCTCATCTTCCTTTCTTATATTCTTTACATTTATTTGTCTTTACCTTGTTGCTACCTTGTCTTACATGACACCCTGTCTTCTGCTCTGTCAGGTAGCTCTTAACCTCCATGTCTCCTTGTTACTTTATTAGTCCCTCTCTTCCCCCTCATCTTCTTTTCTTATATTCTTTACATTTATTTGTCTTTAGCTTGTTGCTACCTTGGTTTACATGATACCCTGGTCTTCTACTCTGTCAGGTAGTTCTTAACTTCCATACTTCCTTGTTACTTAATTAGTCACTTTCTCCCCCCCCCCAACTTCCGTTCTCATATTCTTTACACTTCTTGTCCATTTTATTTACATTCTGCAATAACTCACGAATACTTCTTACCTTCTTTTCTTCCTTTCACGTTAACATTTTAATAGCTACTATCCCCTTCTCTACTTTCTACCATTTTTGCTCCCAGACCTTTTTCCTACACATTACAACCTCCTTACATTCTGTTACATAGTGTTCTGTGCTATTTTTACCCCACACAATTCACAAATTCCCGTTTCCCTACCTCTTATCCCTCTTTAGAAATGTTGTTCCTCTTCTCATCCAAGCTAACCCTTCTCTCTCTTGCCTATTGCAGTAATCTACAGATGCGTCTCGTCCCCAATTTCTGTTTATTTGCTTGTAAAATTGTAATTACTGTATAGTGTTTAGATTTCCCCACATTTCCTGCCTTTTTATGTGAGTGTAATACATTGAAAGTTTAAATGCACTTGTCTTAAGTTTCTTAGGTTAGGAGTGCTGTTTTTATAGTCTTTGTATTATTTCATTGTAACTTTTTTCTTTAAGTTTACTTATATTATCAGCCAGTTCAGGAATTATAGCAGTGAAGGGAAGATTATGGCATATAAGATATAATAAATAAGCATGCTTTGTTTTATTTATTTTTAATTCATTTAGTGTAATGTGCGTAGTGTGCTTCCGGGAACGGTTTATTGGATTTGAACTTTTGTCCCATTGAAGCAAAGCACAAACGCTGTCTTTTGTTCTTGAATTACTGTGGCTTATAAATTAGTGCTCTATTTTGGCTGTGAACACTTTAAATACATTGTGTTGAAAGCAAAAGTAACACTACGCAACTTGCTGTATGTGTACAAAAAGGCATTAGGTAGGCACGTCCATGTGTTTGTTTTAGGGTACAGCATCCATATTTGCCACCCAGGTGTGCGATAAAAGAGGCCGGCAGGATTAACGTGAACAAGCTCCAGCTGTCGTGATGGGGCGCCCAGAGATTTACTGTTCCCTCCCTGGACAGTTTTATTTGGCACATCCTGCACTCCATCTACCTTTAATGTCCCATTCGAATATCCGTAGGCGTACGCCGCGCAGTTGAGTAGTGCGTTTGTTAAATCTTTTGTCAGGGATTCAAAAGTCACTCTGTAAAATTACTGCATTATATTACACGTTACAGTAAGCTGATTTAGGCTCGGTACAAAAACCAGAATGACAACGGCTAAGATTTTTGGAATCCTGGTCGAATTTTAACTCTTTTACTGAATTTTTTATAAGTGTGAATTGCTTTTACAAATCGACTACACGTAGAATGAAGAAAAGTCCTGGATGTGGAAACAAAACATCGTAATGGCTCCTATACACGGCACTTGGTCTGAAAATAATCGATTCTTTACTGTTCTCAAAAATTGGGTGTAAGATATTTTCCAGTACTTAGATTTGTGTGGTACGATTCTCCATTAACCTTCTTACAAAATTTAGTTAAGAGACCTATTACACTGGGAAACAATGAAAATGTTTCGGGCTTAAAATAGTGAATTTACATGTATTTCCAACTGCTGAATTCAAAAATCACAATAAAAATGATGGATTCGCTCTTGTTTTGAAGATAAAGTGACATTTCCCTTTTAGAGTTAAGATTTTAAATTTGGGGGAATTTTTTGGGTGGGGAGCGTTGGCACACCTTTCAAATAACATCACAGATAAATATTGGAAAGTAAGTGATGCAAAAGTCAAGGACCACATATAAGAGAACTTGTAAAGGATCCTGCATTTGACCAAATTTTGAAGGGGAAATCCAACACACGAAACACAGCATGTATTTGGTGCCCAGCTCTTATCAAAATCACTAGCCTGACAGCCAAGTAAAGTTGACAACACTTCCTCTCTTGGAAGTGTTGAAAACAGTGTTGTTATAATAAATTACATTTAAAGGGAGTCGATTAATGACACTAAACAACTCTTACTTTTAAATTTTTCCGGAATATGTTTCAGAGACTTTGCCTCCATCCTCAACCGGCCAACGACTGGTTCTCATTGGTGTAGTTGACAGAGGAGACCTATGACAAAATATTGTCAACTACACCAATGAGAACCAGTCGATGGCCGGTTGAGAATGGAGGTAAAGTCTTTGAAACATGGTCCGGAAAAATTTAAAAGTGAGAGTTGTTTAGTGTCATTAATCGACTCCCTTTAAATTTAATTTGACAACACTTCTTCACAAGTGGGGTCAAATTTTGCCTCTTAGACTTGAAGGTCAGCTCATCACAAATATAGCAGAAACTGTCTACATGATTTACACACTTTCTTGGCATGATGAAAAAACAAAGCACTAAAACACTGCATACACAATACACTTTCGAAAAGAAAGGAAGAAAATATTTCACTACTGAACAAACTCACAGTCAGCTCAATATTGACACATCACACAGCCAGATGAACAGGTCGGTGCATATCCAAACATGAATGAACCTGCACAGCCTTGTTTTATGGTTCTTCAGTATATTACAAACCATTCCGTTATATAAAGCTTGGATAAAATCACTAAATATGAGGTAAAGTTTCCTATAACAGGTCAAAGAAAACGCTAAAATCCTATTTTAAAAAGTAGAGGTCACAAAAACACTGTGCCTGATAGAAAAATTCTGACTACATATCTGAATTCAGTAGGGAAAGGTACACTAGATTCACTAATCAGATTTCTTGTGAAGAACACCTTGTATTAAAGTTTTTCTGAACATTCATGAAAAAGCTTACCCTTTATGTGCATTTTATTAATGTAGATGTGTGTTCGAACACCTGATTGCGTTGGCTTTGGAATTCCGATTTATTTTAATAATTTCTCAGAAAAAATAAATGTTTACCGCACTTAAACACTACAAAGTACAAAAAATTGTGTTTTAAATAAACTGTGTAATATTTAGTTACTTATGTCTTATAGTTTATGAACATAACATGAGCGTTTTGCAGTAGAACTGTAGCAAACTGCTCTGTCCAGCTTTAACCGTGTTTGCTGCAAGCAGTCCTGTAATACATGATTAGAACCATTCTCCCAGTCAGCGATCACAGAGGTGAGTAAGCAGAATTTGATAGCGATATCCGTTATGGCATTGTTGGCATATTGCATGGGAGGGGGAGCTAACCACAAACCGTCCAGATGTGGTAATGCAAATGATCAACTTGAACAAGCATTTGTGGCTCCAAAGTTTAAAGAAGCAACATACTTGAACGCTGTATGAGTTAGCACTAGATTCATCCGTAAACATTTGATTTATAGATGTCCCTAGGCATTATACTACTTAAAAGTCAATATTTTATACTCGTATACTGCGATAAGCGCAACTAAGATATTTCGTACAACCAACATGCAGAAATAAATAAGCACATATCTAGAATTCCTTATATGACTACTATTTACTCACTTTCTAACCAAATAATTTCAAATAGAAAGAGTACTAAAGAGTAGCCTTAGTTCTTTGAGTCATTATTCTCTCTTACTTTAATGAAAATTATTATTTGGAGCTTCCCTCTTTGAAACTCGCATCTCGACATTGGACCTACGAGTGACTGTACAATAGAAAGAGTACTGAAGAGTAGCCTTAGTTACTTAAGTCATCATTCTCTCTTAATTTAAAGAAAGTTATTATTTGGAGCTTCCCTGGCTTTGGAAGTCACGCCTCGACACTAGACCTATGTGTGACTGTACAATAGAAAGAGTACTGAAGAGTAGCCTTAGATGTTTAGGTCATTATTCTCTGTTATTTTAATGAAAATTATCATTTGGAGATTCCCTCGCTTTAAAAGTCGCGGCTCGTCACTGAACCTACATGTGATTGTAAAATAGTAAGAGTACTAAAAATAGTCTTAGTTCCTTGGGTTATTATTCTCTCCTATTTTAATGAAAATTTTTATTTGGAGCTTCCCTCGCTTTGAAAGTCACGCCTCGTCACTGGACCTACGTATGACTGTACAATAGAAAGAGTACTAAAGAATAGCGTTAGTTCTTTGAGTCATTATTCTCTCTTATTTTAATGACAATTATTATTTGGAGCTTCCCTGGCTTTGAAAGTTACGCCTCGACATTGGACCTACGTGTGACTGTACAATAGAAAGAGTATTGAAAAGTAGCCTTAGTTCTTTGAGTCATTATGCTCTCTTACTTTAATGACAATTATTATTTGGTATTTCTCTCGCTTTGAACGTCACACCTCGACACTGGAAATACGTGTGACTGTACAATAGAAAGAGTACTAAAGAGTAGTCCTAGTTCTTTGAGTCATTATTCTCTCTTATTTTAATGAAAATTATTATTTGGTATTTCTCTCGCTTTGAACGTCACACATCGACACTGGAACTACGTGTGACTGTACAATAGAAAGAGTACTAAAGCGTAGCCTTAGTTATTTGTATCATTATTCTCTCTTATTTTAATGAAAATTATTATTTGTAGCTTCCCTCACTTTGAAAGTCACGCCTCGACACTGGAGCTACCTGTGACTGTACAATAGAAAGAGTACTAAAGAGTAGCGTTAGTTCTTTGAGTCATTATTCTCTCTTATTACAATGAAAATTATTATTTCGAGCTACCCTCGCTTTGAAAGTCACGCCTCGACACTGGACCTACATGTGACTGTACAATATAAAGAGTACTAAAGAGTAGCCTTAATTCTTTGAGTCATTATTCTCTCTTATTTAATGCAAATTATTATTTGGAGCTTCAGGGCTTTGAAAGTTACGCCTGGACACTGGACCTACGTGTGACTGTACAATAGAAAGCTATCTGCAGAGTAGCCTTAGTTCTTTGAGTCAGTATTCTCTCTTATTTTAATGAAAATTATTATTTTGAGCTTTCCTCGCTTTGAAAGTCACGCCTCGACACTGGACCTATGTGTGACTGTACAATAGGAAGAGTACTGAAGAGTAGCCTTAGTTCTTTGAGTCATTATGCTCTCTTACTTTAATGACAATTATTATTTGGTATTTCTCTCGCTTTGAACGTCACACCTCGACACTGGAAATACCTGTGACTGTACAATAGAAAGAGTACTAAAGAGTAGTCTTAGTTCTTTGGGTCATTATTCTCTCTTATTTTAATGAAAATTATTATTTGGTATTTCTCTCGCTTTGAACGTCACACATCGACACTGGAACTACGTGTGACTGTACAATAGAAAGAGTACTAAAGCGTAGCCTTAGTTATTTGTATCATTATTCTCTCTTATTTTAATGAAAATTATTATTTGTAGCTTCCCTCACTTTGAAAGTCACGCCTCGACACTGGAGCTACCTGTGACTGTACAATAGAAAGAGTACTAAAGAGTAGCGTTAGTTCTTTGAGTCATTATTCTCTCTTATTATAATGAAAATTATTATTTCGAGCTTCCCTCGCTTTGAAAGTCACGCCTCGACACTGGACCTACATGTGACTGTACAATATAAAGAGTACTAAAGAGTAGCCTTAATTCTTTGAGTCATTATTCTCTCTTATTTAATGCAAATTATTATTTGGAGCTTCAGGGCTTTGAAAGTTACGCCTGGACACTGGACCTACGTGTGACTGTACAATAGAAAGAGTACTAAAGAATAGCGTTAGTTCTTTGAGTCATTATTCTCTCTTATTTTAATGACAATTATTATTTGGAGCTTCCCTGGCTTTGAAAGTTACGCCTCGACATTGGACCTACGTGTGACTGTACAATAGAAAGAGTATTGAAAAGTAGCCTTAGTTCTTTGAGTCATTATGCTCTCTTACTTTAATGACAATTATTATTTGGTATTTCTCTCGCTTTGAACGTCACACCTCGACACTGGAAATACGTGTGACTGTACAATAGAAAGAGTACTAAAGAGTAGTCTTAGTTCTTTGAGTCATTATTCTCTCTTATTTTAATGAAAATTATTATTTGGTATTTCTCTCGCTTTGAACGTCACACATCGACACTGGAACTACGTGTGACTGTACAATAGAAAGAGTACTAAAGCGTAGCCTTAGTTATTTGTATCATTATTCTCTCTTATTTTAATGAAAATTATTATTTGTAGCTTCCCTCACTTTGAAAGTCACGCCTCGACACTGGAGCTACCTGTGACTGTACAATAGAAAGAGTACTAAAGAGTAGCGTTAGTTCTTTGAGTCATTATTCTCTCTTATTATAATGAAAATTATTATTTCGAGCTTCCCTCGCTTTGAAAGTCACGCCTCGACACTGGACCTACATGTGACTGTACAATATAAAGAGTACTAAAGAGTAGCCTTAATTCTTTGAGTCATTATTCTCTCTTATTTAATGCAAATTATTATTTGGAGCTTCAGGGCTTTGAAAGTTACGCCTGGACACTGGACCTACGTGTGACTGTACAATAGAAAGCTATCTGCAGAGTAGCCTTAGTTCTTTGAGTCAGTATTCTCTCTTATTTTAATGAAAATTATTATTTTGAGCTTTCCTCGCTTTGAAAGTCACGCCTCGACACTGGACCTATGTGTGACTGTACAATAGGAAGAGTACTGAAGAGTAGCCTTAGTTCTTTGAGTCATTATGCTCTCTTACTTTAATGACAATTATTATTTGGTATTTCTCTCGCTTTGAACGTCACACCTCGACACTGGAAATACCTGTGACTGTACAATAGAAAGAGTACTAAAGAGTAGTCTTAGTTCTTTGGGTCATTATTCTCTCTTATTTTAATGAAAATTATTATTTGGTATTTCTCTCGCTTTGAACGTCACACATCGACACTGGAACTACGTGTGACTGTACAATAGAAAGAGTACTAAAGCGTAGCCTTAGTTATTTGTATCATTATTCTCTCTTATTTTAATGAAAATTATTATTTGTAGCTTCCCTCACTTTGAAAGTCACGCCTCGACACTGGAGCTACCTGTGACTGTACAATAGAAAGAGTACTAAAGAGTAGCGTTAGTTCTTTGAGTCATTATTCTCTCTTATTATAATGAAAATTATTATTTCGAGCTTCCCTCGCTTTGAAACTCACGCCTCGACACTGGACCTACATGTGACTGTACAATATAAAGAGTACTAAAGAGTAGCCTTAATTCTTTGAGTCATTATTCTCTCTTATTTAATGCAAATTATTATTTGGAGCTTCAGGGCTTTGAAAGTTACGCCTGGACACTGGACCTTGTAACCGCAGTATCAGACAGCGATTAGGAGGTGGCGAATTAATTGAAATCACGAGAATTAAAAAAGAAGATAAATTAATGAAAATGCTTTGCTAAACTAATATAAAATATTGTTATATTAATATGAAATCAGAATGAAATTAGAGTAGTGATTAAAATAGCGGTTTAATTAAGAATAAGATGGGAAGAATATAATTTAAGACAACTAACATGCTAGAATCCATGTAATGGAGAGAAAATATTTCTGTAAAATCTGAACACAAGTCGGGGAGACAGGAAGAGGTGACCGTTAGCCTCTTTGTTTAAGGAAAGGTTCAATGTCTGAGAACTATAAGCAAAAATGTGTAGGAACAATAAGGTTTTCAAGATGCGGTCAGGCGTAAGACCTAAAAGGATTTACTTTGCTGTGGCGATAACGATGTATACCGTTACAAAGAGCCCAGGGTAGGCGGGACCCAACTCACGGTGGGATGTAACGTCAATGAGTTCGATGAGTTTTGCTAACCAATAAAGAAAAATCGAAATAAAATGAGAAACCAATATTAATGTAAGATTTGAGAAATAGGAAGAAGGGTGAGTTATTTTGGTCATGTGATAAGGGTTAGAGTAGGGAGCAGAATAAAGTAGGAACGGAATCGCAGAGCAGACGAAAAATCACTTCAACAGTCATACTACGAGAGGAAAGACGTGTTAGTGCGCGTGAAGAAGAGGTAGTAAAGATTTCTAAGTCCGAAATGTAGGGAAGTCAAGAATAACGCAACCAGCGTGAGAGAAGCAGCAGAAGAAGTTTATAATAGCAAAGTATTCGCCGTATAAAGAATTAAGAGAATTCTGTTGGGAAGTTGAGTAACAGGTGGTCACCGCTACAAATCAATCTGAATCAACGAATTTAGTGAGAATTAAATCAATTTTTGCAACGAACCAGTGTATTATTGAGACAACTGAGCAGCCAACAAACAACAAATCCATTTCCTACAACCATTCACCTGAAGAACAAGAGATCTCATAGCTCCAATTAGAACCCAAATCAAAATTAAACATCAACCAATTGAAATCTGACATGCGGGTATGCCGCATAATGGCGCCGACACGTTGGGGCTTCGAATTGTAGGAAATGGGTGAAATGTAACGACGAAGGACGACTACAAGGAGAAGTGAGAAGAACGACGACGAAGGACGACTACGAGGAGAAGTGAGAAGAACGACGACGAAGGACGACTACGAGGAGAAGTGAGAAGACCGACGACGACAACTACGATGAGGACAGCAGAGACTACGAAGAAGACGGCAAAAACTACATAGAATTTTCCCCAACCAAGAGAGAAGTTCAAGTTCTTTCGACATCAACTGAGCCTACTAGACGACGAGCAGCACGACAAAAAATTGGTAAAGACATCACATAAACACCACAGCCGTACAACAGAACTGTGAGTTACACATACTCAATTTATATTTCTTGTAAATGTAATATCATTCAGTGAAATCAATATCTATGTAATGTCTTAGTAATAAGTATTTTGGAAGGGAAATTAGAAAATTTAAAGGGGAAATTCAATGCTTTTGAGAAATAAGAAGATCGTACAGAATAAATTTAAAATGGAAAATTCTGGGGAACAAATAATTATGGAGACAGAGAAAGAGTTGGAAGTTGTTAATGAAGAGATAATGGAAAGTAATGTTATAGGATCAGTAGATGAGGGTGTAAATGGTGTAAGTAGCTTAAATGTAAATAGGAGAAGTGACAATCCTGGGGTCATGGAAAATCTACAAGAGATGTTCCAGAAACTCATGGCGCAAATGACTATTCAGAGTCAATCACTAGAGGCTAAATTCGTAGAACAGAATCAATCAATAGAGACTAAATTAGTAGAACAGAACCAATCACTAGAGGCTAAATTAGTAGAACAGAACCAATCACTAGAGGCTAAATTAGTAGAACAGAACCAAGCACTAGAAGCTAAATTAGTAGGACAGAACCAAACACTAGAAGCTAAATTAGTAAGTCAAATTACAAGCCAAGGGAAAGAAACAGAAACTAGAATCACTGTCAGAATTCAAGGAATAACAGGGGAAATTCAATCTGTAAAAGAGGCCCTGCAGCGAGAAGTAGGTACTATAAGAAGTGACCTAGAAGCTACCAAATCTCTCGTTGCAGGAGTAGAAAATAGAATAGGGGAGGAAATTAATAAGGAAAGAATAAGATTAGATGAACTGACCACGACACAGGTAACTTTTGTACAAGAGATAAATGACCGGTTTGACACTGTAAACAATAGTATAGCAGCTGACATGGAGAAGTTAAAAGAAAAGGTAGCACGTGTAACAAATATTCAATCAGAGAATACACAAATGTTGAGGGAAACAGTAAGCGAGATATCTCAAATCAGAGATACCGTAACTGGCTTCCAGCTGCGACAGCAAGGGCAGGTACCTGAGAGTTCCAATTGTACTATACATACACACAATGGAGAGAGGCAGAACGAACAGGTTAGCGCCCCTTCTGTCTCTCCTCAAAGCAGCAATAATGGCGAAATAAATATGCAAAACGTAAATATGTATCCAGCAGTGCACATGAATTTTCTAAGCGAATTGCCCCTCCCGAAATTTAATTGTCGCAATGACAACGCAGTACAATTTTTGGCCGACTTAGAAAAGTATTTTGTCATCAGAGGTGTACCCGAGCAATATAAAATGATAATAGTTCAAAGGGCGTTAGAATCTGCCGAACTTAATTGGCTACGAGTAACTGTGGGAGAAGGATGCAGCTACGAGTTGTTCAAAACAGCTTTCCTAGAAAAGTATTGGAACGCCAATGTCCAATACCAAGTAAGGAATCAGATAACAAATGGCCGATACCAAGGTAATAATGGAGAGTCTATTACTGATTATTTCCTGAGATATTCGCAAATGAGTAAATATCTACAACCTCCATTACAGGAAGCCGAACTGATTTCTCTTCTCACTCCCCACCTTCCTGAGAACATTAGAAATCACATGGTGGTAGCAAGACCTCAGACATTGAGAGAGGCAATTACATTGTTAACAGCTTTACAAAGCGTTGGGACGCAAAATTCACAAAATAGACATGAGAATCGAATGCCAGTGAGAAATCCACACAGACCGTGGAATAATAATAATCATGACGGGGAAAGGGCACACAATCCCCGAAATTTTAACACAAACCATATGGCTACTCGTCAAAGATACGATGCCCACGTCCCGAGGGAATTCCCTAACAACAATAGAGGGAGACAGGGACCACCAAATTCAAATTCATATAATTTCCCTATGAGATATGTACATGTAACTAGGAATGGAAATAGGGGTCACCCCCCATTTCTTCGAAGAGGGAATGCAAGACCGACGTTCCGACTACCAGAAGCTAATAGACAGTACCAACCACGTGACGCTGGTAGAGAGAACAATCCAGACAGACCTGAAGTAAGACAGAGGAATCAACTTCTCTCAAGAGAATGGGTGCGTTCTCCTCCACCCACACCGAGGGACGCGGCGCCCGAGGTAGATGAAAGGCCAGAGACGACACAGCATACGGGAAACGAATCCAGGGTGCGATAGAAGACGTCCCGCATCGGACCCGGATGAACACGCTAGTTCTTAATTTGAACAGGGACACAGCTCTGAGTAGGGTGGTACAAAATAAAACAGAAACAGAAATAGAAAACGGTACTCAAATAAACAATCACTTAACAGAATTACAAGAAGTGAGAGATGCTCCACGTATTGCTGCAATAATAAACAAAGAAAAATGGCACATTACCATAGATTCAGGATCCTCAGTTTCAGCTATAAGTCAAGCATTCTTTTATCACTTAAAAAACAATGGAATGAAATTGCAAACATTGCCCGTGAAAAGTGCATATTGTACTCTGGCAGTAGGTCGTGCCAAACAAAAGATTAATACACAAATGCTTTTGAAAGTCACCATTGGGGAGGATACAATAGAATTTGTATGTTTTGTTATTAATAGGCTATCTGTAGACATTATTATGGGTAATGACGTGTTGTATGCGCTTCAAGCTAAGTTGAATTATCAAATGGAAGCCTTGGAAATCAAAATTAAAGACGTCATAGTTAAAGTTCCGTTTAGCTCAAGGGAAGCAGAAAATGAGATAAGATTGACAGATGAAGAAAAAGAAATAGATGGAGAAACATTTTTTGTAGAATTTATACGAATAGGAGGGATGGAGCTAGTTAAGATGAAGCCATTAGAAGCAGAAGAGATGGGAAACTATGATAAAGAAGTGTACGTAGCGGCAGAAGAAGGGTTTTTAGAGATGACGTCATACGGACTTGGGCAGACAGAAGCATGTGAACAGGAGATAATTACCCTACCAGATGATTTCCAGGTAGTCGAAAATAATGTAAACATGACCTATAGAATAAGAGAAACAGTAGCAAACTCGAACCTACTTAACGACCACCAAAAAGAGATTTTTTATAACGTTTTATGTAAACACAGAAATGTATTTTCGGAACACACTGGGACCTATAATGATTTTGAGTATGAATTCGAGATACATGATGTTCCCCCATTCAAATACAAGTGCAGACCTATTCCATTGGATTTACAGGAGGCAGTGAACCTTAAAATACAGGAAATGTTGGAAGATGGAATTCTGGAGATATCTACATCAAAATTTATAAGTCCCCTATGTATAGTCAGAAAAGCAAATGGAACAGTACGACTGACGATAGATGGACGTCATATAAACCAATATATTGTTCCGGATAATTTTCGAACCCCAGCAATAGAGCAAATTTTGGCCGGTATTGGGGCACAAAGGTATTTTACTTCACTAGATGTGACCAACTCATTTTTGCAAATTAAGTTGAAACCTGAGTTAAGGCAATATACCTCATTTTTGCACGGAGGATATCAGTACCAGTTTACAAGAAATTGCTTTGGACTAATTAATTCTGGAAGCGCATTCCTACGGGCGATGCAGAAAATACTCAACACGCAAAGGGAAACATATGTGTCACAGTATGTAGATGATTTATTGATATACAGTAGAACAGTGGAAGATCACCTTACCTATTTGGATTTAGTGCTCGGAAGGCTAGCAAATGCTGGATTAACACTGAATTGGGCCAAATGTAAATTTTTCCAGGAATCAGTTAAATATTTAGGATATATCATAACAGGCGAAAATATAGCTCCTGATCCAGAAAGAGTGGAAGCCATTTTGAAAATACCACGACCTAAGACGCCAAAACAAGTAAAACGTTATCTGGGTGTACTTGGGTACCAATCAAGGTTCCTGATAAACTATGCAAAGGAAGCCGCACCGTTGCGAGCACTACTGGAAAAAAATCGAAAATGGCGATGGACTATGGTAGAAGAAAATGCTTTCAAAAGATTACAAGAACTCTTCAGTGAATCCGTATTATTGACATGGCCTGATCCAGATTTACCTTATCTCATATACACGGATGCCTCCATGGTGGCGTTAGGAACTATTTTAGCCCAAGAGACACCGACTGGAGAATTAAAGGTCATAGCCACAGCCTCCCGAGGGTTAACGAAAACCGAAAAAATTGCTTGCATAACAGAACAGGAAATTACGGCTATTTACTACGCCATTTGTAAATTTAGACAATATATATATAATAAAAGGATTGTGATATTCACCGATCATATCAGCCTATCATTTATACGAAATTGCAAATTGACCAGTACAAAAATTGCGAGATATATCCACATCTTTAGTGACATGCTTTCACGTATAAAGCCACAGGGGAATCTTCCAGAAAATATCAGTAGTCATGGTACAGAATTACCAGTGTTAAAGATGGATGTAACCTTCAGTATAAAATTAACAAAGGAGATGAGAAGATTGTCGGAATTACAACGCCAGGATTGGAAATTAAAACAAATTATGGAAAAGGCATTGCCCATAGAACAAGCAAATTCACAGAAATACGGAGTGCTAAATAACGTATTGTATAAGTTACAGGGTGTTTCCAAACCTGCTTGGAAAGCATATATACCCGCAGCGCTGGAAGAGCTAGTGATTTCTGCTTACCACACAGCTCTTATACATGCTGGCGTTGAGAAGACAATGATTTCCATAAGCAACCATTTATACATATTTAGATTAGGCAAGAAAGTTAGGACCTTTATATCTACATGTGACATCTGCCAGAGGGCAAAATCATTAAATTATAAGATAGATCGACCCCCTGTATCCATCACCAGGAAGGAACCATTAGAATTAGTTGCAGCGGATGCATATGGTCCACTCCCTGCAGGAAGAGGAGGATTAAAATATTTATTTGTACTTATCGACGTGATGTCGAAATTTGTGAAAATATACCCGCTCAAGAAATTAACAAGTGCAGCATGCGCGAATAAAATAGTGAAAGACTATATAGTCAAATACGGGAAGATGAAAGCACTATTAGTAGATAACGCGTCCATACACCATGGAAGACGATTCGTGCACACCATTCAGGATGCCGGAATTCGCATCTATAACACAACGTCGTACCATCCGTGCTCTAATCCAAGCGAGCGCGTAATGAAAGACCTAGGTGTTCATCTCCGAGTCCTTTGCTCATTGAAACAGACTACCTGGCCAGACCACATCAACTATATTGAGTTTATATTCAATAATTCAGTCAATTTAACCACAGGATATGCTCCTATCCAATTGCATAGGAATTTAACACCGGAACCAATAATAGAGGGTGTTCCGGAAAGTATACAAGTGACAACCGAGACAGATCGAGAACGGATCCAATATGCTGTTAAAAGAATAATGGAAAAAGTAGAGAAAAGAAACGCAAAGAAAATGCGGTATAAGAAGAATTGGGAACCAAAGGTCGGCGACTTAGTTCTAGTGAAATCGTTCGACAAGTCAGATTTGTTAGGAAAAAAGACTAGAAAGCTATATATGCTATGGAAAGGCCCATACCGGATTGAGAAAATATTTGGTGACAGAGCGTATGCTCTATCACACCCAAGAAATGGTAAACCGATAGGCAGATATAACATCTCCCTAATAAGGCCATATCATCAGAAAAACGTTGTAAACAGTACAGAGCAGACCCAAGAATCACCTGTGTAAATGTGATTGAAATTATATATACGAAGATGTAAAAAAAAAATACCAAGTAAAAGTTATATAATTAGTACGGGTAACGTTTTCGTTTGAAATTCAAACACTGCGTGGGAGTTGCAAGTTCCAAAATTCCTGTGCACAAACAAAAATGATAATATAATAAGAATAACCACAGCTAATGAACATGTTAGAAAGATCTTTAAAAATAATTTGTGAAATGTAAATATAGTATAAGTACTGATGTATTCATGTGCCAAAAGGCTATGTTGTTATTGTAAAGGTCACAGACTTAGGCGTGACAAAGTGAAAGAAAGTTTAGAGTGAAAAGTGAAGTGGAAAGACAGGACAATGAACTGCCAATGTTTACTGTCAGGTAAACGAAACACCTGATTACAGGTAGACAACTGAGTGCAGGTAGAGGTAACCATATTTGGACATCGTTACGCAAATTATAAGAATGTGAGGACGAATGTTCTTACGGTGAAGGACTGAAAGATAAAGAAACGTCCCAATAAGTTAATATAATAAAAAAAAAAAAAAAATAATTGAATGTAAAATGTAATATTGTAAACTGTAATATAGTAACATTAATGTAGTACTTAAGGAATGTAATAAGGTAAAATCAAGTTGATGTCAAGTGAGACAAGGATAATTCAGTGAAGTGTATATATAGTTGAGGTATCACGAATGTTATTTGTATATAGGGTAATAACCACATATACGACAGTGTACTTGTCTATGTACGTAATGTATCATATCTATAATTCTATGTATATGATGTACCATATTGACCATTCTATGTGTATAAAGTAACACACTGATGAAGATGAGGGAAACGGTGACCACCGAAAAATGTTTCGAGTAGGGAATGAGAAATTATAAGATCTAAGGAGGAAATGTCATGACGGGGGTTTGACAAAATTTAAATAATGGGTATTTCATTTTTGTCAAACGGGCATTATGTAACCGCAGTATCAGACAGCGATTAGGAGGTGGCGAATTAATTGAAATCACGAGAATTAAAAAAGAAGATAAATTAATGAAAATGCTTTGCTAAACTAATATAAAATATTGTTATATTAATATGAAATCAGAATGAAATTAGAGTAGTGATTAAAATAGCGGTTTAATTAAGAATAAGATGGGAAGAATATAATTTAAGACAACTAACATGCTAGAATCCATGTAATGGAGAGAAAATATTTCTGTAAAATCTGAACACAAGTCGGGGAGACAGGAAGAGGTGACCGTTAGCCTCTTTGTTTAAGGAAAGGTTCAATGTCTGAGAACTATAAGCAAAAATGTGTAGGAACAATAAGGTTTTCAAGATGCGGTCAGGCGTAAGACCTAAAAGGATTTACTTTGCTGTGGCGATAACGATGTATACCGTTACAAAGAGCCCAGGGTAGGCGGGACCCAACTCACGGTGGGATGTAACGTCAATGAGTTCGATGAGTTTTGCTAACCAATAAAGAAAAATCGAAATAAAATGAGAAACCAATAATAATGTAAGATTTGAGAAATAGGAAGAAGGGTGAGTTATTTTGGTCATGTGATAAGGGTTAGAGTAGGGAGCAGAATAAAGTAGGAACGGAATCGCAGAGCAGACGAAAAATCACTTCAACAGTCATACTACGAGAGGAAAGACGTGTTAGTGCGCGTGAAGAAGAGGTAGTAAAGATTTCTAAGTCCGAAATGTAGGGAAGTCAAGAATAACGCAACCAGCGTGAGAGAAGCAGCAGAAGAAGTTTATAATAGCAAAGTATTCGCCGTATAAAGAATTAAGAGAATTCTGTTGGGAAGTTGAGTAACAGGTGGTCACCGCTACAAATCAATCTGAATCAACGAATTTAGTGAGAATTAAATCAATTTTTGCAACGAACCAGTGTATTATTGAGACAACTGAGCAGCCAACAAACAACAAATCCATTTCCTACAACCATTCACCTGAAGAACAAGAGATCTCATAGCTCCAATTAGAACCCAAATCAAAATTAAACATCAACCAATTGAAATCTGACATGCGGGTATGCCGCATAATGGCGCCGACACGTTGGGGCTTCGAATTGTAGGAAATGGGTGAAATGTAACGACGAAGGACGACTACAAGGAGAAGTGAGAAGAACGACGACGAAGGACGACTACGAGGAGAAGTGAGAAGAACGACGACGAAGGACGACTACGAGGAGAAGTGAGAAGACCGACGACGACAACTACGATGAGGACAGCAGAGACTACGAAGAAGACGGCAAAAACTACATAGAATTTTCCCCAACCAAGAGAGAAGTTCAAGTTCTTTCGACATCAACTGAGCCTACTAGACGACGAGCAGCACGACAAAAAATTGGTAAAGACATCACATAAACACCACAGCCGTACAACAGAACTGTGAGTTACACATACTCAATTTATATTTCTTGTAAATGTAATATCATTCAGTGAAATCAATATCTATGTAATGTCTTAGTAATAAGTATTTTGGAAGGGAAATTAGAAAATTTAAAGGGGAAATTCAATGCTTTTGAGAAATAAGAAGATCGTACAGAATAAATTTAAAATGGAAAATTCTGGGGAACAAATAATTATGGAGACAGAGAAAGAGTTGGAAGTTGTTAATGAAGAGATAATGGAAAGTAATGTTATAGGATCAGTAGATGAGGGTGTAAATGGTGTAAGTAGCTTAAATGTAAATAGGAGAAGTGACAATCCTGGGGTCATGGAAAATCTACAAGAGATGTTCCAGAAACTCATGGCGCAAATGACTATTCAGAGTCAATCACTAGAGGCTAAATTCGTAGAACAGAATCAATCAATAGAGACTAAATTAGTAGAACAGAACCAATCACTAGAGGCTAAATTAGTAGAACAGAACCAATCACTAGAGGCTAAATTAGTAGAACAGAACCAAGCACTAGAAGCTAAATTAGTAGGACAGAACCAAACACTAGAAGCTAAATTAGTAAGTCAAATTACAAGCCAAGGGAAAGAAACAGAAACTAGAATCACTGTCAGAATTCAAGGAATAACAGGGGAAATTCAATCTGTAAAAGAGGCCCTGCAGCGAGAAGTAGGTACTATAAGAAGTGACCTAGAAGCTACCAAATCTCTCGTTGCAGGAGTAGAAAATAGAATAGGGGAGGAAATTAATAAGGAAAGAATAAGATTAGATGAACTGACCACGACACAGGTAACTTTTGTACAAGAGATAAATGACCGGTTTGACACTGTAAACAATAGTATAGCAGCTGACATGGAGAAGTTAAAAGAAAAGGTAGCACGTGTAACAAATATTCAATCAGAGAATACACAAATGTTGAGGGAAACAGTAAGCGAGATATCTCAAATCAGAGATACCGTAACTGGCTTCCAGCTGCGACAGCAAGGGCAGGTACCTGAGAGTTCCAATTGTACTATACATACACACAATGGAGAGAGGCAGAACGAACAGGTTAGCGCCCCTTCTGTCTCTCCTCAAAGTAGCAATAATGGCGAAATAAATATGCAAAACGTAAATATGTATCCAGCAGTGCACATGAATTTTCTAAGCGAATTGCCCCTCCCGAAATTTAATTGTCGCAATGACAACGCAGTACAATTTTTGGCCGACTTAGAAAAGTATTTTGTCATCAGAGGTGTACCCGAGCAATATAAAATGATAATAGTTCAAAGGGCGTTAGAATCTGCCGAACTTAATTGGCTACGAGTAACTGTGGGAGAAGGATGCAGCTACGAGTTGTTCAAAACAGCTTTCCTAGAAAAGTATTGGAACGCCAATGTCCAATACCAAGTAAGGAATCAGATAACAAATGGCCGATACCAAGGTAATAATGGAGAGTCTATTACTGATTATTTCCTGAGATATTCGCAAATGAGTAAATATCTACAACCTCCATTACAGGAAGCCGAACTGATTTCTCTTCTCACTCCCCACCTTCCTGAGAACATTAGAAATCACATGGTGGTAGCAAGACCTCAGACATTGAGAGAGGCAATTACATTGTTAACAGCTTTACAAAGCGTTGGGACGCAAAATTCACAAAATAGACATGAGAATCGAATGCCAGTGAGAAATCCACACAGACCGTGGAATAATAATAATCATGACGGGGAAAGGGCACACAATCCCCGAAATTTTAACACAAACCATATGGCTACTCGTCAAAGATACGATGCCCACGTCCCGAGGGAATTCCCTAACAACAATAGAGGGAGACAGGGACCACCAAATTCAAATTCATATAATTTCCCTATGAGATATGTACATGTAACTAGGAATGGAAATAGGGGTCACCCCCCATTTCTTCGAAGAGGGAATGCAAGACCGACGTTCCGACTACCAGAAGCTAATAGACAGTACCAACCACGTGACGCTGGTAGAGAGAACAATCCAGACAGACCTGAAGTAAGACAGAGGAATCAACTTCTCTCAAGAGAATGGGTGCGTTCTCCTCCACCCACACCGAGGGACGCGGCGCCCGAGGTAGATGAAAGGCCAGAGACGACACAGCATACGGGAAACGAATCCAGGGTGCGATAGAAGACGTCCCGCATCGGACCCGGATGAACACGCTAGTTCTTAATTTGAACAGGGACACAGCTCTGAGTAGGGTGGTACAAAATAAAACAGAAACAGAAATAGAAAACGGTACTCAAATAAACAATCACTTAACAGAATTACAAGAAGTGAGAGATGCTCCACGTATTGCTGCAATAATAAACAAAGAAAAATGGCACATTACCATAGATTCAGGATCCTCAGTTTCAGCTATAAGTCAAGCATTCTTTTATCACTTAAAAAACAATGGAATGAAATTGCAAACATTGCCCGTGAAAAGTGCATATTGTACTCTGGCAGTAGGTCGTGCCAAACAAAAGATTAATACACAAATGCTTTTGAAAGTCACCATTGGGGAGGATACAATAGAATTTGTATGTTTTGTTATTAATAGGCTATCTGTAGACATTATTATGGGTAATGACGTGTTGTATGCGCTTCAAGCTAAGTTGAATTATCAAATGGAAGCCTTGGAAATCAAAATTAAAGACGTCATAGTTAAAGTTCCGTTTAGCTCAAGGGAAGCAGAAAATGAGATAAGATTGACAGATGAAGAAAAAGAAATAGATGGAGAAACATTTTTTGTAGAATTTATACGAATAGGAGGGATGGAGCTAGTTAAGATGAAGCCATTAGAAGCAGAAGAGATGGGAAACTATGATAAAGAAGTGTACGTAGCGGCAGAAGAAGGGTTTTTAGAGATGACGTCATACGGACTTGGGCAGACAGAAGCATGTGAACAGGAGATAATTACCCTACCAGATGATTTCCAGGTAGTCGAAAATAATGTAAACATGACCTATAGAATAAGAGAAACAGTAGCAAACTCGAACCTACTTAACGACCACCAAAAAGAGATTTTTTATAACGTTTTATGTAAACACAGAAATGTATTTTCGGAACACACTGGGACCTATAATGATTTTGAGTATGAATTCGAGATACATGATGTTCCCCCATTCAAATACAAGTGCAGACCTATTCCATTGGATTTACAGGAGGCAGTGAACCTTAAAATACAGGAAATGTTGGAAGATGGAATTCTGGAGATATCTACATCAAAATTTATAAGTCCCCTATGTATAGTCAGAAAAGCAAATGGAACAGTACGACTGACGATAGATGGACGTCATATAAACCAATATATTGTTCCGGATAATTTTCGAACCCCAGCAATAGAGCAAATTTTGGCCGGTATTGGGGCACAAAGGTATTTTACTTCACTAGATGTGACCAACTCATTTTTGCAAATTAAGTTGAAACCTGAGTTAAGGCAATATACCTCATTTTTGCACGGAGGATATCAGTACCAGTTTACAAGAAATTGCTTTGGACTAATTAATTCTGGAAGCGCATTCCTACGGGCGATGCAGAAAATACTCAACACGCAAAGGGAAACATATGTGTCACAGTATGTAGATGATTTATTGATATACAGTAGAACAGTGGAAGATCACCTTACCTATTTGGATTTAGTGCTCGGAAGGCTAGCAAATGCTGGATTAACACTGAATTGGGCCAAATGTAAATTTTTCCAGGAATCAGTTAAATATTTAGGATATATCATAACAGGCGAAAATATAGCTCCTGATCCAGAAAGAGTGGAAGCCATTTTGAAAATACCACGACCTAAGACGCCAAAACAAGTAAAACGTTATCTGGGTGTACTTGGGTACCAATCAAGGTTCCTGATAAACTATGCAAAGGAAGCCGCACCGTTGCGAGCACTACTGGAAAAAAATCGAAAATGGCGATGGACTATGGTAGAAGAAAATGCTTTCAAAAGATTACAAGAACTCTTCAGTGAATCCGTATTATTGACATGGCCTGATCCAGATTTACCTTATCTCATATACACGGATGCCTCCATGGTGGCGTTAGGAACTATTTTAGCCCAAGAGACACCGACTGGAGAATTAAAGGTCATAGCCACAGCCTCCCGAGGGTTAACGAAAACCGAAAAAATTGCTTGCATAACAGAACAGGAAATTACGGCTATTTACTACGCCATTTGTAAATTTAGACAATATATATATAATAAAAGGATTGTGATATTCACCGATCATATCAGCCTATCATTTATACGAAATTGCAAATTGACCAGTACAAAAATTGCGAGATATATCCACATCTTTAGTGACATGCTTTCACGTATAAAGCCACAGGGGAATCTTCCAGAAAATATCAGTAGTCATGGTACAGAATTACCAGTGTTAAAGATGGATGTAACCTTCAGTATAAAATTAACAAAGGAGATGAGAAGATTGTCGGAATTACAACGCCAGGATTGGAAATTAAAACAAATTATGGAAAAGGCATTGCCCATAGAACAAGCAAATTCACAGAAATACGGAGTGCTAAATAACGTATTGTATAAGTTACAGGGTGTTTCCAAACCTGCTTGGAAAGCATATATACCCGCAGCGCTGGAAGAGCTAGTGATTTCTGCTTACCACACAGCTCTTATACATGCTGGCGTTGAGAAGACAATGATTTCCATAAGCAACCATTTATACATATTTAGATTAGGCAAGAAAGTTAGGACCTTTATATCTACATGTGACATCTGCCAGAGGGCAAAATCATTAAATTATAAGATAGATCGACCCCCTGTATCCATCACCAGGAAGGAACCATTAGAATTAGTTGCAGCGGATGCATATGGTCCACTCCCTGCAGGAAGAGGAGGATTAAAATATTTATTTGTACTTATCGACGTGATGTCGAAATTTGTGAAAATATACCCGCTCAAGAAATTAACAAGTGCAGCATGCGCGAATAAAATAGTGAAAGACTATATAGTCAAATACGGGAAGATGAAAGCACTATTAGTAGATAACGCGTCCATACACCATGGAAGACGATTCGTGCACACCATTCAGGATGCCGGAATTCGCATCTATAACACAACGTCGTACCATCCGTGCTCTAATCCAAGCGAGCGCGTAATGAAAGACCTAGGTGTTCATCTCCGAGTCCTTTGCTCATTGAAACAGACTACCTGGCCAGACCACATCAACTATATTGAGTTTATATTCAATAATTCAGTCAATTTAACCACAGGATATGCTCCTATCCAATTGCATAGGAATTTAACACCGGAACCAATAATAGAGGGTGTTCCGGAAAGTATACAAGTGACAACCGAGACAGATCGAGAACGGATCCAATATGCTGTTAAAAGAATAATGGAAAAAGTAGAGAAAAGAAACGCAAAGAAAATGCGGTATAAGAAGAATTGGGAACCAAAGGTCGGCGACTTAGTTCTAGTGAAATCGTTCGACAAGTCAGATTTGTTAGGAAAAAAGACTAGAAAGCTATATATGCTATGGAAAGGCCCATACCGGATTGAGAAAATATTTGGTGACAGAGCGTATGCTCTATCACACCCAAGAAATGGTAAACCGATAGGCAGATATAACATCTCCCTAATAAGGCCATATCATCAGAAAAACGTTGTAAACAGTACAGAGCAGACCCAAGAATCACCTGTGTAAATGTGATTGAAATTATATATACGAAGATGTAAAAAAAAAATACCAAGTAAAAGTTATATAATTAGTACGGGTAACGTTTTCGTTTGAAATTCAAACACTGCGTGGGAGTTGCAAGTTCCAAAATTCCTGTGCACAAACAAAAATGATAATATAATAAGAATAACCACAGCTAATGAACATGTTAGAAAGATCTTTAAAAATAATTTGTGAAATGTAAATATAGTATAAGTACTGATGTATTCATGTGCCAAAAGGCTATGTTGTTATTGTAAAGGTCACAGACTTAGGCGTGACAAAGTGAAAGAAAGTTTAGAGTGAAAAGTGAAGTGGAAAGACAGGACAATGAACTGCCAATGTTTACTGTCAGGTAAACGAAACACCTGATTACAGGTAGACAACTGAGTGCAGGTAGAGGTAACCATATTTGGACATCGTTACGCAAATTATAAGAATGTGAGGACGAATGTTCTTACGGTGAAGGACTGAAAGATAAAGAAACGTCCCAATAAGTTAATATAATAAAAAAAAAAAAAAAAAAATAATTGAATGTAAAATGTAATATTGTAAACTGTAATATAGTAACATTAATGTAGTACTTAAGGAATGTAATAAGGTAAAATCAAGTTGATGTCAAGTGAGACAAGGATAATTCAGTGAAGTGTATATATAGTTGAGGTATCACGAATGTTATTTGTATATAGGGTAATAACCACATATACGACAGTGTACTTGTCTATGTACGTAATGTATCATATCTATAATTCTATGTATATGATGTACCATATTGACCATTCTATGTGTATAAAGTAACACACTGATGAAGATGAGGGAAACGGTGACCACCGAAAAATGTTTCGAGTAGGGAATGAGAAATTATAAGATCTAAGGAGGAAATGTCATGACGGGGGTTTGACAAAATTTAAATAATGGGTATTTCATTTTTGTCAAACGGGCATTATGTAACCGCAGTATCAGACAGCGATTAGGAGGTGGCGAATTAATTGAAATCACGAGAATTAAAAAAGAAGATAAATTAATGAAAATGCTTTGCTAAACTAATATAAAATATTGTTATATTAATATGAAATCAGAATGAAATTAGAGTAGTGATTAAAATAGCGGTTTAATTAAGAATAAGATGGGAAGAATATAATTTAAGACAACTAACATGCTAGAATCCATGTAATGGAGAGAAAATATTTCTGTAAAATCTGAACACAAGTCGGGGAGACAGGAAGAGGTGACCGTTAGCCTCTTTGTTTAAGGAAAGGTTCAATGTCTGAGAACTATAAGCAAAAATGTGTAGGAACAATAAGGTTTTCAAGATGCGGTCAGGCGTAAGACCTAAAAGGATTTACTTTGCTGTGGCGATAACGATGTATACCGTTACAAAGAGCCCAGGGTAGGCGGGACCCAACTCACGGTGGGATGTAACGTCAATGAGTTCGATGAGTTTTGCTAACCAATAAAGAAAAATCGAAATAAAATGAGAAACCAATAATAATGTAAGATTTGAGAAATAGGAAGAAGGGTGAGTTATTTTGGTCATGTGATAAGGGTTAGAGTAGGGAGCAGAATAAAGTAGGAACGGAATCGCAGAGCAGACGAAAAATCACTTCAACAGTCATACTACGAGAGGAAAGACGTGTTAGTGCGCGTGAAGAAGAGGTAGTAAAGATTTCTAAGTCCGAAATGTAGGGAAGTCAAGAATAACGCAACCAGCGTGAGAGAAGCAGCAGAAGAAGTTTATAATAGCAAAGTATTCGCCGTATAAAGAATTAAGAGAATTCTGTTGGGAAGTTGAGTAACAGGTGGTCACCGCTACAAATCAATCTGAATCAACGAATTTAGTGAGAATTAAATCAATTTTTGCAACGAACCAGTGTATTATTGAGACAACTGAGCAGCCAACAAACAACAAATCCATTTCCTACAACCATTCACCTGAAGAACAAGAGATCTCATAGCTCCAATTAGAACCCAAATCAAAATTAAACATCAACCAATTGAAATCTGACATGCGGGTATGCCGCAACCTACGTGTGACTGTACAATAGAAAGAGTACTAAAGAATAGCGTTAGTTATTTGAGTCATTATTCTCTCTTATTTTAATGACAATTATTATTTGGAGCTTCCCTGGCTTTGAAAGTTACGCCTCGACATTGGACCTACGTGTGACTGTACAATAGAAAGAGTATTGAAAAGTAGCCTTAGTTCTTTGAGTCATTATGCTCTCTTACTTTAATGACAATTATTATTTGGTATTTCTCTCGCTTTGAACGTCACACCTCGACACTGGAAATACGTGTGACTGTACAATAGAAAGAGTACTAAAGAGTAGTCTTAGTTCTTTGAGTCATTATTCTCTCTTATTTTAATGAAAATTATTATTTGGTATTTCTCTCGCTTTGAACGTCACACATCGACACTGGAACTACGTGTGACTGTACAATAGAAAGAGTACTAAAGCGTAGCCTTAGTTATTTGTATCATTATTCTCTCTTATTTTAATGAAAATTATTATTTGTAGCTTCCCTCACTTTGAAAGTCACGCCTCGACACTGGAGCTACCTGTGACTGTACAATAGAAAGAGTACTAAAGAGTAGCGTTAGTTCTTTGAGTCATTATTCTCTCTTATTATAATGAAAATTATTATTTCGAGCTTCCCTCGCTTTGAAAGTCACGCCTCGACACTGGACCTACATGTGACTGTACAATATAAAGAGTACTAAAGAGTAGCCTTAATTCTTTGAGTCATTATTCTCTCTTATTTAATGCAAATTATTATTTGGAGCTTCAGGGCTTTGAAAGTTACTCCTGGACACTGGACCTACGTGTGACTGTACAATAGAAAGCTATCTGCAGAGTAGCCTTAGTTCTTTGAGTCAGTATTCTCTCTTATTTTAATGAAAATTATTATTTTGAGCTTTCCTCCCTTTGAAAGTCACGCCTCGACACTGGACCTATGTGTGACTGTACAATAGGAAGAGTACTGAAGAGTAGCCTTAGTTCTTTGAGTCATTACTCCCTCTTATTTTAAAGAGAATTATTATTTGGAGCTTTTCTCGCTTTGAAAGTCACGCATCGACACTGAACTACGTGTGGCGGTACGATAGAAAGAGTACTAAAGGGCAGCCTTAGTTCTTTGCGTCATTATTCTCTCTTATATTATTGAAAATTATTATTTCGTAGAAATACAATATTCGCCGACGTCAAGGAAAAACTCTGCAAAAATCTTTGATGACATTGTGCGGTCTTTGGGACAGTTTTAAACGTTGCATGTATATCGGGGGCTGCTCGTTCCTCTGTTTTGTAGAGAATTATTAGCTATCTCTGACTCCATTCAATGGGCATAGTCCTGTCGACTAATCGATTAGTTAAATTATTTTATTGTTGGCTGTATTTCTGAATTTAAACCCGCTTTTGTTTTCGCACTGACAAAGTACCGCAATTTTATTTGTTTTGCGCATACCTATCTAAAGGAATTTTTAGTTTTAGCTAAAAACCATTGCCATCCCGGAATAATAAAAATACAAAACAATGAGCGATCTAAACTCATGTCCAATTCTGTGACGAAAGCGAATTGCAACAGAGGATGTTAATGCAGTTTATTTTTACAGCAGCTCTACACCCATTCACCCTGACATCCAATTATTGTCGAAACATTTTGGTTGAAGTACGCAATTATGGCGATGGATAAAAAAAACCTTTTGTTAATATACATTATATAGCAGATTGGCATGGATGCACTTATTTACAGTTAGTAATTACGTTTATTCAGGTTTTTGTTTGCTGTGAGGAGCTTTGCAGTTAATGTTTTTCAATTAGCCTTTGTTCACGAGATAAAATAGTTCTATCATTGCATTTAAACCCAAATCCATATTTCCTCATTGTATCGTTCCTATAGCTCCGTGATTAATAGATTTTCTCTAATAATTCTTGCCACTTCCAAAGGCTTACATCAATTTTCACTTCTCAAGCTACATAGGTGGCATGAAAAGTTTCCGAACTAATAAAGATACAAGATTGTGTTTCAGATTTTTATTTTTCAACAAAGCCTCCTTTTAACTTTATACACTTCTCCCAGCGATGCTCCCATCTCTGTAACCCGTCCAAATAGTACTCGGCGTTTTTCAACATAGTCTCCTTGTAACTCTACACACTTCTCCCAGCGATGCTCCCATCTCTGTAACCCGTCCAAATAGTACTCGGTGTTTTTCAACATAGTCTCCTTGTAACTCTACACACTTCTCTCAGTGATCTTCCCAACTTTATAACCCGTCCAAATAGTACTTGACGTTTTTCAACATAGTCTCCTTGTAACTCTACACACTTCTCCCAGCGATGTTCTCATCTCTGTAACCCATCCAAATAGGACTCGGCGTTTTTCAACATAGTCTCCTTGTAACTCTACACACTTCTCCCAGCGATGTTCTCATCTCTGTAACCCGTCCAAGTAGTACTCGGCGTTTTACAACATAGTCTGCTTGTAGCTACACACTTCTCCCAGCGATGCTCTCTTCTCTGTAACCCGTCCAAATAGTACTCGGCGTTTTACAACATAGTCTCCTTGTAGCTACACACTTCTCCCAGCGATGCTCTCTTCTCTGTAACCCGTCCAAATAATACTCGGCGTTTTTCAACATAGTCTCCTTGTAACTCTACACACTTCTCCCAGCGATGATCCCATCTCTGTAACCCGTCCAAATAGTACTCGGCGTTTTTCAACATAGTCTCCTTGTAACTCTACACACTTCTCCCAGCGATGCTGCCATCTCTGTAACCTGTCCAAATAGTACTCGACGTTTTTCAACATAGTCTCCTTGTAACTCTACACACTTCTCCCAGCGGTGATCCCATCTCTGTAACCTGTCCAAATAGTACTCGACGTTTTCCAACATAGTCTCCTTGTAACTCTACACACTTCTCCCAGCGGTGATCCCATCTCTGTAACCTGTCCAAATAGTACTCGACGTTTTTCAACATAGTCTCCTTGTAACTAAACACACTTCTCCCAGCGGTGATCCCATCTCTGTAACCTGTCCAAATAGTACTCGACGTTTTTCAACATAGTGTCCTTGTAACTCTACACACTTCTCCCAGCGGTGATCACATCTCTGTAACCTGTCCAAATAGTACTCGACGTTTTTCAACATAGTCTCCTTGTAACTCTACACATTTCTCCCAGCGATGATCTCATCTCTGTAACACGTCCAAATACTACTCGGCGTTTTTCAACATAGTCTCCTTGTAGCTACACACTTCTCCCAGCGATGCTCTCTTCTCTGTAACCCGTCCAAATAATACTCGGCATTTTTCAGCATAGTCTCCTTGTAACTCTACACACTTCTCCCAGCGATGATCCCATCTCTGTAACCCGTCCAAATAGTACTCGGCGTTTTTCAACATAGTCTCCTTGTAACTCTACACACTTCTCCCAGCTATGCTGCCAATTCTGTAACCTGACCAAATAGTACTCGACGTTTTTCAACATAATCTCCTTGTAACTCTACACACTTCTCCCAGCGGTGATCCCATCTCTGTAACCTGTCCAAATAGTACTCGACGCCTTTCAACATAGTCTCCTTGTAACTCTACACACTTCTCCCAGCGGTGATCCCATCTCTGTAACCTGTCCAAATAGTACTCGACGTTTTTCAACATAGTCTCCTTGTAACTTTACACACTTCTCCCAGCGGTGATCCCATCTCTGTAACCTGTCCAAATAGTACTCGACGTTTTTCAACATAGTCTCCTTGTAACTCTACACACTTCTCCCAGCGGTGATCCCATCTCTGTAACCTGTCCAAATAGTACTCGACGTTTTTCAACATAGTCTCCTTGTAACTCTACACACTTCTCCCAGCGATGATCACATCTCTGTAACACGTCCAAATACTACTCGGCGTTTTTCAACATAGTCTCCTTGTAACTCTACACACTTCTCCCAGCGGTGATCCCATCTCTGTAACCTGTCCAAATAGTACTCGACGTTTTTCAACATAGTCTCCTTGTAACTCTACACACTTCTCCCAGCGGTGATCCCATCTCTGTAACACATCCAAATAGTACTCGGCGTTTTTCAACATAGTCTCCTTGTAACTCTACACACTTCTCCCAGCGGTGATCCCATCTCTGTAACCTGTCCAAATAGTACTCGACGTTTTTCAACATAGTCTCCTTGTAACTCTACACACTTCTCCCAGCGATGATCTCATCTCTGTAACACGTCCAAATACTACTCGGCGTTTTTCAACATAGTCTCCTTGTAACTCTACACACTTCTCCCAGCGGTGATCCCATCTCTGTAACCTGTCCAAATAGTACTCGACGTTTTTCAACATAGTCTCCTTGTAACTCTACACACTTCTCCCAGCGGTGATCCCATCTCTGTAACCTGTCCAAATAGTACTCGACGTTTTTCAACATAGTCTCCTTGTAACTCTACACACTTCTCCCAGCGGTGATCCCATCTCTGTAACCTGTCCAAATAGTACTCGACGTTTTTCAACATAGTCTCCTTGTAACTCTACACACTTCTCCCAGCGGTGATCCCATCTCTGTAACACATCCAAATAGTACTCGGCGTTTTTCAACATAGTCTCCTTGTAACTCTACACACGTCTTCTAGCAATGTTCCCATCTCTATAAACCTTTCAAACCTTTCAAACTGGGAAAGAATGCAAATGTTGCGGGCTTAAAAACAGTGAATTTACATGTATTTCTATCTGATGAATTTAAAATTCACAATAAAAATGATTGATTAGCTCTTGTTTTGAATATAAAGTAACATTTTATTTTTAGAGTGAATATTTTAAATTTGGGGGTCTTTCTTGGGAGTTGGCACACCTGTCAAATAACATCAAGAAGAAAATTTCGAAATTAAGTGATCCAAAATTTGAAGAAAGCATTTTTGTCGGACCACAAGTATCGGAACCTGTAAAGGATGCTGCATTTGACAAAATTTTAGAGGGGAAAGAAGATGAAGCTTGTTAAGCCTTCAAGGGTGTTGTTCATGGATTTTTAGGCAACAAAAGGGATGACAACTACAAGCATTTGGTGACGGTGCTCCTGCAAAAATACCGTAAACTTGGATACAACATGTCCCTTAGGATCCATTTACTTCACTCCCACCTAGACTTTTCCCCTCCTAGTTGTGGAGCTGTTAGTGATGAACATAGGGAGAGATTCCATCAGAACATTTCTGTTATGTAACAAAGATATCAGGGCCGTAAGAATGAAGTAACGCTTGCGGATTACTGTTGGTCTTTGTATAGGGATTCTGCGGAACTCCATCACAAGAGGCAAGCTAAAAGACGACGAAGTCAATGGGCCACCACATAATTGTCTTCGGACACGACTATCTGCGAAGTATTTTTCCAGCAATTTAGAACTCTTAGCATGCAATTACTAGTAAAGAAACGTCAAATGCATTTTATTGTTGTTAACATGTATGTAATTAAAATGTATTCTTTTCTCTCAATCCGTTAATATGTAATACTTCCACCTTGTGTGTATCGTAGAAACTAGAGTTAATAAAAATTGTTCAGTGTCATATTTTTTTTTCTCAACCCAAAATTAGTAGGAATTGCCTCATGAAGTGCTCGAAACATTTAAAAATCATGTTTTTGTTTCCCAGTGTTATCAAAATCTTCCACTTGTGCATAAAATTCCTTTTGATTTACTACTCCACAAATAACGGTGGGCGATAAAGCTTAAGAACAAATCCACTCTTGGATGTATCTAGACACTTCAAATTATAATTTTACTATATCTATCCAAAGCCTATAAATTGACGTCACTGCAAATTTTGTAGATATATGGTGAATGCGCTATTACAGTCAAACTTCAGGCTTCTAAAGTAATACTTTCCCGGGTAGGATTGGGACCTGTATTCTTTTATACTCCTTGCAGGTACAAAAAAATTAAAAATAGGATAATCGTGCAGCGTTTGTATCCAATAACGCGTAGTAAATAAAGGAATAACTATTTTTAAGAGTATAGCTTATTCTTAGAGCAGCTGCAGCCATCTAGTGTACGTATTTATTAACATTTGAAAATTGAAGGATCGGTAGCCATCCTGTATATTATATCCAACTCCACGTGTAAACTTTAGTTAAGTCATTCTTCATCATCAGTTGTACTATCACACTGCACTTCCAAAGTAAGTTTTTGTGTTCTTAAAAGATCTGAAACAGCTGGTTACAGGAGACGAAAAGTGGATTGTGTACAACAACATCCGAATGAGAAGGTCATGGCGTAAGAAAGGGGAACCACCACTCTCAATTCCTAAACCAGGGCTTCATCCTGAGAAGATTATGCTGTGCGTTTGGTAGGACTGGAAATGAATTATTTATTACGAATTTCTTCCTCCTGGGGAGACCATCAATTCAGAGAAATACTGCTCTCAGTTGGATCGTCTGAAGGTTGTCCTAGAAGAGAAAAGGCCAGAGTTAGCATCTAATGGTGGAGTCGTCTTTCATCAAGACAATGCCAAACCACACACTTCTATGGTAACTCGTCATAAATTACGGGATTTCGACTGGGATGTGTTACCTCACCCGCCTTATTCTCCAGACATTGCCCCATCCGACTATCATTTATTCCGATCCCTGCAAAACTTCCTTAATGGCAAACGCCTTACTTCCTTGGAGGATTGCAGACTCGCCGTAGAAGAGTTCGTCAACCAGAGAACTGCAAGATTTTGGAAAAATGGAATTGATAAGCTTCCTGAGAAATTGAGATATGTTATTGATAATGATGGCGCATACTGCACAAAATAAAGTTTGTTTTGAAAAGTTCATTGCCTTGTTTACTTTCGATGATTTTGCGTATGTAAACAGGTTACCCCTACATAATTAGGCAGCTTCGTTGCCGTAGTTGTGATACGGGCATACAGTACAGGCGTTCTTTGTCGTAAACACGTAACAAGAATTGAACGAATTTATGAAACAGAGAAGATCATATTAGGAATGAAATTATTAGAAAAGAATTAGAAGTACAACCGCTATTAGAAGAAATCCAAATATATAGAAACAAATGGGACGAACACCTTAATCACATGCCAAGAGAAAGAATACCAAAACAAGCCTTCAATTATAAACCAAGAGGACGAAGATGAATAGGACGCCCCCTAAAGAGATGGCTTCAGGAAATGTGAGACCGGAACAGGCTTAAGCCTAACCCGTGAAGGAAGAAGAAGACCCTTGTCATCACTTCTAGGTGGAACACAATTTCTCTATCTACTTAAGTAAGTAGTAGAGAATAATCCATACAAAACGTGGAAGATGGTTTTTTCCAAGCCTCATTTGCAGTAAGAAGAACGCTGATGAATTGCGGTGCTCCCGTCGAAATACTTGATGAGAGCCCGAGGTGTCCATAAAGACGTTATGACTACCGCATTACCATGTTCATGTTCCTCAAACAGGATGCAGTCCGAGCTCAGGGCGTATGAAACACAAACGCGCCGTAAAAAGTATGGAGATTTTATCAGCAGAGCGCCTACCGGTAACAAAAGGAGTCCTTAGCCCTTAGGGCTCTATCAATTTTGTACAGCACTCGTAAAAATCAGAACGAGACACACACACTCTCTAGCATAAAACCATGAACGGGTCTAAGAAAAACCTTCTTAAATCTCTCTGAAGGTGGAAGGGGGCTAATTTCTTTTTCTTTTTATTCTCCTTTTATCCTCGTAAAGTAAAAAGGAACATAGATTTTGGGTGCTAGAAACAGCAAACTGGAATGTGATGGAAATTTTCTGTAGCGGCCATCAACTTCAGAACACTTTACTGCCCATCATATTTATAGAAAAAGCGCTTTGATGTACTTTCCCATCAATGTCCCGGGTTCGAAGCCCATGAAGATATACGAGGGTGGTCTGAAAGGTTACCGACCTCAACATTAAGGATGGCAGAACTCGTAAACAAAAGCTAGTGAACTTTGTTGTTCATCTGTTGACAGTTACTCACTAAAGTTTCAGCCATTTTGGACGCTCAGTTGTTATGTATGTATGTATGTATGTATGTATGTATGTATGTATGTATGTATGTATGTATGTATGTATGTATGTATGTATGTATGTATGTATGTATGTATGTATGTATGTATGTATGTATGTATGTATGTATGTATGTATGTATGTATGTATGTATGTATGTATGTATGTATGTATGTATGTATGTATGTATGTATGTATGTATGTATGTATGTATGTATGTATGTATGTATGTATGTATGTATGTATGTATGTATGTATGTATGTATGTATGTATGTATGTATGTATGTATGTATGTATGTATGTATGTATGTATGTATGTATGTATGTATGTATGTATGTATGTATGTATGTATGTATGTATGTATGTATGTATGTATGTATGTATGTATGTATGTATGTATGTATGTATGTATGTATGTATGTATGTATGTATGTATGTATGTATGTATGTATGTATGTATGTATGTATGTATGTATGTATGTATGTATGTATGTATGTATGTATGTATGTATGTATGTATGTATGTATGTATGTATGTATGTATGTATGTATGTATGTATGTATGTATGTATGTATGTATGTATGTATGTATGTATGTATGTATGTATGTATGTATGTATGTATGTATGTATGTATGTATGTATGTATGTATGTATGTATGTATGTATGTATGTATGTATGTATGTATGTATGTATGTATGTATGTATGTATGTATGTATGTATGTATGTATGTATTTATTCACTGCAATTGGGTACTACCCGGTGGCAGAGTTAAGAATACAGATCAAATTACAAATACTAGATTTACAACAATAATACAGTAAACAATACAAACATGATATTATTTTACTTTAGTCACTTAAAACTTATCTAATTACTTCTCTATTTACATACTATATACCATTATAATTCAAAAGTTAAACTATAAACCATTTAGATTTTTTCTAAATTTCTTCAACTACAGGGGACAGCCCTGAAAGACTGCTACAGGCAATTCATTCCATTCTTCAATGGTTCCATTAACAAAAGAAAAATTTCCTACGTCGGTTCTGTATCTTCTACCCTTAATTTTATACCTATGATCGTTTCGTCCATAATAATCCGGATTATCTAACCTTACATTAACGTCCACCCATGCCTTTACACCAGCATTAGCTTTGAATAACGCTACCAACCTATGTTTTTTACGCCTAATTCTTAATTCCTCCTATTTAGTCTCATCTCCTTTTATAGGCCCAAAATACTTGCCTCTTTTTATGAATTTTATTGCCCTCTTCTGTATTTTTTCTAATGGATCGATTTGGTTAGCTCTATACGGGTCCCAGCATGCTACTCCATATTCCATAACCGGCCGCACTAAGGCCTTGTAGGCAATTTCCCTGGATCTAGCGCTCCCCTTTTTCAATATTCTCATTACGAAATGTAATGCCTTCCACGCATTATGTAACAGTCGTTTAGGTGTTTTTATGAAAGTGGACAAAATCGAGTATCGAGCTGTCATTAAATATTTGTTTCTGAAAGGCGATACGCCTGCGCAAATCAAAGATGAGTTGGATTCTGCCTATGGGGACTCTGCACCATCATTTGCCACATTGAAATTTTGAGCAGCTGAATTTAAACGTGGCCGTAAGATCTTGGGAGACGATGAGCGTTAGAAACGTCCAAAAACTACAACTACCGACGAAAATATCTTCAAAGTTCACCAAATGGTGCTAGACGACCACCGAATTAAAGTGAGAGATAGCAGATGCTATGGACATGTCAAAAGAACGTGTTTGTAACATATCTTTTTTGTTTAATAAAATATACATCTAAGTCCATAGATATATTTTTTCTTTTTTCTGATTTAAACGTTTTTTTATTGTTTCCGTTTATTTTACTATCTGGTTTCTGTAGTTTCACACATATGCACTATACACATAAACACCCATGCCCGAGGTGGGACTCGAAACCGCGACCCTCTACGCGTCAGGACGCTGGAGACATACGCTCTAACGTCCATGGCTACGAAGGCCGGCCCATATTAAATCAACATTTAGACATGAGAAAGCTGTCCTTACATTGGGTGCAGCGTTTGCTCACGTCAGACCAAAAACGTGTTTGAATGAAAATTTCCAACGCTTCCTTTTGTAATTTTAAGTCCACCAACGTTAAGTCATATCAAACGGTGAATGAAATGGGTGAAATGAAGCCCAATTGTGCCCAGGTCCAAGGAACTTAGAGCTACCTGACATTCGTCTGTCAGGATAAGGGAAAACGCCGGATAAAGCCAGATCCAAGTAACTCATCCTGATCGAGATTAGAACTCGGGACCTCTTGAACGTGAGGCAGACATGCTGCCATCTACGCTACCAAAGCGGGCTTTTAACGCTCTGTTGGCGCAGTTTAGGCGCAACAAATACAAGTTTTGGTGCCGATTATTTACTGTAGATGAAACTTGGAAACACCATTATACGACAGAAACAAAAATAAGAGTCCAAACAATGGACTGCCAAGGGGAAACTGGCTCCGAAAGAAGCAAAATTAATTTTTTCGGATATGAAAGTGATGGCGACTGTTGTTTCGGATAGCTTTCGAGTTATTTTTATGCATTTTCTTCAAAAAGAGAAAAAGATTACCGGAGCACACTACGCTTCATTACTTGACAGCCTGAAGGCATAACTTGCAAAAACACGACCACATTTGCAGAAAAAGAAAATCCTGTGTCACTAAGACAACGTATCGTCTCACACCTCAGCGGTTGTATTGGCGAAAATCCACAAATTACGGCTTGAACTGCTTGACTCACCACATCTAGCTTCAAGCGACTTCTTTTTGTTCCCTCACCTGAAAATTGCGCTCGCAGGACAGAGATTTTCGTCAAACGAAGAGGCAATCTCCTTCGTGAACAATTGTTTCGTAGAAAAAAATGCTGATTACTGTTTGGACGGGTTACAGAGACGGGAGCATCGCTGGGAGTAGTGTGTAGAGTTACAAGGAGACTATGTTGAAAAACGTCGAGTACTATTTGGACGGGTCACAGAGATGGGAACATCGCTGGGAGAAGTGTGTAGAGTTACAAGGAGACTATGTTGAAAAACGCCGAGTACTATTTGGACGGGTTACAGAGATGAGAACATCGCTGGGAGAAGTATGTAGAGTTACAAGGAGACTATGTTGAAAAAACGCCGAGTACTATTTGGACGGGTTACCGAGATGGGAGCATCGCTGGCAGAAGTGTGTAGAGTTACAAGGAGACAATGCTGAAAAACGCCGAGTACTATTTGGACGGGTTACAGAGACGGGAGCATCGCTGGGAGAAGTGTGTAGAGTTACAAGGAGACAATGCTGAAAAACGCCGAGTACTATTTTTACGGGTTACAGAGATGAGAACATCGCTGGGAGAAGTATGTAGAGTTACAAGGAGACTATGTTGAAAAAACGCCGAGTACTATTTGGACGGGTTACCGAGATGGGAGCATCGCTGGGAGAATTGTGTAGAGTTACAAGGAGACTATGTTGAAAAACGACGAGTACTATTTGGACGGGGTACAAAGATGCGAGCATCGCTGGAGAAGTGTGTAGAGTTACAAGGAGGCTATGTTGAAAAACGCCGAGTACTATTTGGACGGGTTACAGAGATGCGAGCATTGCTGGGAGAAGTGTGTAGAGTTACAAGGAGGCTATGTTGAAAAACACCGAGTACTATATGGACAGGTTACAGAGATGGAAGCATTGCTGGGAGAAGTGTGTAGAGTTACAAGGAGACTATGTTGAAAAACGTCGAGTACTATTTGGACGGGTTAGAGAGATGAGAGCATCGCTGGTAGAAGTGTTTAGAGTTACAAGGAGACTATGTTGAAAAACGTCGAGTACTATTTGGATGGGTTGCAGAGATGGGAGTATCGCTGGGAGAAGTGTGTAGAGTTACAAGGAGACTATGTTGAAAAACGCCGAGTACTATTTGGATGGGTTGCAGAGATGGGAGCATCGCTGGGAGAAGTGTGTAGAGTTACAAGGAGACTATGTTGAAAAACGCCGAGTACTATTTGGACGGGTTACAGAGATGAGAACATCGCTTGGAGAAATGTGTAGAGTTACAAAGAGACTATGTTGAAAAACGCCGAGTACTATTTGGACGGGTTACAGAGATGGGAACATCGCTGGAAGAAGTGTGTAGAGTTACAAGGAGACTATGTTGAAAAACGTCGAGTACTTTTGGACGGGTTACAGAGATGGGAGCATCGCTGGGAGAAGTGTGTAGAATTACAAGGAGACTATGTTGAAAAACGTCGAGTACTTTTGGACGGGTTACAGAGATGGGAGCATCGCTGGGAGAAGTGTGTAGAGTTACAAGTAGACTATGTTGAAAAACTCCGAGTACTATTTGGACGGGTTACAGAGATGGGAGCATCGCTGGGAGAAGTGTGTAGAGTTACAAGGAGACTATGTTGAAAAACACCGAGTACTATTTGGACGGGTTACAGAGATGGGAGCATCGCTGGGAGAAGTGTGTAGAGTTACAAGGAGACTATGTTGAAAAACGTCGAGTACTATTTGGACGGGTTATAGAGATGAGAGCATCGCTGGGAGAAGTGTGTAGAGTTACAAGGAGACTTTGTTGAAAAACGCCGAGTACTATTTGGACGGGTTACAGAGATGGGAGCATCGCTGGGAGAAGTGTGTAGAGTTACAAGGAGACTATGTTGAAAAAAAAAAAAAAAATCTGAAAAAATGACTTGTATCTTTACTAGTTTGGAAGCTTTTCCGACCATCTATGTATGTCACACAATGTTTTTTGAACATTGACCTTCATGCAAAGAACAGTCAACAAGCCAGGCCCGCCCTTCTTTCTCTCCAAACAAATTGCAAAGGGACGCCCTTTGCTGCTTGGTTCATAAGGTGTCGTTCTGTATTTGGCGTGAAAGACCGCTTAGATGAGTTCATATGCCTCCTTGACTGGCTTCAAGTACTTTTACGTGCCGCAAATCTGCCACATGGGAGCACCGGCTTCATTGTCCTTGCGAAGGTAACCGTTTTAAACATTTTTACCCCCAAATAATTAGTGATCTTCTGCCAGATGTAGACCAACGTCCTTGGAACAAGGTGACCTCTTGTTACCTCTAGATTTGCAGGACTATTCTTCTTGTATCTACCAGAAATAATTAATAAAACAGTATCTGCAAATATTAATCCTCAAAGTTTATTCTTCAAACATAGAAATAAGTATTTGAGAGAAAAATCATTAGAGAAAGTGATGTAAGTGCAACAGTGGAATGTTTTAAGTCAATAATGTTATGTCTTAATTTTTTCCAGGTAGGGAAGCAGATTCCAAACCTATAAACAGTGCTGAAAGGTAAGTACCGAATATGGCATTTACAATTTTTTTAATAAGGCTTACCTATTGTACATTTTACTTAACAACAAAATAAAAGTGCTAATTTGAAATTGATATTCCTGTTACTTGTGGAAGGAAATGGGCACACATTCTACTAAAATTAAAATCTTGTCAAGAGCAATGAAACATTTATACAGAATCACTAACTTTAAAGATGGCGATATACTTAAAGAATGCTTTCATATTCAAAGGTGAAGTAGCTGGGGTGGGTCTTGGGCACATAAAATGAATGACATGTTGAAGCAGAGAGTTATGGGTCATTCTTGGATAAAGGCAGATTATGGGTATAGAGGCTTCTGGAAAGAAGTTAAGATTAGAAGATATTGACAGACAAGACAATTGCGAGTGCAAGTGACAAAAGCTCATTGAGTTATACAGAGAAATAAAAAAATCTCGGGTAGGGAAGAATATCTGTAGTAAGTTAGGGCGAGAAGGCTTTGCTTGGGCGAGAACAGGAGTGAGAAACATGAAAGGTATAGGTCAAGAGAGGGACTGTTCAATAAAGAATGATCATATTGTGACTTTGTGGGTTCGTGAAATGAAAAGTCCAATTTCACCACTCAAAAATGTTCTTTATTTCCACCGACTTACAGTTAAACTCTTGCCAATTACACAGAATTACGTGCTGCACACAATTACAATTCACCAGTTCGTCCGTTACAATTTCACTTGCCCTCGTAATTACGTAAACTCCGATACACATACAGTTACGTACAGTCTTCCGTTGCACAATCTTCTCGTTCATTAACACGTCACTGACTAACTCTTACACCAAGAACTCTGACTGACTCACTAACTAACTGACTAAATGACTTCACTTCGCTCCGGCAGCCCCTTTTTATAGGCATCTCGCCGTCTTCTCGGCTTTTCTAGTTCCCAGGCGAAGTTTCCAGATGATGAAAGATCCCGTAATTTCCAGAACAGGTGGAAGAGAAACAGACCGCACAATCATGTTTCCCCCCCCCCCCCAGCCATCCCTGTCACCACTATAAGACGGACGAGGGGCAGGCGTGGCTAACACGGACCTCCCCTGTCTCCCGCTCTCAGCTGCTTCCATAGGGTGTTACAACGCCCGCGTGACAATATTTACTTTGACAGCGTACCTTTACTCATGGTCATAATATTGATGGTCCTTCTCAAAATAATCTCCCCTGAAAATGATGCACTTCTCCGAGCGTTTCTGCCAGTCTTCAAAGACATGCTGGAAACCATTTTTGAGAGACCCTTCAAAATCGCCTCTGCAGTCTTCACCACTGCTTCTGTTGTTGGATAATGCCTCCCACGAAGGCGTTTCTTCAAGTTAGATAGAAAAAAGTCACATGGGGCTAAATCCGGACTATAAGGTGAGGGAGGTATGCACTTCTCGTTGATTTTTGCAAGATATTCAGCAACAACATTGGCAATATGCGGCCGCGCATTATCGTGGTGCAGCATCCAGTCTGCTTCACGGAAATGTGGTTTTTTCGCCTGATATGGACTTGCAATGTTTTCAGGACAGCCCTGTAGTATTGTCCAGTTACTGATGTGTGTGCAGGTACAACATACTGATAAACCATTCCATGAATATCAAAGAATGAGATGACCATAACTTTCCCAGCAGAAGCAACCACTTTTGCTCTTGGGGGGTTGGTGATGAAGGAGATTTCCACACTGAGCTCTGTTGTTTGCTCTCAGGATCAAAATGATGTAGCCAAGTTTCATTAGCAGTGATTACGTTTGAAAGAAACTCCGGATCTTCCTCTAACATCAACTTTAACTGCATGCGAAAGTTCTTTTGTTCGTGAACCAACAGTCTTGGTACCCATCGCGCACTAACACGTCTCATGTGTAATGTTTCTGTCACCAACGTGTGGGTGGCACCCAATGAAATGTTCAGTATTTCAGAAAGTTATCTTAAGGTAATTCGTCGATGCTCTCTCACAATGGCAGCAGCAGTGTTGATATTTTCTTCCGTAAGAGCAGTGATTGGAGCACCGGGTCCACCTTCCTTTGAAATTGATTGTCTACCCTCTTTAAACATTTTAAACCACCTTCGAACTCTGCTGTAGGGAAGAACAGAGTCTCCATAGGCCTCTTGTAACAGTGTATAGGTCTCAACTGAAGATTTGTCGAGACGAAAGCAGAATTTCGAAGCCGCATATTGTTCCTCGCGCGTTACCTCCATTACAGCGGTAGGCGATATTGAACATATCTGAACTTTCCTGATTCTCACAGGCGGGAACCAGGATTACCAACAATGAAGATACTACGTCCTGTTTGTTTCACATTATATAATAAGATTGAATTTTAGTGCGAAAAAATATGACCGTAAAAAATTATGATCATTCTTTATTGAACAGCCCTCGGAATTCTATGAACCCGCAAAGTCACAATACGTATCAATGATTTTAGAGATACGTATCATATTTTTTGCGATTAAGCAAAGCAGTATGCAGTTTCAAAGAAAAGACGCTCTTTCAATGTTCTCTGGACAGACAAAAAATGGAATACTAATACATTTTCGTTGAATAATTTCAGAGCAGAGGAAAGATGAAATAATATAAAAGTAATATCCAAGCCTTGGTTCTTTTTTTCCATTGCAGCTTTAATAATATCCAGCAGTGTTTGTAGAAAAACCGCACAAACAAGGTTTTAAAAGACTGTTCCTGTGGGAATTTACTTATCGCTAAGAAAGCCACTTAAACAAATTGCATAAGCCTAAAAATATGCACAATAAGATGGACCCTTTCTACAGGAAACCCCGTGCGATTTACATAAGCGTAAAATGATTAATCTTTCCCCATCCGGTTTCTTTGCTACGGCGCTATATTTTACGCTGAAGAGATTTATACACTACATTACAACAGCTGAGATTAAATTTATGAGAACAATTCGGTGTCGCTCGCATTTACGGAGAGAAAACGAATTACATCCAGGGAAAAATTAAAGAAACTGCATCATCACAGAAGGCAAGCTGCATCGCTGAGATCGTTATTCTTTTGTTTTCATTTTGTTTCTTGTTGGTACGTAATGTCTGCATTATGCTCTTTGTACTTTGGCTTGCATTAACTCACACGCTAACTACAATGTCAAAAAACATACAATATAGCATCTTCAACGCAAAGACGTCATTAAAAAATACGTGATGTTACCTTCACGTAACTTACTCTATTCGTTCTTTTGTTTATTCTGATATGTTAACTTTGCATAACTTTTAGTTCTAATCTCTATGGCAAGCAAATAACACTGGGCAAGAACAAAATAATTTTTGAAAGTTTCCAGCAATTCATGAGGCAATTCTTACTAATTTTGGGTTGAGAAAAACAAATATAACAATGAAAAAAAATTATTAGCTCTAGTTTCTATTCCCCCAGGGGCCTACTTCGGTAGGTACGGGTTTGGCGCACCGGGGGTCCCAAGCCAACAGTTTCCCTCGTGTGGGCTCCTCTTCGTGGTTGAGGGAGACGGTCAACAGGCCCACCCATGTATAGGCCGTGCGCAGAGACCCGTGGAGAAGGTTTTTAAATTCTTGTCTAGTTAAGAGTTTAGGACTTGGTGAACGAAATTTTTAGTAGGTTTTGATTGATGTTTTTTATGTACGTGTATTTTTAATAGGTTTTGTTACACTTGTATAGTTTTTAGAAAGTTTTACATCTGGCTTTTGCCATGACTAGTTTTTTAAAGGGCGCTGATGACCGCCGTAGTTGAGCACCCTTATATATCATCATCATCATCATCATCATCATCATCATCATCATCATCATCATCATCATCATCTAGTTTCTATGATATATACAAGGTGGAAGTACTACATAAAAGGTACGTCCAGAAAGTAAGTTCTGTTTGGTAATAAAATTAAATTGTGTTCAGATACAGAAAAATTATTTATTACAAAAGGTTCTACAACTCTTAAACTACTTTTACACATAATTTATGAAATTTAGCAGGCATTTTTCATAGCGAGGCTCAAGATTTTGTGTACCTTTTTCATGTAAGTTTGCCGCCTGTGTCTTCAACCAGTTGGAAACATTTTCTTTCAGCTCTTCGTCATTGTTGAAGTGTTGACCGCCAAGGAAAGATTCGAGATACAAAAACAGATGAAAGTCGCTAAGCGTGAGGTCAGGACTGTACGGGGGATGGTCTAACACGTCCCAGCCAAATAGGGTCAAAAACTGAAGTGCATTACCCATCCGTTTTGTTTTGAGTTGCTCAGTAGAATCTTTGGCACCCAACGTGAGCAAAGTTTACGAAATTTCAGTTTTTCGGTAAAAATTTCATGAACTAGTGATCGTGAGATTTGGTTAATCTCCATAGCGAGAGCACTAATTGTAAACTTGCGGTTTTCCTTGATCTTGTCATCAATCGCGTGAACCAGTTCTTCTGTAACCCAAGATGGACGCCAATTTCGTTCTTCATCATACACTTCAATACGTTCTTCATTGAACTGTCGAACCCATCTTCTCACCATGGTATCACTCATCGCATTTTTTAACTAAACTATAACTACTGGTTAACCAACAGTTTTACATATCATGTATTTATCCCTATCCTAAACTGGCAGTTCAATTCTATTACGTAGTAACTATTTACCTTGAGTGTTTACAATTTTGTGTTATTATATCACTAAACTACCTGCACTAACATCCAAACCTATTTGAATATATAAGTGGTATCCATACCTCTCCTCATACAACATACAGTAATATAATTACTGCTTTAAGAGCAGAGGCCAAATCTCAATCATGTATTCACCTACGATAATAACTACGGCTTGGAGTAGTTGTCTTCATCTTCTGGTGAGCTCCACACTATCATGATCTGTTGTGGCTGTCCTCTTCGTCTTCCTGCCCAGTCCAAACGTCCTGTAGTGGTCCAAAATAGCATCAATGGGTAGATATCAGATTTTGGGCACGACAACCTCCTGGTGCTGTACACGAGATTTTGGTCGGAAACGTCACAGTTCGTCTCGAAGAGGTGTGCGTCAACAAGGTGGACATACTGAACACGTACTGCACATTCACTGCGCACACACATTCTGATGATTAATATAAAAAAGGTAATATTGACATGCTTTGCTTATTAAAAAGTTATATAAACAATTTTCAATATCTGACATTTCGTGCGCCACCTGTGTTTAATTACTTCCATATGGGCGTGGTTTGTAAACACATCTTTTACTTTACTCAGAGCTGAAGAGAGCTGTGTAATTCATAAGCGAAATAAACAACAAATCAGACACATTTTATCAGGCGAACGGTTTCCTTAAATAAGACCTAAAACTTTCCTGGCAACGAATATGCTCAAATTGTTCTCGGGAAGCAAGCCAGGGGTAAACACGATTAGAAATCGACGTTTCGAGAGCGTGCATCTGTCCCATCATCAGGATATTTATTAAGTGATATAACCACAAATGTATCACTACATATATAACATAACTATAAACAAAGACAAAACACTATCAAAATTCACATCACTGAACAAAAGACTGTGTTCAGTAAATTAAATGCCAGATCAGGAGATGACGTAAATGTAGAAAATTAATTGTGTCAAAGAAACATAACTACTTAACTTGAATATCAAGCTGTATAGATCTGTGCATCTTAAGTCAAAGGATTTCCATTTTTAAGGCCAGATTCCAAGAGGAGTTGAACTGAAATCCAGTATCACGACTAAGCGTGCTCCTCTCGGAGGAAATGGCCAAAGCCTCCTTAACTCACCGCACCCAGTAACTGTTGCATTTTGCCAAGATGGTCGTCTCCCGAAAGTTGCCTCTATGTCGATAACAAAACAATACAGACTTCTCAGGTTACATTAAACGAATGCTCTGTTCATGTTCGTTTATTCTGGTAGCGATGGTCCTTCCAGCTTGTCCCATATACGGTGCCCAACATTCACAGGAAATGCGGCACACTCCCGGAACTTGGAAGTCCAATTTGTCTTTCAAAGGTCTCAACAGATGTTTAATCTTTAGAGATGGCTGTGCATGGTGCTAATGTTGTATTTGGTGAGAATTCTGCTGATTCTGCCGGATAGATTGCCGGTAAACGGAATGCAGGCTGTAGCGGTAGGCTCATCTGACGCTTGCTGTATTACAGGTTTCCCTTTCCTAGCTCTGGTGATCGAGGCTACTGATTCTGTCGGATAGATTGCCGGTAAACGGGATGTAGGCTGTAGCGGTAGGCTCATCTGACGCTTGCTGTATTACAGGTTTCCCTTTCCTAGCTCTGGTGATCGAGGCTACTGATTCTGCCGGATAGATTGCTGGTAAACGGAATGCAGGCTGTAGCGGTGGGCTCATCTGACGCTTGCTGTATTACAGGTTTCCCTTTCCTAGCTCTGGTGATCGAGGCTACTGATTCTGCCGGATAGATTGCCGGTAAACGGGATGTAGGCTGTAGCGGTAGGCTTATCTGACGCTTGCTGTATTACAGGTTTCCCTTTCCTAGCTTTGGTGATCGAGGCTACTGATTCTGCCGGATAGATTGCCGGTAAACTGAATGCAGGCTGTAGCAGTAGGCTTATCTGACGCTTGCTGTATTACAGGTTTCCCTTTCCTAGCTTTGGTGATCGAGGCTGCTGATTCTGCCGTATATTAATTAAAACTATAAATGAAAAATATTAACTTGAATTTTTTGACTGTGCAATGTTCCTTTCCCTTCTCAGGGAATCTTAAGTAACTTTATATAAATTGGAAAGAATACAAAAATGGAACAAGCTTAACTCAAAAACAAACGTTGAGCTCCTAAAAATATATGTAGTGTGAAATAAGTGTACTGGTAACATTAAACAATTCCTAAATATTTGCTGTGGTTCTTTTGATTTTAAATTTTGTTGAGTTGCCGTTCTTTTGTTTTTCCGTACTCGCGCAGGCATATAATAAAACAGTTGAGTGTCGTTTTATCCTCTGTATGCCGTTGCCCAGTGTATTGGAGCGTTTAGCTATGGTTCGCCACCGTGGATGATATCCGTAATGGAAACCAGTCTACGATGGCATTTTAAGTCCCACTGAGCATCGCGAAGGAAGTGAAGAGTTGCGACAGGCAGCTAGCCACCTTATGGATACGCGATCAGTTTATATATTGATCGATCTCCCACTTCTGCAGTGGTACGTGGGCGTGAGGTCGGTATCTGAAGTTCTGCTGTAGTGACACAGCATTATTGTTATTTTTTTGCTCTTATATGCTTGTTTATAATGTGTATAACAAACATTTACGCGAATACTTATCGTGATTAGTTTAAAATTTATAAAAAACTGTTTTGCATGAATAGTTTGTAGATTGGGTACGATAATATATGATGTGGAGGAAACGTGTGATTGTATACAAGCCAGGCTCTTTTTTGTTAAAATAGTAATAACTTAATGACATAAAAAGAAGATTTATGATCAGTTTGAGTGCAATGTATAGATATCTATAATATTGATAATCTTCAAAGGTCAGGTTATTGTCTTCTACTCGTGGGGTTAAACGTTAATTATCGAGAGTTATTATAGTAACAATGGCGCATCAAACACACACACACGATCTAGGTATAATTTTAACTATAAAATACATTGAAGTCCAATTTTGTTCAAGATTGCGTTTCAAATATTTACACAACTCCGCCACTCCAAACTAGCCTCTTAAATATTACGATTCGTTCAAATCCAACGATGTCGATAAACAATATCACATCCTTAAGATACATACGTGACAATCGAATGTCGTTATGGAGACTTTTACATACTCATAAACTTTAAGGGGCTCCGGATTCCCCTATCTCTACAATGTTTTTTTTTCTGAAAATAATTATTGCAAATAAATTTTACTCTGTATAAAGTTCGGTAAACATATTGTGACTTTGTGGGTTCGTGAAAATAAAAGTCCAATTGCACAAACTAAAATGTTCTCTATTTTCACCGAATTACAGTCGGCAATCTTTCTCCAGGTTTCTCGGCTGTCCACAGCCCCAGCGCACGCCACTAGAACTTCGCCGGCGTCCCTCTGCTGGTCTTCTGTCTCCGGTGTAGCGAACTCTCCTCGTTCTGGACGTCGGAGTAGCCGTCACCTCTGCTGCCTCCATCCTCAATGCTGCCGTCAGCGCCTCCTGGATGGTTGTGTAGTCGCCAAACATTAGGCGCTGACGTATCTCGGTGTCTCGTACCCCGTCTCCGTAGGGGAGGGGATCCATCCTCTTTAGCTGCCGTGGTGCGGCCGCTGCGGAACCTTAGCACTCGTGGTACCTCTGACGTTACTAGAGGAACCTCGGGCCGAACAGCCGAGCCCCTCCTTCGGGAGTTGTTCTGATTGGGTTGGTCTCGAGGGGGCAGTGTGTTCCCGATACCCGTGGGAATCGGGTACATCTTCGGATGGGGTTAAGGGAAGCCATTAATTCTCCCGGGTACTAGCCTGGAAAGCTAGTAGAAGGTGTGCTAGATCGCCAGGCGGCCCCACCAAGGTCATGTCGTTAGCCTTCACCTTTGGTGATTGCGCACGTAAGTGGCGTATCCACTTCCATCCCGTCTTGTGTCCTTGGACCAGATGGGGGGGCCTTGTTTGTTACCCAGGTCTTGTGCTATGGAAAGCCCCACGGAGGACGCCGAGCGCTCTTTGGGACAGCTCGGATAACTCCCTGGATGAAAGAGGCCCGGGTCTTGTTCCTACGGGTCCAGGACTAATGGGGGTAGAACCTCTGGACTCAAACAAACAAACCCCGTCGACAAAGGCGTAGGCGGCTTCCCGGGATACGAACTCCGGCGGAAGTTCAACCAAGTCCTTGCTAGCCAGCTGCTCCATCGCCAGGGCGAACTCCTGCAGCGTCTCCCCTGGCTGTTGCGACATTGTCTTCAGCTGACTGCGGTAGCTTTTGCTAGGCGGTGGTTCCCGAAACGGTTCTCCAGGGCCTTCCAGATATTCTTGGGAGCCGCCGCTGTCTGGACCGCGTTTAGGACTTCCGCGGCCCATCCCTGGAGGCTGGCTATTAGCTGTGTGGCCTGTTCCTCCGGTGACCACTTGTTATGCCTGGCCACCGTGTCGAACTGGCGGTGGAAGACCTCGAACGTTGACGCGCCATCGTATTTTGGAGGTTTGATGCGCGCCGAAGTTTAGTTGCGTCCCGGCGCGTCGGCCTTCAAATCCTTCAACCTTCTGCCGATGACGACGTCCTCCACCATGGCGTTCAGGGACTTGACGCTGCTGTCGGCCTTTCCTTCCAGGTCATTAACGTGGTTTACCAGGTCTTCGACGCGCTCGTCCACTTGGCCAATCCGCTTGCCGAGCTCCGTGACGCCCTCCTTCACGCCGGCCAATTGTTCCTCATAGTTGCCGGCGAGGGCCTCGTTCGCAAACTTCATTTCTTCTGGAATAATTCTTCACTGTCTGGAATAATCGGTATGATTCACTGAGCCGCGAACCTTCCAGAAACAGCGATCTTCCTATATAAGGCCTGCAGTGGACGAGTCAGTTCAGTACTTGGCGAGCAGCCGTGAAGAGCGCAGTGCTAGCGAACGGACTGGAAGACTGCGTACGTGTATCACAGGAGTTGTACGTAATTGTGAGTGTGGAGTGGACCTGTGACAGATGAACTGGTGGATTATAATCGTATGCGCTACGTAATCCTATGTACTCGGCAAGTGTTCCAACTGTAATTCGGTGGAAATAAAGAACATTTTGAATTTGTGCAATTGGACTTTTAATTTCAGGAATCCACAAAGTCACATTATTTCAAAGGAATTGCCTTTATCTTTTAAAGCTTCTTAACTAGAACGAAATGCAGTGTGATCCATATAACCCTGAACCACTTCAGTAAGCCATAATTTCCCTTTGAAAGCTCGTAGAATTCAGAAATATGTTTTAATGATCTTCAGTGACTTTGGGAGAATTGACAACACTGGCAAATGTTGACAGTTGACAATCTTAAATGTGTAGTGAAACAGCAATATGCAGTACTCACTACGAGAGCGTGTTTACATTTTGAAAACATATTGGAAGACACATTCCTTAGTAACAACACAACGGGAATTTTAAAGAGAATTTAATGTACGTGATGTTCCGACAAAGGCAACAATTTTATCGCTCGTAAGAAAGCTGGAGACAACTGATAGTGGAAAACATAGATCGTCATCTGTTACAGATGTTCGCAGAAGGCTATTGAATTCTCCAAACAAATCGTTGTATCGATTGAGCCAGGAATCAGGGTATTCATATGGAACATGTCAAAGAGCTACGACCTTACAGAGTGCATATGGTGAAACAACTGAAAGAAGCAGATTATGATAAACGAATCAGTTACTGTCGATGGTTTCAGGGCACTCTTATTCCAAGTCCATAACGTGGTTTACAGATGAGGCATGGTTTCATCTGTCAGGCTACATAATCACACAAAACACCAGATATAGGGCTGCTGTAAACCCCCAAGTGATCCACGAAACCCCACTGCATGATGGTGCACGGTGTCAGCTTCCAGGATCGTTGGTAACATTTTGTTTGATACGCCTGTAGACGCTGAAGTTTATATGTGACCTTCAAGGCATTTGTGAAACAGCTGGATGATATCGAATTGAGAGAAAGTTATTTCCAGCAAGATGGAGCAACGTGACATACATCTAATGACACCATGGAACTTGCAAAAAGTTTCTGTGATAATGGAATAATTTCAAAATGTTTGTGGCTCCCACATCGCCGGACCTAACCTCAGCGCATTTTTTTCTTGTGGGCTATCTAAAAATAGGCCACGGACAATTGATGTTCTCAAGGAATCCATTCGAACCGAAAAAAGTAACATTGGCGAGGATACTCTCCGTAAATCTTCAAAGAATATGGTGAGACGAGTACAAACATGTATAGATTCTGGTGGAGAATACTTCTAACATTTTCTCTGAGATGTAAATAGTGTAATATGATCTCCCAATTGTGTACTATACAGGTGTACATAAATGAAAAACGGGGTTTTAACTCTTTATAATATGCATACATTCAGCTTGTAGCTATAAATAAGTCAAATGAAAAAGCAACTCAAACAGTTTTACCAAGGGCTTTATAAATGTTCAATGTGACTTCCCTCTGTCACACGGCACACATCAACTCTATAACCGAGTTCTTACCAAAAGTTGATAAGTGTGTATTTAGTAATTGTAGCAACAGCTGCTTCAATCCGGTTTCTTAATTCATGGAGGTCAGCTGGTAGCAGAGGCATGTACACACGATCCTTGATGAAGCCCCAAAGGTAAAAATGGCATGGCGTTAGGTCAAGAGAACGTGGAGGCCATGTATAGGAAGCCCTGTCATTAGGGCCCTTGCAGCCTATCCAGCGATCGGGTACAGTGACGTTCAACCAATCGCGTACTTCGTATTGCCAGTGAGGTAGCGCACCATCTTGCTGGCAAAAGAAGTTCTTTGACTCATTTTCTTCCAACTGAGGGAAGAGTTATTGCTCTAGTGTATCAAGGTAAGAAGTGCCACTTACAGTAAGTTCACCAAAAAAGAATTGCACAGAAACTTTTCGACGCGATACGGCACAAAAAATATTCACTTTGCATCTGTACGATATCGTGAGGATTTTCTGAGCCCCATGTGTTAACATGTCCACTAAGGTGAAAGGTCGATTCATCACTGAAGACAAAGCGATCCATAAAATGGTTATCGTCATGAAACAAGTCGTTTACGAAGTTGGTACATAATCCGTGGTCTGTCGGCTTCAGAGTCTGTAATAACTAAAAACGGTAAGGATGTAGCCATAAGCGTTTTCTTACAAGTTTCCAAACAGTCGACAGAGGAACTTATAATTCACGACTAGCCTCCCGGACTGATTTCTTTGGGCTACGAGTGAACGACTCTCTCACTCCAAGTCCAAGTCAAAGTCGATACTGACAGGCTGTTAACAGCCAGAAGATTTTTGCTGCGTACCCACCCAGGTTTTGGGTCTGACCGCAGGTTGATAATTTTGATGCTTACAGGATGATATGTGATTATTTTATTGAGGAAATTTTTTAGGTAGCTCTTTGCTCCTCTTTATTTTGTGCAGGATGCCAAACCGCGTTTTTGTTAACACCCTGGTATTTTATTTTGCTAAAGTGGGTTAAATTTTGTAGCCAAACGGCTCATTTAGAGATTTTTGAATTTCAGCTTATGGTGCTGTTTGTATTAACTCCTTTGTCACCTCGGGTGCCCGCATGCCATACGGGGTACCCGGTAAAGCCTGAAGCGGCGTCTCGTAGCGTCTTAATCTCCTAGAGACCGAACCAGGGCGCTTCTGTGAGCTGGAATTTGAGCGTAGAGTTTTGTCGCCCGGCGCCTAATTTCGTCCTCCATGTATGGGTGAAGAGAAGCTTCGTGAAGCAACTTCACGGGGAAAGAACGACCCACAGAATAGATGGATCGGAGTCCCCTATTTTGTGCACGCTGAAGGTATGCTATCCAGCTATCTGCAGCCATGCCTCAGATTTCACAGGCGTACAACATGAGTGGGATTATCAGCGCTGGAAAGAGGTGTAGCTTTAAGCGGACTGGCATCGAGCCCGAACCCAGCATTGGGTACAGCTCAGCAACCTATTCACTTACTCTTGTTCGTCCCGTGCTCCTCCCTTTACAAAGGCAGCCGGTATGTTCAAACTGATGATACCATCTACGAATGTTATAATCACAGCCGAACTTAATGCAGAACACACATTCCACAGTAACTACAGATTCGGTCTTTGCAAACTGCAAAACACAAAACACTTTCTGTTTACTAGTCGCCATATTTGCTATTACCGCTGCCTAGCGGATTGCGGCAGAAACATTGCACTGGTGCCAACTACAAAACTGTTTGAGTTGCTTTTTCATGTGATATATCTTTATAACTGTAAGTTTGATGTAATAAATATTATAAAGATTTAAAGCCCCGTTATTCACTTATATACACCTTGTATTCTCCCAAAATTGCACGCTGGTCCTATTATTGGTTCCTATTATTGGATAGCATTGTATATGTGACATGTAGAATCTTGAAAAACAAAATTTTCCTTTTAAAATTGATGCCAGCCAGGGGCGGTTCCTCCATAAAGTTGCAGGTTTGCGCTACACCCACTGATTCTGAATGTACAACAGGTGCATTTTGCACATTAAAGCTGTACTTGTTTGCATTGTTTTATATACAAACATGGTTCAATTACGCCTATCGTCTGTAGCTGCCCATGACCGCTGGAGTCGAAATAAACAGTGATTAGCTGTAGGAGCCGCAGGTTTGCAGCGAAGAGTTAACCTAAGATTTCGCCCAAATGTAGGCTCTCTGAGGGGGTTGCGGGAAGGTGAAGAGATGGAAGGGGCTTCTTATACATTGCTTAAATGGAGGTTTATAAACCTAGCTCCTCCTACTCTTAGCAACGGCTATAGCGTGACCTTCAGGCTTAGCTTCTGTGTGCTCTGCTTTTCGAACACAGGGAGAATTTAATTAAATGCATGGAGGTTATTCAGAAGAGAGCTCTGTTAAACAACAATGCCGCACTTGTTCAGGCTTCTGGGTTTATGGCCACTTTGAAAGATTATAATTTTGTATTCTGGCTGTCTTTCTTCTACAAGATCATGCCACATGTGGACATTTTGTACAATCAGCTGCAGAAACGAGACTGCAATGCAACATTTGCCATCGCCCAGCTAAACGCATTTGAAAGGGAAGTGCGAAAGGTAAGAAATAGCCTGGATATCGCGGAACACGAAGAAACTGCAATTAATGGGAGAAGAATAGAAGATCACGACGTGAAAAGAAGAGAAGCTCTTGAAGTATGTGACATTCTTAGAGAAGCAAAGGACAGATTTAGCTTCACGGAGCTCGACTTTGTTTCATCAAGAAAATTTCTAACACATTACCAGAGGATTCCCTTAGAGAAACAATAAGGTTATAGCCTTTTATCATTGGAAGAAAAATTCGTAGAGAACTGACTGTAATTTACAGTCGAGAGGAATTTCGTGGAATGTCCGGCGTTTTGTGCTTGATGGACTTCATTAAGGAAAACAATTTATGTACTACATTCAGCGAATATGTCAAACTCCTCCGAGTACTGTTAACTATGCCAATGTCTACCGCTGAAGCAGAACGCTGTTCCTCAACGTTAAAAAGAGTAAAAACTTTCCTTAGGAACACAATGTCACAGGACCGATTGTCAGCATTAGCAGTTCTTTCAATGGTGAGAGATTTTGTTATGAAGATTAGCGACTTCAACGCAAAAGTTATCGATAGATTCGCCAGGTCTAAGGAGAGTGCAGCAGAGAATCTGTATAAATAGGTGAGTCATTACTACTCTGTATTTTATTTTTCATTTGTGCACCACCAATAATTTAACCCACCAGCCGCCACTGATGCCAGCACCATCTTTTGTCGCATGCTACTTTCGCTTGAAATAAATCATATAAAAATGAATATCCAAATAGTATACCGTAAATGTAGTTACCCAACAGGAGTATAGTAATCTCTGTTTTGCCCCAGTTGACAGGCCGCAAGTTTGCATGTTTGGGGTTTTGAATGATGTGGGAATGGCGGTAACGTTATTATTTTTCTCATTATCCGGGGCACTGTCATCATCATCTTCCCCCTGCGTAATGATGAGCCAATCTAACATGTCACAGCACATTCAGATTTTAATTCAACACACTTTTCGTAATTTGACATTTAAGAGTTTTGATTAATGTTCAGCATTTTATGACGTGTTGTATTATTATATGTAATTTCATTGCGCCCTCTATTGAAGCAGCGGTAATAACTCGTACATTCCCCTCGGTGGGAAATCCTCTAGCAACCGAATTAATTCTCCAAAAATAATACCACACACAAATTTATCTCTATTATCATAAAACACACGGGGCAACTTTTTGTGTGCCTACAGTTAATAATGCGGGAATAATAACTATTTGCCAGTGCAATAATTTATATACAAATAGTAGTAAATGGTGACACGCCGTCTCATCCGACAAGTCGATAACACGGGCAAATGCATTTTCAATCTATTTTCCACATGGGAATTGACTGCAACCTGTGTAACAATGTCCCGAAATGGAATTGAAACGGGAATTTCATGTGCGCAGATTTCAACTTTTTTCCCCTTCCCCTAGCCCCTCCCCGCGGAAGCATTACAGATCTGCGAATGTAATAGGATTAGGTGAAATATTTTATAGCCTGCTTTGCTTTATTTGTAAACAAAGAGGCAAACTTTATGTGCCCTGCACTACGGCTACAGAGCTTTGGTTAGAAATGGAAGTTTCTTTTACAAAAGACTGGCTGCTGTAGCCTACACTAGATGTAATTTGTGGTTTAGAATATTCTTTTAAATAATTTTTTGCTCTAATCCAAAAATTAATAATATAGAAGGTAAGCGCTGCATTGCACCAGAAATTAGATAATAAGATCGTACTGCAAATATAGCTTTCGAGGTTCTTAAATCCGAAAAAAGTGTTATAAGAATGCCCTTTTTTAATTTACTACCAATGAGCCCAATAAACATAGAGCTTAGAGTTACGAGACATTCATCTTTCAGGATAAGGGAAAACCTCCAACGTTAAGCCATATCAGACGATGAATGAAATGATGTTCAAATGTTTACAGGGTACATAGAGCTTAGAGTTACCAGGCATTCATCTTTCAGGATAAGAGAAAACCTCGAACGTTAAGTCATATCGGACGATGAATGAAATGATGTTCAAATAAGTACAGGGTACATAGAGCTTAGAGTTACCAGACATTCATCTTTCAGCATAAGGGAAACCTCCAACGTTAAGTCATATCGGACGATGAATGAAATGATGTTCAGATGAGTACAGGGTATATAGAGCTTAGAGTTACCAGACATTCATCTTTCAGGATAAGGGAAAACCTCCAACGTTAAGTCATATCGGACGATGAATGAAATGATGTTCAGATAAGTACAGGGTACATAGAGCTTAGAGTTACCAAACATTCATCTGTCAAGATAAGAGAAAACCTCCAACGTTACGTCAAATCGGACGATGAATGAAATGATGTACAAATGAGTACAGGGTACATAGAGCTTAGGGTTATCAGACATTCAGCTTTCAGGATAAGAGAAATCCTCCAACGTTAAGTCATATCGGACGATGAGTGAAATAATATTCAAATGAGTACAAAGTGCATAGAGCTTAGAGTTAGCAGACATTCATCTTTCAGGATAAGGGAAAACCTCCAACGTTAAGTCATATCGGACGATGAATGAAATGATGTTCAAATGAGTACAGGGTATATAGAGCTTAGAGTTAGCAGACATTCACCTTTCAGGATAAGAGAACACCTCCAACGTTGTCATTACGGACGATGAATGAAATGATGTTCAAATGAGTACAAGGTACATAGAGCTTAAAGTTACCAGACATTCATCTTTCAGGATAAGGGAAAACCTCCAACGTTAACTCATATTGGACGATGAATGAAATGGTGTTCAAATGTTTACAGGGCACCTAGGGCTTAGAGTTACCAGACATTCACCTTTCAGGATAAGGGGTCCAAAGGACCTTGTTGTCGACGGGCCCTTAAACACCACACACTCACTCACCCCCCCTTTCAGGATAAGAGAACACCTCCAACGTTAAGTCATAACGGACGATGAATGAAATGATGTTCAAATGAGTACAGGGTACACAGAGCTTAAAATTACCAGACATTCATCTTTCAGGATAAGGCAAAACCTCCAACGTTAACTCATATCGGACGATGAATGAAATGATATTCATATGAGTTCAGGGTACATAGAGCTTAAAGTTACCAGACATTCATCTTTCAGGATAAGGGAAAACCTCCAACGTTAACTCATATCGGACGATGAATGAAATGATGTTCAAATGAGTACAGGGTACATAGAGCTTAGAGTTACCAGACATTCATCTTTCAGGGTAAGGGAAAACCTCCATCGTTAAGTCATATCGGACGATGAATGAAATGATGTTCAAATGAGTACAGGGTACATAGAGCTTAGTGTTATCAGACATTCATCTTTCAGGATAAGAGAAAACCTCCAACGTTAAGTCATATCGGACGATGATGAATGATGAATGAAATGATATTCAAATGTGTACAGGTTACATAGAGCTTAGAGTTGCGAGATAAGGGTAAACCTCCAACGTTAAGTCATATCGGACGATGAATGAAATGATATTCAAATGAGTACAGGGTACATAGAGCTTAGAGTTGCCAGATAAGGGAAAACCTCCAACGTTAAGTCATATCGGACGATGAATGAAATGATATTCAAATGTGTACAGGGTACATAGAGCTTAGAGTTGCCAGATAAGGGAAAAACTCCAACGTTAAGTCATATCGGACGATGAATGAAATGATATTCAAATGAGTACAGGGTACATAGAGCTTAGAGTTGCCAGATAAGGGAAAACCTCCAACGTTAAGTCATATCGGACGATGAATGAAATGGTATTCAAATGTGTACAGGGTACATAGAGCTTAGAGTTGCCAGATAAGGGAAAACCTCCAACGTTGTCATATCGGACGATGAATGAAATGATATTCAAATGAGTACAGGGTACATAGAGCTTAGAGTTGCCAGATAAGGGAAAACCTCCAACGTTAAGTCATATCGGACGATGAATGAAATGATATTCAAATGTGTACAGGGTACATAGAGCTTAGAGTTGCCAGATAAGGGAAAACCTCCAACGATAAGTCATATCGGACGATGAATGAAATAAAATTAAAATGAGTACAAGGTACATAGGGCTTAGAGCTATCAGACATTCATCTTTCAGGATAAGGGAAAACCTCGGAAAAAATTTTATCTGCTTTAACGTGTAAGAGGTAATCCTAGAAGTGTTTGTAAAAATAGTTTGTTTATGAGTTGAGAAACTTATATGAATACACAGTTGAGATTATTGTTGGTGAATGTGATATAAATGTAAATAAATATGAAATTGCATGTTTATGCAACCTTTATTAAAACCATTATTTAAAGCAGTATTATAATTATGTTTATATTCTTTATCAATTCTTCTTGATTCAGAGGTATATGTATTAATCTATAAATCAAATAAGCAAATAAGCAAATTTATGCAAAATGGAGTTAAACAGTTAATGTTTTATGGAATTAATAATATAGGTAGACTTATAAATACCAAAGTGTAATTTATTATTATTTCTTATTATTTTTAGATCTGGAAAAGGAAGAAGTCGATTACTTTCAGTTTCTAATGTGAATTTTATAGCTCTACCTTGTAAATTTAGTAATTTTAAAGCATCATTTATTAGTTTATCAGGAATAATAGCAAAAATAGCATCAACATATCTACACCACGCTTTAAAAATTAAAGGAAATGCTTTAGTGACTTGCATTTCAAAAAAGTGTATAAAAAGATCAGCAAGAAAAGGTGAAAGAAGATTACCCATTTCTAAGCCAGAAGTTTTTTGAAAAAAATTCACCATTAAAAGTGAAAAAAATTATCCAAACAAAAGTTATTATGTTTAACAAAATCAGCTGTTAAGACCTTATGTAAATTTATTAAATTCAACTGATTTTTAAAAAACTCAAAAGTAACGAAATCGCAACCTTCATGCACGCCTCGGTAGCGTAGATGGTAGCATCTCCGCGTCATGTTCAAGAGATCCCGAGTTCGAATCTCGGTCAGGGTGAGTTACCTGAATAAGGTCTTCTCCGGGTTTTTCCCTTATCCTAAAAGACGAATGTAGGGTAACGTCCAATTTGACTTAACGTTGGTGGACGTGAATTACAGAAACAAATAGCAATCTTAATCATTATTTTCTTTTAAGATAAGTGGAGGTTTAAGTTACAAATTACTATTTGTGTTATATTTACAGTGTTTTATTTCTTCTATCTATATCATTATGATGAGAAATTAATCAATTTCTTGTAGTTTCAAATAAAATAGCGATAGTCAAGTGTTTAATAATCTGAGTTTTATAAAGCTTCCATGCAATTTCTATAAACAAATGAAAATAGTAAAAGAAACATTTAAAGAAGCTTATAAACTTACCGAAAATATTGAAATATTAATAACGAATCTTAGAACTGGGTTACACCAAACTAGTTATTTAAAAGAAGTTATGTATTTCGTAGTAACTTTTCGTCCACATCATAAGATTTACAATAAAGAAATAAAGATCACAATTTTGTTTGACAACGTACCTGTACTCATCCCCACAATTTGTATAGTATTTCTCAAAATATTCTCCCCTGAATGTGATGCACTTGTCCCAGCGTTTCTGCCAGTCTTCAAAGACATGCTGGAAACCATTTTTGAGAGATCCTTCAAAATCACCTCCGCAGCTTTCACCACTGCTTCCGATGATGGATAATGACTCCCAAGAAGACGTTTGTTCAAGTTAGGGAATAAGTTAGGGAATAGAAAAAAGTCACATGTGGCTAAATCCGGACTGCAAGGAGGGTGAGGGATGCAATTCATGTTGATTTTTGCAAGCTATTCAGCAACGACATTGGCAATATGCGGCCGCGCATTATCGTGGTGCAGCATCCAGCCTGCTTCACGGACATGTGATCTTTTGCGCCTGATATGGACTTGTAATGCTTTCAGGACATCCCTGTAGTATTGTCTAGCTACTGATGTGTGTGCAGGTACATGTTGATAAACCATTCCATGAATATCAAAGAATGAGATGACCAAAGCTTTCTCAGCAGAAGCAACGACTTTTGCTTTTTGGGGGGTTGGTGATGAAAAAGGTTTCCACATTGAGCTTTGCTGTTAGCTCTCAGGATCAAAATGATGTAGCCAAGTTTCATCAGCAGTGATTACGTTTGACAGAAACTCCGAATCTTCCTCTAACATCAACTTTAACTACATGTAGACCTGCATGCGAATGTCCTTTTGTTCGGGAATCAACAGTCCTGGAACCCATCGCGCACAAACACGTCTCATGTGTAATATTTCTGTCACCAACGTGTGGGTGGCACCCAATGAAGTGTTCAGTATTTCAGAAAGTAATCTTAAGGTAATTCGTCGATCCTCTCTCACAATGGCAGCAGCAGTGTTGATGTTTTCTTCCTAAGAGCAGTAACTGGAGCATCGGGTCCACCTTCCTTTGAAATTGGTTGTCTCCGCTCTTTAAAAATTTTAAACCACCTTCGAGCTGTGATGTAGGGAAGAACAGACTCTCCATAGGCCTCCTGTAACACTGTATAGGCCTCAACTGAAGATTTGTTGAGACGAATGCAGAATTTCAAAGCCACATATTGTTCCTCGTGTGTTACCTCCATTACAGCGGTAGGCGATACTGAACATGTCTGAACTTGCCTGGTTCTCACAGGCGGGAAGCAGGAGTACCAACAATGAAACTACTACGTCTTGTTTGTTTCATATTAATCTAACAGAGTATAATAAGGTTTAATTTTAGTGCGAAAAATTATGACGGTAAAAAAATTATGATCATTCTTAATTAAACAGCCCTCATAATTGTATTTGTGTAATATTTATTAGTTCACTGTAACTAGCTTCATTTTCTGCGTAATTAAAAGCTAGTGTGTTTAAGAAATTTAACTATTAAGTCCTCATGTAAACTTACTAAATTCAACATTTTTTTTTAAACAAACGTTACGAAATTACGAAATCGCAATCTTCATCAGTTAAGAAGAAATTTTCATCACTTTATTTTAAGATAAGTAAAGCTTTAAGTTATATATTATTGGTTTGTATTATATTTACGGTCTTTTAGCTGTTCTGTCTACATCATTATGATGAATTTATCAATTCCTTGTAGTTTCAAATAAAATGGCGATAGTCAAATGTTTAATAATCTGAGTTACATAAAGCTTCCATGCAATTTCTATAAACAAATGAAAATAGCGAATAAGTTACGTACTTTTTATGTAATTTTTCGTCCATATCATAACATTTACTATGCAATGATAAGAAAGCGTACAAAGTAACTTCTAGTAAAGAGAACTTCTCAAATTATTCGTAGAAAATTCAAGATATAACATTTTTGTCACACAAATAGCTGTTTAAAAATTAGAAATGCTGGAAAACTTCTCAATGTAGCTGGTAGTTCAGATGAAGAGATAGCCTTAAAAATTATTGTGTGGCTCTTTGGAACATACGAAACTAAAATCCAAGTTTTCTTTCAACTGGCTTTTCATTTTCGGGTTATGTGGTTCACTACTCACACTGATAATTTTTAAACAGGGATCTCTAAAATTTTTTAGTAATTCAGGAAGTGTAAGGTCGTGTATATCCAGTGCAATTCTGCGTCTACTTGCCATATTTATTTTAAAATGAGTATAACACAAGTATTTTAAAGAAATTTTAGCTTCATTTGAACTTGCTAACCCTAAACATTCATACCTTTTAACTCAATATATAACAAAAGAGAGATGTCGCCATTTCCACCTACCTAAGTTCATGACCGTGACATTTAGCTAGCAGCTACCAAGAAGAAATAATCTTCTTCATAGTGAATTATAAATACCAGCTGAGTAGTGTACGAGATTATTCTGGACGTTACTTTCCCCTTCATGTGCTCGATATAAATTATTCCTTCTATAAAGGCCTTGATTACAGAATTTAAGAAAGTTGACCTGCAACATGAACTTTATTACAGGGTTTCTGCATTTAGAACTTGCACTGTGCACTTCTGCATTGCTTTAATAAATGCTATTTGTAGGCTTAAGTGATGAATGTAAACTTTACTGCACATATATTTAGTATTTGAAGAAAATGTTAATTTAAAGGTAATTACCATTGGTTTATCAAGTCATTATAAAGAGGTGCTGTTATTTCAGGTCTTTACTATTGTTACTTTGTGTCTTCGTGAAATGAAAAGTCCAATTACACAAACTCAACAATGTTCTTTATTTCCACCGACTTACAGTTAAACTCTTGCCAATTACACAGAATTACGTAATGCACACAATTACGATTCACCAGTTCGTCCGTTACAATTCCACTTTGCTCTCGCAGTTACGTACATTCCTCCGATGCACTCACACAGTCTTCTCGTCGTACACTAGCACGGCACCCTTACGCCAAGAACTGACTGACTCACTCCTCTTGCCCGTCGTGTTGTTTATATAGGGTCAGCTGGCCGATCTGGAAGGTTCTAGATTAGATGAAATATCCCGTAAGTTCGAGAACACAGGTGGAACAGAAAGAGACGGCGCAGTGATGTTTTTTTTTCTCCAGCCACCCCTTGTTACCGCTATAAGACAAACGAGGGGGGGGGGCGTGCCGAACGCCGACCGTCTCCTGCTTGCCCGCTCTATAGGGTGTTCCGACGTTCGGGTGACACTATATTTGTTCGACCGAGCACTGTTATATTACTACATCGTCACCCCTTATTTCCCTTGTAACAATTGTAAAGAAATTTGACGCATATTACATAAATTGAAATTTCCCCGCTGTACTTATTTTACGTCAGTGGAATATACATGTCATTTCGTGACATATCATTAAACGTAGGTTGTGAATCCGTGTGTGGTGCACAATTAGAATACCAAGTCTTATCCATGACCACATACTCTCTTCATCATTTGTCCACTGAGGCCTTAGTGTTAGACAACGGTCAGTCTACTACGGACAGCTCAACAGGTGTTCATATAGAACAGGGGAAGAGAGAGAGTAGCGGTGTGACGCCAGCGTCATCAGCTGTAACCGCCAAATTTGCTCCCGAACGAAAGGCAGGTTAGCGTAAGTTTTACTCTCCGTAAAACTTCAGAGACTAGTGCAAACATGTGTAGATGCTGGTGGAGGACGCTTCTAACATTTTTTCTGAGATATAAATAGTGTAATGTAATCTCCCAATTATATATTATATTCTCCCACTGAAATGAAATGTGTAGTGTTTAACGCCCGCTTTTGCTACATACGGCACCGCAGGCGATGACACTAATGATAAATGAGATGAAGATGGAGCACCGCTAGAGTGAGATGGCGGGGAAAACCGGAGATCCCGGAGAAAACCCGCCCCAGCGCCGTGTTGTCCACCACAAATCTCAATTTTTGGTCTCCTGGGATCGAACCCGGGCCGCCTTGGTGAGAGCCAAGCGGTCTAACCACTGAGCCACGGCGTGGCTTATTCTCCTAAGGCTGCACGTGTGTCATATTATTGGTTCAAAAGTTATGGCTTATTGGAATGGTTCAGATTTATATGGATCACACTATAGGTCAATGGACTATATATTTTTTTTCGGGGCATATTGGGCATGGTATGGGTTAAAACAAACACTTCATATAAAGGGATACAAACCTTTACTGTCGATAGATTTCCACAACTCAGCAGCTGAGCATCTGGACGTCTTAGAGGTCAGCACCATAGGTGTTCAGTCATGGCGTTAGTTTCTGGAGCAAGATTGGCATCACTGTTTTAAAAAATGGTTTCATCGAAAGCAAAAGTTTATTGATGTTAAAAGAAGATATTTTTAAAAACAATAAAAGTTAGTTATTATTACAATAATTATTTTAAAACTAGATTTTATTTTGTTTTGTAAAACATCTCGCTGTCATGGCCCTTAGAACTATTATAAATAAAACATTCTGTAGCAATTCTGGAATGTTACTACAGCTTTTCAGTTTGTAATTAAATACAATCCATTTATTAACTACCAAAGTTAACGTACATTGGTATTATTAATTATAATCAAATATAACTTGTTAATTTCACCGCCAGGATTACTATGACGATACATTTTGTATGAAAGGAAATGACATTAATGTAAAAAGAGTCGCAGAGGGCCTTAAAAAGGCAGCAATTTTAACAAACAAGAGGTTTATAGAGTCGATAAAGCGTGGCTAATTATTCCATGTAATGATTTTCAAAGTGCTGTTAAATTTAATTAAAACTGTTGAACATGAAATGTTAACGAGCGATGCGCGCGACGCTTCCAATAAAATGGAAAGGAACTCGCCCTCAAGCGCTCAGTTCGCTGCAAAAGTTCGCTGTAGCTGGACTTTATTCAATCAATAAGGCATCCAATTTAAACTTCTTATGTGCAAACTCTTGCTTTCCGAAACTGCATCCAAATGTACTCACATATGCTCCGGATTAAACTTCTGAATGTCTAAGATATTTGTGAACTAGCAGATATCTTTTGTGATGTTCAGGACTTACGTTTAATATAGTTCTGATACTACTTTTGCTTGTACATAAGTAGAAACAAGTGCAGCGTTATACGTAAATATAGGACGATTCTTAAAATCATTCCTGATTCTATAATGCAGACAGAGAAGCTATTGTATCCAATATTCGATGTCCAGATCACAGTGAAAATACCGCTTTGAGGTTCCTGATTACATAAAACCATTTTTATAAGACCTAACTTAATTTTTAATTTAGCAGTTTCTGGAGGTGCGACACGAAACTTTACAAGGAACTCCAACACACCACAGACTACCATTTACTTGCAAAATTAAATAAAGTTCATTTTACCAAAAGTTTCTTTCATATTTTGATTAAATTTATCATATACAGGATGTTTCAAAACGAAACCGAGCGAACATATTTTAACCACCAAAAGAGACACATAAAAAATGCTCGAGAATGAGTGTGGATTAGGCAGGGACAGGAACAACGACGCGTGCCTGACGCTGTAGGAGTTCGCAGGTATAGGTAACACGCCGTGCCTCGTGCTGTAATTATTTTTTTTTTAATTTTTAATTTTACGTCCTCCGACATTTAAGTCATATCGGACGGTGAATGAAATGAGTGAAATGATGCTCAAATGTGTCCAGGATCAATGGAGCTTAGAGCTACCCGACGTTCGTCCGTAAGAATAAGGGAATATGAAATGAAATGTGTAGTGTTTAACGCCCGCTTTTACTACATACGGCACCGCAGGCGGAGACACTGATGATGCATGAGATGAAGATGGAGCACCGGTGGAATGAGATGGCGGGGGAAACCGGAGGTCCCGGAGAAAACCCGCCCCAACGCCGTGTTGTCCACCACCAATCTCACTTTGCGATCGCCTGGGATCGAACTCGGGCCGCCTTGGTGTAAGAATAAGGGAATTATTGCTTATAAGTGTTTAAAATGTTCCAAAATTGCGTTATAGCAGTCCATGATGACCAAATAAACTGTTGGACATATGCAAATTATACCTTTTAGAGAGAAGTTAATGTTAGTGAGGTTGAGGTTGGAAGCATTAAATCATAAACAAAACACAAAACAACATCAAAGAATTGTAGATAAATTAACAAAAACTAAATAGCTTATACAATGAGACGAGCATTTTATTTCACGTGTTTGATAATACTAAATAAAGCTTTTGTAACTGAAAAGGAAGCTGCTGATATTTACAGTAACCCGTTGAAAGTATTGTACAATTAAGATCATAACAAAACCCTCTGAAGTTAAACAAATAAATATTATCATTGATGTAACTATTTTTACAATTCATATTTTAATGAAACTAAATTAATCGTGCGTTCGTTGAACTCCCTTCAGCTCTTCCATACATCAAAACCATATCCGTCATTTCGACGTTCGTATAGCGCTCCATATTGCTTGGATTTGCTATCTAAGTACACGCAAAATCCTCTCTGTTAGGACGGAATGTGTAGAGCAACCTTCAACTGTCCGAGTTATTAGTCAACTTTTTCACAAGTAACTATCCTTTGTCTCATTACCTGAGAGGTAGGCTAGGGTCACTGATAAAGAGCTTTTGTTTTCATGACTGGTACGTCACAATAACAATTTTTGAGATTCGCACAGCAGTGTTTCCTGTGCTGCCTAATCACAAAATCATGTAATATTTAATGCTACATAAAATTTTACCTAAGAGAACTTCGAAGCTGCGACAGCGAAATTGGGAGTAGTTAAGTTATAAGCTACGCAATGGCTATAATGCTTCGGTGTCGTTTTGAAACGCCTGGATGTTTCGATAGCTGAGCAACTATAGGTCTACATATTCGTTTGGTGTCGTTTTGGAACACCCTGTATATACATTCCTTGTTATTTGAATGTTTCAATAGCTTAATTTTCTCAAATGTGAGGCCATTTATTTTTGCCTCTAGCCATAAAAAGATAAATAATTAAAAAAAAAAAAAAAACCACAGCCCGCCTAGGAAGCGTGCCTGCCTCACCGTGTTGTATGGTTTTATATTTACACTATAGGAGGGATGTTCAATAAAGAATGATTACAATTTCTTTTGACAACGTACGCATCCTCATAATTCTGATGTTTCTTCTCAAAATATTCTCCCCTGAATTTGATGCACTTGTCCCAGCGTTTCTGTCAGTCTTCAATGACATTCTGGAAAGTACTTTTTGTGAGATCCTTCAAAACCGCTTCCGCAGCCTTCACCATTACTTCTGATGCTGGATAATGCCTCCCACGAAGGCGTTTCTTCAACTTATTGAATAGAAAAGCTCACATGGGTATAAATCCGGACTATAGGGAGGGTGAGGGATGTACTTCACGTTGATTTTTGCAAGATATTCAGCAACAACATTGACAATATGCGGCCGTGCATTATTGTGGTGCAGCATCCAGCCTGCTTGACGGAAATGTGGTCTTTTGTGCCTGATATGGACTTGCAATGTTTTCAGGACATCCCTGTAGTATTGTCCAGTTACTGATGTGTGTGCAGATACAACATGCTGATAAACCATTCCCTGAATATCAAAGAATGAGATGACCATAGCTTTCCCAGCAGAAGCAACTACTTTTGCTTTTTTGGGGGTTGGTGATGAAGGAGATTTCCACACTGAGCTTTGCTGTTTGCTCTCAGGATCAAAATGATGTAGCCAAGTTTCATCAGCAGTGATTACGTTTGAAAGAAACTCCGGATCTTCCTCAAACATTAACTGCGTGTTACCTTCATTGCAGCGGTAGGCGATACTGAACATGTCTGAACTTGCCTGGTTCTCACGGGCGAGAACCAGGAGTACCAACAATGAAAGTACTACGGCGTGTTTGTTTCACATTAAGCTAACAGAATATAATAAGATTGAAAATTAGTGCAACAAATTATGACCCTAAAAACTATGATCATTCATTATTGAACAGCACTCGTAGATTTTAACAGTGGGGTTCCCTTTGACTTCTCCCTTTAGCATAACATATGCCGATTTATGTGGTGTTAATTTTATTTTATTTTGTGGTACACCACTGTTCAAGGGCATCAATGGTCTGCGTAGATTTCTGTTCTATTATTTTCTTCTACCATAATCATTAGATATTCGGCGTAAGCAATGATCTCATATAACCCTTCATATGCCCAATTTCCTCTAGCAATGGCACAGAGTTCTTCTAATGATCCGGTAAACCTTTGAATCACGAAGATCGAATCCAAAACATCACCAAAAGCGAGTCACGGACGACACAGAAGTACACTAATGAAGACGTCACCGCAAACTACAAAAACAAGTTTTAAAGAGCTGCAAAGCAAAGAGCTGCTGTCCTGTCATAATTAATATCTCTGTTTTGCATTTCGGAGAGCGTCTAGACATTTCCGGAGACAGTTGTAACAGAGCTGAGCCCCAAACCTCGTCGTAAGAACACACACACGCGTTTCCGTCTTAACTCGCAGTTTATTAGTCTCTTTGTCTCTTACCATGTTGCAACTTTGTTAACAACGTAACAAAACACACTCTCCATCATCTCTCTTCACTTAGAGTTACACGTTAGACTAGATCACGGAAATTACTACATATTAAATTAACCGACTTATCTTAAAATAAAATTTGTTATAATAAAATAGCCTTGATAGATCAGGCACCCACAATGTTTCAGTCCTACTTTAAAAGACTTTTTTCAGGGTTCTCCCTATATTTTAACATTCTAGTATAGGTGTTTGGTCAAAGAAGAAGGGGAAATTATGAAATTATCCATGGGACAACAAAACAGATTAGAGAACTGAAATAGTTGGTGGGTAGGGATAGGAGGAATGGGAGATATATGGGAGATATGAAGAGATTAGAGGAATGGAATACTACCGATGTTAGTAAATTAGTAAAATGCAGAATAGAAGATATAGAAACACAGGATATATGGGGAAGTGTACAAAATATGAAATTATTACAATTTTACAAGCAAATAAAAAGAAATTGGGGACAAGAAGCATATGTAGATTACTGCAATAGACAAGAGAGAGAAGGGTTAGCTTGGATTAGAAAGGAAAAATATTCCTAAGAGGCATAAGAACTAGGGAAAAGGGAATTTGTGAATTGTGTGGAGGAAAAGAAAGCATAGAACACTATGTAACTGATTTCGAGGAGGTTGCAATGTTGAGAAAAAAGGTTTGGGAGGAAAAATGGGAGAAAGAATAGCAGAGGTTAGTAGCTATAAAAATGTTAACAAGAAAGGAGGAAAAGAAGGTAGGAAGTATTGGTAAGTTCTTACAGAATGTAAATGAAAAATAAGGACGAAATGTAAAGAATATCAGAAAGGAAGATGATGGGGAAGAATGGGACTAATTAAGTAACTAGGAGACCTAAAGGTTAAGAGCTACCTGACAGAGCAGAAGACCAGGGTGTCATGTAAGCCAAGGTAGCAACAAGGTAAAGACAAATAAATGTAAAGAATATAAGAAAGGAATATGAGGGGGAAGAAACGCATTGATTAAGTAATAAGGAGGCATGGAGGCTAAGAGCTACCTGACAGAAAGAAGACCAGGGTGTCATGTAAGCCAAGGTAGCAACAAGGTAAAGACAAATAAATGTAAAGAATATAAGAAAGGAAGATGAGGGGGAAGAAACGCATTGATTAAGTAATAAGGAGGCATGGAGGTTAAGAGCTACCTGACAGAAAGAAGACCAGGGTGTCATGTAAGCCAAGGTAACAACAAGGTAAAGACAAATAAATGTAACGAATATAAGAAAGGAAAATGGGAGAAAGAAAGGGGCTAATTAAGTAACAAGATGACATGGAGGTTAACAGCTACCTGACAGAACAGAACACCAGGGTGTCATGTAAGCCAAGGTAGCAACAAGGAAAAGACAAATAAATGTAACGAATATAAGAAAGGAAAATGGGAGAAAGAAAGGGGCTAATTAAGTAACAAGATGACATGGAGGTTAACAGCTACCTGACAGAACAGAACACCAGGGTGTCATGTAAGCCAAGGTAACAACAAGGTAAAGACAAATAAATGTAACGAATATAAGAAAGGAAAATGGGAGAAAGAAAGGGGCTAATTAAGTAACAAGATGACATGGAGGTTAACAGCTACCTGACAGAACAGAACACCAGGGTGTCATGTAAGCCAAGGTAGCATCAAGGAAAAGACAAATAAATGTAAAGAATATGAGAAAGGAAGATGAGGGGGAAGAAAGGGATTAATTAAGTAACAAGGAGGTATGGAGGTTAAGAGCTACCTCGTAGAGCAAAAGACCAGGGTGTCATGTAAGCCAAGGTAAGATGAGGGGGAAGAAAGGGATTAATTATGCAACAAGGAGGTATGGAGGTTAAGAGCTACCTGGTAGAGCAAAAGACCAGGGTGTCGTGTAAGACAAGGTAGCAACAAGGTAAAGACAAGTATATGTACAGAATATAAGAAAGGAAGATGAGGGGAAGAAAGGGGCTAATTAAGTAACAAGGAAACATGGAGGTTAAGAGCTACCTGACAGAGCAGAAGACCAGGGTGTCACGTAAGCCAAGGGAGCAACAAGGTAAAGACAAATAAATGTAAAGAATATGAGAAAGGAAGATGAGGGGAAGAAAGGGGCTAATTACGTAACAAGGAGACATGGAGTTTATGAGCTACCTGGCAGAACAGAAGACCAAGATGTCATGTAAGCCAAGGTGACAACAAGGTAAAGACAAATAAATGTAAAGAATATAAGAAAGGAAGATGAGGGGGAAGAAATGGGTTAATTAAGTAACAAGGAGACATGGAGGTTGAGAGCTACCTGACAGAACAGAAGACCAGGGTGTCATGTAAGTCAAGGTAGCAACAAGGTAAAGACAAATAAATGTAAAGAATATAAGAAAGGAAGATTAGGGGGAAGAATGTGACTAATTAAGTAACAAGGAGACATGGAGTTTATGAGCTACCTGGCAGAACAGAAGACCAAGATGTCATGTAAGCCAAGGTGACAACAAGGTAAAGACAAATAAATGTAAAGAATATAAGAAAGGAAGATGAGGGGGAAGAAATGGGCTAATTAAGTAACAAGGAGACATGAAGGTTGAGAGCTACCTGACAGAGCAGGGGACCAGGGTGTCATGTAAGCCAAGGTAGCAACAATGTAAAGAAAAATATATGTAGCCAAAAGTTTTAAATTGTAAAATTTTGGAATATGCATAATAAATACTTCATTCATTCATGTATTCTTGCATTTATTCATTCTATTCATTCATTTTACCTTATTTCTCCGGGCCGCGTCGTGGCCAATTGGTAAGATCGCTCGGGTTCGATTACAGGTGGCCATAAAATGAGATTGGTGGTGGACAGCGTGGCACTGGGACGGGTTTTCTCCGAGATTTTCGGTTTCCCCCGCCATCTGGTTCCTCCGGTGCTCCATCTTCATCCCTTCTATCATCAATGTCACCGACTGCGGTGTCTTATGAGGTAAAAGAGGGCCATAAACACCCTGTTGCCTGTTTTAGTGTTACATATGCTTAACGGAATTGGGTGCTGTATTGCAGGGCATTTTCATTTCTGTAAATCCTTGTGTTAAGCATTGGGGGCGCTCTTCAGGACCCGGGTCTCCCAGACATTGGCGCAGGGGATGGGAAAACTGTTTCAAGAGCAGCCGCTGGGCGAGGGATTATTGTGTGTCAGTCTTTATGAGGGCGGATGAGATGAAGGTACCCCACAAGCGACCGGAACCTATCACAGAACGACACTACAGCCGCTGTGGGACTCTAACAGGTGTAGCCAATTTCTTCAGCCCAGGTCACCATATGGTGTTCACCATTATCCAGCAAGATCCGGTAATCAAACAGCCTCCTCTGGAAGGGTGGCTGGTCGACCACAGCACCTTCCTTCAGCCTTCCTCCAGCTTTTGCTACTGGAATTGCCGAATGCATGCAAGGAAATGAAGTGAAATGGGGAAGTGTGTGTTAGCAGACCAGCAGAAGATGTGAGTGTCCCAGGTTTTCCTGGGCGGGTTGTTTGCTGCCCAGAACCTATCCGCTTAGTGCGGCATTATCTGGGCAGTATAAAAGAATTGTCTGTGTCATCAGGCGGTTATTTTGGGCAGTAGTATATAGCCATAAATGGGCACAAGTGCCCCGGAGGGTGTGTGCGCCCAGTGCTGACTGCGCTCTTCCGCCTGCCTGTGAGGCGTCTCAGAACAGTCCACTTGATAGGCTAAAGGGAAAGGAACCAGGGTAAGGTACTGATTACACCAAGCCCATTTCTGGGCACAGGTATCAGGAGAAAGTGGCCCTGCTCAAATTAGGTTGCCCAAAAGCGTCTTTGGGCAGCCGGTAAGCAGGTCTTCGGCGAGGAACCCTATAGTCGTAATGGCCAACGGTATTCACCAGGTTATTGGGATGGGAGTATAGCTTATTGCAGATGCCACGGGATGTCTCCCACACCACGTCTTCGATATAGGGGACTCCGGAGTAGGTGGGAAAGATATGGGACGGGAAACTACGCCCAGTATCGTTGATAACACGGAGCGCCCTGTTCTGGACGCGCTGTAGTCTACGGATAATAGTCGGAGCCGTTGATCCCTAGACCTCGCAGCCGTACAGAATCAGGGGCGGGATAATCGCCCGATAAAGGCGAAATTTTAGGTGTGTGGGCATAGGGGATTTCAAAATAGAGTACAACTGCCTAAATGCTGCATGCCCTTAGTGAAATGTGAGGTAAATATCCCCTTCCCCAGGATTCGCTAGTAACCAAGGTACACACCAGTAAGAAGCTCTCGTTGGGTAGAATAGATGGCTTATTCATGCACGCAGACCATAGGGGCTTCAATTCAATTATTGGTTTGTTTCATGAATTCGTTCGATTCTTGTTACGTATTTACGACAAAGAACGCCTGCACTGTATGCCCGTAACACACCTACGGCAGCGAAGTTGCCTAACTATCTAGGGGTAATCTGTATATATACGCAAGGTCATCAAAAGTAAACAAGGCAATGAACTTTTCAAAACAAACTTTATTTTGTGCAGTATGCACCATTATTATCAATAACATATCTCCATTTCTCAGGAAGCTTATAAATTCCATTTTTCCAAAATCTTGCAGTTTTCTGGTTGACGAACTCTTCTACGGCGAGTCTGCAATCCTCCAAGGAAGTAAGGCGTTTGCCATTAAGGAAGTTTTGCAGGGATCGGAATAAATGATAGTCGGGTTGGGCAATGTCTGGAGAATAAGGTGGGTGAGGTAACACATCCCAGTCGAAATCGCGTAATTTCTGACGAGTTATCATAGAAGTGTGTGGTTTGGCATTGTCTTGATGAAAGACGACTCCACCATTAGATGCTAACTCTGGCCTTTTCTAGGGCAACCTTCAGACGATCCAACTGAGAACAGTATTTCTCTGAATTGACGGTCTCCCCAGGAGGAAGAAACTCGTAATAAACAATTCCTTTCCAGTCCCACCAAATGCACAGCATAATCCTCTCAGGATGAAGCCCTGGTTTAGGAATTGAGATTGGTTGTTCCTCTTTCTTACGCCATGAGTTTCTCTTTCAGATGTTGTACACAATCCACTTTTCGTCTCCTGTAACTAGCTGTTTCAGAAAAGAGGCGGTTTTATTGCGTCTTATCAATGCGTCACAGATGGAACCGCGCTGAACTAAATTTTGTTCACTCAGTTCGTGCGGAACCCATACATCCCAAAGATTTACGTAACCAAGTTTCTTTAGGTGCCTGGCTACAGTTGCATGAGATAAGTTTAGCTCCTGACCTACCTCCCGAGTTGTTGTTCTGGGGTTGTTCGTAATCATGTCCTTTATCCTTTCCTCATCCGTAAACACAGGTCGTCCAGAACGAGGCTTGTCTTTCACAGAGAAGTTCCCAGCTCGAAATCGAGTAAACCATTTTTGACATGCCCGATTCGTCACTGCATCTTCTCCGTAAACAGCACAAATTTTCCGTTGAGTTTGTGAGGCTGTTTTACCTTTACGGTAATAAAACAGCATTAAATGTCGAAAATGTTCCTTCTTGCCTTCCATATTAACATTCACAAGTTACAACTCCTCACTGTTACATCCACAATCTCGTACTGAAGTTTGGTTACCAATTCTTACATAAGTTGACCTATTTGCCTATGGCCGTGAGGTCGCTGTGGTCTGTCTTCATAGCATGCTTTTCAATTATTGTATTTGTAAACAAACCCCATATTGTTAGGCAACTTCTTTGACGTAAAAGTAATGGGGGTATGCAGTGTTCTCAGGAGTTCTTAGTCGTAAACACGTAACAAGAATCGAACATATTTATAAGACAACCCGATATATTGCTCGTACTGCACTGCACTTTCTACATTAGAGCTGTAGATATTACGAGTATGGTCTACACAGGCAGCCATCGCAGACCTCGCTCTTGTACCAGGGAGTTACCGAGCTGTACCCGAAGTTCACCCAAAGCCTCCCTAGGCCTTTCCAGTAGGGAAAAACCTAAAGATTACCAAGCGCCCCATCTGGTCCGAAAACACAAGACCGGTGGAAGTGGATACGCCACTTACGCGCGCCAACTCTGAAAGGGAAACGCTACCGAACAACCTCGGTAAGGGCACCTGGTGATCTAGCTCAACTTCTACTAGCTATGCAGGCTAGTACGCGGGAAAATATGGCTTCTCTCAACCCCGTCGGAAGACGTACCTGATCTCCCACAGGTATCGGGGACCATTGCTCCGTCGAGTCCAACCCAATCCAAACGACTCCCCTGCGGGAGGGCCTCGACAGTTCGGCCCGAGGTTAATCTAGTAACGTCAGAGGTACCACGAGTGCTAGGGCTGCGGAGCACCCACACAATGGTAGCTGAAGGGCACAGATCCACCGCTTACGGTGATGATGATGTGTATAAGGGCGCTCAACTACGGCGGTCATCAGCGCCCTTACAAAAACAAGTAATGGCAAAAGCTTGATATAAAAATTCCCAAAAACTATATAAGTATAAATAAAACTATTAAAATTGCACACACACATGTATTAAAATAAAAGAAGAAGAAAACGAAATATCAATCAAAACCTACTAAAATTTCCTTCACTAAATCCTAAAGTTTAATCTAGAAAAGTATCTAAATACCTTCTCCACTACTGCGTTAAAACACTGTTACGAGCTCAGATACGCATCCCTCAACCACCAGGACAAACATTTCCACCGACACGGGTCTCCACGCACAGCCTACACGTGGGTGGGCCTGTTGACCGTCTCCCTCAACCACGAAGAGGAGCCCACACGAGGGAGACTGTTAGCTCGGGACACCGGGTGCGCCAAACCCGTACCTACCGAAGTAGGCCCCTGGGGGGACCCCTTACGGGGAGAGCTGTCGATAGAACGGGGAGACCTGTAGATAGAAATGGCTAAAGTCGGCAATATAAAACCGATGTCTTACATAACGTAGTCAATTCTGTAGTAGACGTACTGGCTCTGGGAGACACTCTGTTGGATACCTGGCCATTCAGGTATTGAATGGGAATGGGAAAGGTGAATGATAGATATGCAACCATGGTTCATTATAGAGCCATATGGAAGCTAAACCAGCAAGTTGATGAAGTGAGCAGTCCTTCAGAGACGGCTTCTAAACACTGAAAATAAAGGATAAAACATCATAATCACGGGCCTAAAACTCACTGCTCCAATAATCAAATATGCAACCCTTCAGAAAACTTACTAGATATCTTACGGAGAACATGTGTTCTGGATATTAGAGATTGTGTACCGAGAACCAGTGTGCGGCCTCTGGTGAAACAGCTTCTTCTGAAGTGTGAAGCTCTAGAAAGAAAATGGCCTAGCATCTCAACTTGTAAGGCAAAACCCTCGGCTTACTGATGGGCTCCAACTAAGCCTATAACAACCTAAGGAGGTACACAAAAAGCTATTTAGGCTGAGGGGCATAAAGTTTAACTCGCCTCAGCTTCCTGCTAAACGTTATTATCGAATTTAAATTACTTCCTATTTTTCTTTATTTATAGTTTTATCTCTTATTACTTCTATTTGCACTATATCCTTTCTAGCTTTTTAATTTCTGCAATTTACGTCGTTCAACGTTAGGTCACACATCACGATGAATGAAATGATGTCCAAATGAGTACAGCACACTTAAAGCTTAGAGTTACCAGACATTCATCTTTCAGGATAAGAGAAAATCTCCAACGTTACGTCATATCGGACGATAAATGAAGTGATGTTCAAATGAGTACAGAGTACATAGAGCTTAGAGTTACCAGACATTCATCTTTCAGTATAAGGGAAAACCAACGTTACGTCATATCGGACGATGAATGAAGTGATGTTCAAATGAGTACAGGGTACATAGAGCTTAGAGTTACCAGACATTCATCTTTCAGGATAAGAGAAAACCTCCAACGTTAAGTCATATCGGACGATGAATAAAATGATGTTCAAATGAGTACAGTGTACATAGAGCTTAGAGTTACCAGACATTCATCTTTCAGGATAAGAGAAAACCTCCAACGTTAAGTCATATCGGACGATGAATGAGATGATGTTCAAATGAGTACAGGGTACATAGAGCTTAGAGTTACCAGACTTTCATCTTTCAGAATAAGAGAAAACCTCCAACGTTAAGTCATATCGGACGATGAATGAAATGATGTTCAATGAGTACAGAGTACATAGAGATTAGAGTTACCAGATATTCATCTTTCAGGATAAGAGAAAACCTCCAACGTTAAGTCATATCGGACGATAAATGAGATGATGTTCAAATGAGTACAGGGTACATAGAGCTTAGAGTTACCAGACATTCATCTTTCAGGATAAGAGAAAACCTCCAACGTTAAGTCATATCGGACGATGAATGAGATGATGTTCAAATGAGTACAGGGTACATAGAGCTTAGAGTTACCAGACATTCATCTTTCAGGATAAGAGAAAACCTCCAACGTTAAGTCATATCGGACGATGAATGAGATGATGTTCAAATGAGTACAGGTTACATAGAGCTTAGAGTTACCAGACATTCATCTTTCAGGATAAGGGAAAATCTCCAACGTTAAGTCATATCGGACGATGAATGAAATGATGTTCAAATGAGTACAGTGTACATAGAGCTTAGAGTTACCAGACATTCATCTTTCAGGATAAGGGAAAATCTCCAACGTTAAGTCATATCGGACGATGAATGAGATGATGTTCAAATGAGTACAGGGTACATAGAGCTTAGAGTTACCAGACATTCATCTTTCAGGATAAGGGAAAATCTCCAACGTTAAGTCATATCGGACGATGAATGAGATGATGTTCAAATGAGTACAGGTTACATAGAGCTTAGAGTTACCAGACATTCATCTTTCAGGATAAGGGAAAATCTCCAATGTTAAGTCATATCGGACGATGAATGAAATGATGTTCAATGAGTACAGGGTACATAGAGCTTAGAGTTACCAGACATTCATCTTTCAGGGTAAGGGAAAACCTCAACGTTAAGTCATATCGGACGATGAATGAAATGATGTTCCAATGAGTACAGGGTACATAGAGCTTAGAGTTACCAGACATTCATCTTTCAGGTTAAGGGAAAATCTCCAATGTTAAGTCATATCGGACGATGAATGAAATGATGTTCAATGAGTACAGGGTACATAGAGCTTAGAGTTACCAGACATTCATCTTTCAGGATAAGGGAAAACCTCAACGTTAAGTCATATCGGACGATGAATGAAATGATGTTCAATGAGTACAGGGTACATAGAGCTTAGAGTTACCAGACATTCATCTTTCAGGATAAGGGAAAACCTCAACGTTAAGTCATATCGGACGATGAATGAAATGATGTTCCAATGAGTACAGGGTACATAGAGCTTAGAGTTACCAGACATTCATCTTTCAGGATAAGGGAAAATCTCCAACGTTAAGTCATATCGGACGATGAATGAGATGATGTTCAAATGAGTACAGGTTACATAGAGCTTAGAGTTACCAGACATTCATCTTTCAGGATAAGGGAAAATCTCCAACGTTAAGTCATATCGGACGATGAATGAAATGATGTTCGAATGAGTGCAGGGTACATAGAGCTTAGAGTTACCAGACTTTCATCTTTCAGGATAAGAGAAAACCTCCAACGTTGTCATATCGGACGATGAATGAAATGATGTTCCAATGAGTACAGGGTACATAGAGCTTAGTGTTACCAGACATTCATCTTTCAGGATAAGGGAAAATCTCCAACGTTAAGTCATATCGGACGATGAATGAAATGATGTTCGAATGAGTGCAGGGTACATAGAGCTTAGAGTTACCAGACTTTCATCTTTCAGGATAAGAGAAAACCTCCAACGTTAAGTCATATCGGACGATGAATGAAATGATGTTCGAATGAGTACAGGTTACATAGAGCTTAGAGTTACCAGACATTCATCTTTCAGGATAAGAGAAAACCTCCAACGTTAAGTCATATCGGACGATGAATGAAATGATGTTCGAATGAGTACAGGGTACATAGAGCTTAGAGTTACCAGACATTCATCTTTCAGGATAAGAGAAAACCTCCAACGTTGTCATATCGGACGATGAATGAAATTGTGTTCAAATGAGTACATGGTACCATTCTTCTTTCAGGATAAGGGAAAGCCCTATTTTAAATAACTCACCCTGAACAAAATTTCAGCTCATGACTTCTGGAACGGGAGGCAGACATTTCTTATCGTCTATATATCTGTGATTTAGCTCTTCATCTACACATATGTATTATTTTGTGTATATTATTATAGATAAATTATTAAATAATCTTACCTGAGAATTAAGATAAATCCTATAATGTTCCTTCATCTTCTCTCCATAAACCATGGCTTTTTCTATTATGTGTTTCAAATTGGAAGGTGTTTTGTCCTACGCGCTATTAGGTGATCAACCAATCGGAGTACTGAGCAGTTTTCGTATTGCATTCCCTCTAAGTGGTGTGTGAGGAGTGCCAACCTAATCAAACTGTATGAAATACTATTCGCGCTAAGACAAAAATTCAGATTTTGCCAAAACTGATCCATGTGGAAGGTAGAGATAATGTATCTAACATAACCACGAAAACCCCATATTTTTAGCTGAAATAGTTTTTCTAATACAAATAAATAAACCACTATTGCCTATATTATAACAATAAGCCGCGACGTAAGCACTGTACGAATATCATTATTTGTTGGCATGTATGCGTGTACGTATATTTGTAATTACTCAGAACTGAAACGTAAATGTTTGACATGACGTGATAAAAGAATTACTTTGAATAATCCAGTTCGAGCGAGAGGAAACAATAAATTTCCTACTGCCCTGACAGAACGTGTCTGGTCACATTATATCTTTGTTTATCAATGGTTAGTAATCTATATTTACTCTAGAGAGTTCAAACTGGTTGGTATGTTTGTACGTACTTATACTTTAATTACTCAGAACTGAAATATAAACTACTGACATAACGTGATAAAGGAATTACTGAGAATAAGTCAAGGTGTTATATTCCAGACAGAGCAGACACTTCATTTCCTGTTAGCCTGTGGAATGCTGTACGCTTATGTTTATGAATGAATGCTGGATAAGAAGTGTGTAAGTGAGTGAGTGAGTGTGGAGTTTTAGGGCCCGTCGACAGCAAGGTCATTTGGGCCCAAGAAGTGTGTATTTACTCTGGACAGTTCAGAGCAATATCATTCATTTTTTCTTTCCACAACAGTAGAGTAAGAGTTAAACAGTGCAATCGCTTCTTGCGGTGAAATTATTATCGAGTCAAATAGGTAGGTTGCGAAGTCAAGCTCAAAGTATTATTTTTAAGGTGTACACGTTCTTCAAAATATTTTCGGAAACAAGTTAAAAATAAGTTATTGCAAAGAGTACTTCCGTTTAAGAACACGGAAAAAGTGATCAGCTGGATCAACTTGCAATTGAAACGCGACACGAGGTAATACGCCTCCCACCTTACCACTACCAATATTATCCAATTGAGTTGGTGTGGGCTCAAATAAAAAAGAGAATTCCAAAGAGAAATAATACTTTTAAACTGACGGACGTTAAACGACCTGTTTACCAAGAAATTGACCAGGAAACACAGCAGGACTGGGAAAACTGCGTAAGGCATGCAGAAAACCTTCAAGAAGACGATTTTAAGAAATAAATAGCACGTGACGAGATTTTGGAACCTGTAATTATAAATTTGTAAGACTCAGACGCTGAAGACAGTGACACTGACGAATTGTCTCTTAACGGAAGTGACATTGACAGTGATATGGATGAGCCACTGGCAGTTCCATTGGATTAGAAAAACAGGTAATTCATAAACTATAATTATAGTATTTTAAAATATAAATAATTTACGAAAATGCTTTTTCCAATATTTATTTTGGTAACTGCGTCGTTGTAAAAGATTTTAAAATATTATTTACTTACCCTTACGTCTGCGCCAAGCAGACCTGTGTGTTGTATGAGTGTGCGAGAGAGAGGGAAATATAAAAGGAGTGGGGTAACAAGCTGGCAACGCTGAGTGCAGTACGGCATCTGATTAGCTGGACTCCAGAACTCTTCTCACTCGAAACACATATTAGTTTCATTTGTTTTTAATTTAAATGTTGCCACTAAATATTGAATCACCCAAGTGTCTTTAAAGTATTCTGACATCGAACGAGGTGGCTCAGGATGGTTCGTCTTTTGCCCGTATTGCCGAGTTCCTCGTTCCATTGCTGTGGCAGACCTAAGGGACCCATTGTTTTTTTCGGGTGTTTTCCCTTACCCAGGTGAATGTCGGATAGGTTAGTTACATCTGCATTATTTCCTGTCCCTCCATTTTATCTCCATTATTATTTCACATCAGGGCGCCGGGGTAGCGCGGTGGTTTCGTTCGCGGCTCCCGTTCTAAGGGTCCCGAGTTCGATTCCCGGCTCTGGGGTTGGCGATTTTAAGTCGGCCCTATCCACGCCTTCACCTCTGTCTAGCACACGTGAAGTATCCCCTATGCCCAACGTGGTTCGGAGTCCACGGTAAAAACTGTAGGTCCTCTCACCTCACCGCCATCTTCACTATCACCCTATCATCGGAGGTAATGGACACCGCCCTCTGGGTGCCTCCACCTGAGAAATGGGTCCGGTCATCACTTGGTGGGGTGAGGTTACCCCGAAGGGAGTGTTAGTAACTAACTAACTAACTTATTTCACATCATCTCTCATTTGTTGGTCTCATTCAGAGTAGAAAGGTCGGCAAGCGTCTCGGTGCTGCATGGCGGGATGATGTGTTCCAGGTTAATCTTCCTCCTCCAGAGGGACTCGGACAACAGTGCGGTAGGAATGCAGGTTGTAGTGACCTCCCGGGGAGTCTCCAACTGGCAAAGTGTAGAGACCCTGGCTTCTGCATTGTCTTAGCTCCTTGAAACAGCTAGCCTCTTCTCCTGTTGCTTCATCCTTCATCCTAGGTATGCTCCACCTGTGAGAATAGGCACAACAGACTAAATTCTCGCCGTAGCATAGTCCAGTCTAGCTGTACCGTTTATAAATGACATTGGTAATGCAATCAACGTTGTTGGTTTTGGTGTCGGTAACGATGTTGAGGAGCTTGTTAGGGAAGCTAATGTGTGTCACGAACTTGAGGTTTACGATATTGCAGAAACGAGAGACATAACATAACCATTACGACACTGACCACTAACCTCGTTTACATGGGTAGACAGACATCTCTGTACCCCGGACAAGGGTCTAGTTAGTTTCAATACCATCTCTGATGAGCTCCGATCGCGTGGCGCGTTTCTAATTACGGTTCTCTTATCTTAGAGGAAACATTCAAGATCTCATTCCGCAAATCCACGTTTCGAGGTTCATCGAAGCTAATTCTTTCTCTGCTACCTGCATATTAGGCAGAGATATTATTGCTTTCTACCTTAAAGCTTCATACTCAGATTATACAAGACATAAGATAAGCACGGTTCATTCGGAGTGGTTGGCGATTCGGATTTGTTTTTCAAAATCTGTTCCCTAAGGGACGGAACGAAGAAGTTTACCTGAGACAGTTGACTGTGTAATACGATTGTGTTTTGTTAGTCTAAGTGAGAAATCGATCTTCTTTTACGGAAAGGACGTATGTCATTACTCCATTTATGGCATTTTGTTATTTTTTAAGCTCCTTTAAGATAATTTTAGTTAATTGATGGAAATTAATCTTTTCTTCACACTAGCCATATAGGCTAACGTTTTTGATAGAGTCAACATAAAAAATTCAATGCCAGTGCCGGGATTTGAATCACGGATCTCCTAATTTCCGTTCAGTCGGTCTAACCCATTGAGCTACTATGGTCAACGTGCCGCGCTGACACTAAATTCTCCGTTTGACTCGTATATTTCCCCGGTAGACCACTAGGGGCTCTTGCATCCAAGACACATCGTTTGTGGCGACTTACTATCGTAAGTACTTGAGTCCCAGGCTTCATCATTTAACTCTTAATATTTTAGTTAATTGATGGAATTTACTCACTTCTCCACACTAGCCTTATATAGTATAAGGTCGCCACAAACGGTCCTTTCCAGCAAGATGGAGCCACGTGCCATACGTCTACTACCACTATGGAACTTGTAGCCAGTTTCATTGATAATCGAATAATCTCAAAAGGTTTATGACCCCCACATACCCTGACCCAACCTCAGCGGATTTTTTCTCGTAGTGAGTTGCTGTTATGACTCCACATTTAAGAAGGTCAACTCTCAGTAATTGTCAATCTTTTCAATTCTCCCAGAGTCACGGAGATCACTAACATATATTTCTACATTCTACGAGCTTTCAAAAGGAAATAATGGGCTATGGCAGTGGTTCAGTTTTTTATGGATCACACTATAGGTTTTTAGTCTGATTTATCCCTTACAGATTCAATAGGTTATACACATTTTCATTTTATTTCCGGTTTACAAAACAAAAGTCATCCGTTTTGAAGAAGTTAGGAGGGCAAAACGAGTAGGGAGATAGATGTAGAGGGGGAGGTAGCAGCAGCAAAAGGAATATTTGCAGGTAATTCACTAAAGCGATCAGAGCTCTGTGTAAAAATATAACTAGAACTAAATTACAGACTGTGGAAGAATTTCAATGATGACTGGTGTACTGTAATGCAATTTTGGTAGGTTCTTGTAATACGTGATACGCGACCCTAATGGTGACTTCCTCTTTGTTGAAAACCCTTAATTAACAAGTGCGACAAAGACAAAAGGCTTTCTGGAGCTTAAAGGAACTCAATTAACTTTATTTTCAGTATGGTACTTAGATGGAATTGCTTAGGTAGAATACATTTAATCTTGAAAGGGGAAAAGAACTGCTTAGCCCATTTGGCTGCAGGAAAACTAAGATAAGAGGATGGATATCTGTTCCGGTGTAAGTATAGGGGCGGATATATACATGATCCCTCATGTTGTGGCAACCTGGACCCTAAGAGGAGTCAAGGAGACGTATTTGACCCGTTAGTTTCATGCAGGACGTAATGGTACTTTAAAACCCGAAGTAAATATACCGAATTATTTACAAGACGCTAATAAAATAAAACAATTAAAATGACATACAATCTAAAAGCAAGACAAAAACATAACCCTATTTGACAATAAAGTAATGCATAAGGTCCAATTTAAGAGATAAAATGTCGAGCTCTAGTGCAGAAGACCTCTCGTACAAAATGGACATTTACTCATTAAGATATTCGCATGGTGACAAAATTGATCTCCTTCAACGTTAGGTCTTATCGGAGGATGAATGAAATGATGTACAAATGAGTACGGGGAACATAGAGCATAGAGACACCACACATTCATCGTTCAGTACAAGAAAAACCTTCAACGTTAAGTCATAACGGACGATGAATGAAATAATGTTCAAATGAGTACAGGGTACATAGAACTTAGAGTTACGACATTCATATTTCAGGATAAGAGAAAGCCTCCAATGTTAAGTCATATCAGACGATGAATGAAACAAGGTTCAAATGAGTACAGCGTACATAGAACTTAGAGTTACGACATTCATCTTTCAGGATAAGAGAAAGCCTCCAACGTTAAGTCATATCGGACGATGAATGAAATAATGTTCAAATGAGTACAGGGTACATAGAGCTTAGAGTTACCAGACATTCATCTTTCAGGATAAGGGAAAGCCTCCAACGTTAAGTCATATCGGACGATGAATGAAATGATGATCGAATGAGTACAGGGTACATAGAGCTTAGAGTTACCAGACATTCATCTTTCAGGATAAGGGAAAGCCTCCAACGTTAAGTCATATCGGACGATGAATGAAATGAAGATCGAATGAGTACAGGGTACATAGAGCTTAGAGTTAGTAGACATTCGTCTTTTAGGATAAGGGAAAACCTGCAACATTAAGTCATATCGGACGATGAATGTAATGATGTACAAATGAGTACAGGGTACATAGAGCTTAGAGTTACCAGACATTCATCTTTCAGGATAAGGGAAAGCCTCCAACGTTAAGTCATATCGGACGATGAATGAAATGAAGATCGAATGAGTACAGGGTACATAGAGCTTAGAGTTAGTAGACATTCGTCTTTTAGGATAAGGGAAAACCTGCAACATTAAGTCATATCGGACGATGAATGTAATGATGTACAAATGAGTGCAGGGTACATAGAGCTTAGAGTTAGGGACATTCATCTTCCAGGATAAGACAAAACTACCAACGTTAAGTCATATAGGACGATCAATGAAATGTTGTTAAAACGAGTACAGAGTACATAGAGCTTAGAGTTACTAGACATTCATCTTTCAGTACAGGAGAAAACCTTCAACGTTCAGTCATATTGGACGATGAATGAAATGATGTTCAAATGAGTACAGGGTACATAGAGCTTAGAGTTACCAGACATTCATCTTTCAGTTAAGGAGAAAACCTTCAACGTTCAGTCATATTGGACGATGAATGAAATGATGTTCAAATGAGTACAGGGTACATAGAGCTTAGAGTTACCACACATTCATCTTTCAGTACAGGAGAAAACCTTCAACGTTCAGTCATATTGGACGATGAATGAAATGATGTTCAAATGAGTACAGGGTACATAGAGCTTAGAGTTACCAGACATTCATCTTTCAGTACAGGAGAAAACCTTCAACGTTCAGTCATATTGGACGATGAATGAAATGATGTTCAAATGAGAACAGGGTACATAGAGCTTAGAGTTACCAGACATTCATCTTTCAGTTAAGGAGAAAACCTTCAACGTTCAGTCATATTGGACGATGAATGAAATGATGTTCAAATGAGTACAGGGTACATAGAGCTTAGAGTTACCACACATTCATCTTTCAGTACAGGAGAAAACCTTCAACGTTCAGTCATATTGGACGATGAATGAAATGATGTTCAAATGAGTACAGGGTACATAGAGCTTACAGTTACCAGACATTCATCTTTCAGTACAGGAGAAAACCTTCAACGTTCAGTCATATTGGACGATGAATGAAATGATGTTCAAATGAGTACAGGGTACATAGAGCTTAGAGTTACCACACATTCATCTTTCAGTACAGGAGAAAACCTTCAACGTTCAGTCATATTGGACGATGAATGAAATGATGTTCAAATGAGTACAGGGTACATAGAGCTTAGAGTTACCAGACATTTATCTTTCAGTACAGGAGAAAACCTTCAACGTTCAGTCATATTGGACGATGAATGAAATGATGTTCAAATGAGTACAGGGTACATAGAGCTTAGAGTTACCAGACATTCATCTTTCAGTACAGGAGAAAACCTTCAACGTTCAGTCATATTGGACGATGAATGAAATGATGTTCAAATGAGTACAGGGTACATAGAGCTTAGAGTTACCACACATTCATCTTTCAGTACAGGAGAAAACCTTCAACGTTCAGTCATATTGGACGATGAATGAAATGATGTTCAAATGAGTACAGGGTACATAGAGCTTAGAGTTACCAGACATTCATCTTTCAGTACAGGAGAAAACCTTCAACGTTCAGTCATATTGGACGATGAATGAAATGATGTTCAAATGAGTACAGGGTACATAGAGCTTAGAGTTACCACACATTCATCTTTCAGTACAGGAGAAAACCTTCAACGTTCAGTCATATTGGACGATGAATGCAATAATGTTCAAATGAGTACAGGGTACATAGAGCTTAGACATACCAGACATTCATCTTTCAGCATAAGAGAAAGCCTACAACGTAGGTTATATCGGCCGATGAAGGAAATGATGTTTAAATAAGTACAGGGTAGATAGAACTTAGAGTTACCAGACATTCAGTATCTCTGTCTCTATCTTTCTCGTCTTTGATACGTCTACAACAGGACCGTTATACTTTGAGTTGCATTACTGTTTTAACTGTATGGTAAGATACTTGAGCCTACTGATGGTGGAGAGCAGTTATGCAAGGAGATGTGCCTTGCAGCAGCTGTCAATCATTTTAACACTCACGCACATTAGATGTGAAGCGATGCTGTAATACGTCACGTCAAGTTGCCTGCCTGAATATTGCGGCTTCACAGGTTTGTGCGAAATTATCGACCCACTACCACGAGTGGAGATGTTTCAACCATTAGGGTCTTTCTCTGCCATATGGTAATAGTGTCCAAATGGACGTCATTCCTGGCAAATGTTACTATTGTCTCTGAACGACATAACTCTAACAGCTGAATGAGAATCATAGCTCAGTGTCCTTCAAGGAAGTGACTTGAAAGTTTTTAAAAGAACGTAACATATTCTCGAACTAGTTAGTATGTTTTGGTCTTATAAGTGAAGTCGCTTTTTTGATTTTGGCGTTTTGGAAACTTTTTTGGGCTTCTTTGGGTTGGAAATGTATTTACAGAATGCTACGCCGTGTGGCCTACATTGCTAGCATGTATTAGTCTTCAATTGTTAATGAACAATAACAAAATGGAGATAAAGAAAGATCATAATTTTTTACGGTCATAGTGTTTCCCACTAAAATTCAATCTTATTATATTCTGTTAGCTTAATGTGAGACAAACACCCCGAAAAAGTTTCATTGTTGGTACTCCTGGTTCCCATATGTGAGAACCAGGCAAGTTCAGACATGTTCAGTATCGCCTACCGCTGCGGTAAAGGTAACATGCAGTTAAAGTTGATGTTAGAGGAAGATCCGGAGTTTCTTTCAAACGTAATCACTGCTGATGAAACTTGGTTACATCATTTTGATTCTGAGAGCAAACAGCAAAGCTCTATGTGGAAATCTACTTCATCATCAACCCCCAAAAAGCAAAACTGGTTGCTTCTGCTGGGAAAGTTATGGTCATCTCATTCTTTGATATTCATGGAATTGTTTATCAGAATGTTGTACCTGCACACACATCAGTGACTGGATAATTCTACAGGGATGTTATGAAAACATTGCAAGTCCATATCAGGCGCAAAGTACCATTTTCCGTGAAGCAGGCTGGATGCTGCACCACGATAATGCTCAGCTGCATATTGCCAATTATGTTACTGAATATCTTGCAAAAATCAACGTGAAGTTCATCCCTCACCCTTCTTATAGACCGGATTTAGCCCTATGTGACTTTTCTATTCCCTAACTAGAACAAACGCCTTTGTGGGAGGCATTATCCATCATCAGAAGCAGTGGTGAAGGCTGCGGAGGCGATTTTGAAGGATCTCTCCAAAAATGGTTTCCTGCATTTCTTTGAAGACTGGCAGAAACGCTGGGACAGGTACATCGCATTCAGGGGAGACTATTTTGAGAAGTGCCATCAAAATTATGAGGGTGAGTAAAGGTACATTGTCAAAATTTTTTTATGATTCTTTATTGAACAGCACCATATTTACGATTTTCTGGAAGATCTAAACTATGTAATATTAACGATATATGACACGTTTTACGAGAAAAGATACATATATTACCACATTATGACACTTGGAAGATCATACAGAATCTGTAGATCTTTACATCATGAGCTGAAACCTCAACAGGCTGAATGTAACATCGATATCTGTCGTCAGCTTATCCGTTTTACCATGGATGGCAGATTCACGAGGAGTATTATCACTTGTGATAAAAATGGTTATATTACCGAAACACTGATGCGTCGAAACAGTGACTGGATACCCGCCAACCTTCCAAAGTTGTGGTTAAAGTATATCAGTTTAATCCCAAAGTAATATTTTGTATCCAGTGGGATTTTGAAGGTGTGATTCACTGGTAGTTTGTTTTAAACTGGCGGGCGATTGATGTGCATCTTTATTCTCAAGAGCTGTAACGAGTTCATGAAATCTTGAGAACCTCAAATGAGTCTTTGGTCCATGGAGCTTAGAGTTACCAGATATTCTTCTCTCAGAATAAGGGGAAGCCGTAGAAATACCTTATCCAGATAACTCAACCTGACCGAGATTCGAAATGGAGACCTCTTGAAAACGTGAGGCAGACACGCTGCTATATAACGTGCCGAAACTGGCTTCTCTTGAACGACCGTGTTCTTGATCTTGTTGTTGAATTCACTTGTGAAGCAATGCTTCACTAGTTCGCAAAATACTACGTTGCGTTGTTTTCTACGTTTGCACATTTATGGCCGTGCAGTAAGCACTCTGGCATTTACTTACGAGCTAATGACGTGACATGCTGTTCTGCACCTCTTTGGTTTTTGCATTTCTTTCACTCACTCAGCATTAAAGGTTTGTTCTCTCTACCATGAACGAGTCATACATTGGCGAAAGTAGGTACAGGCATATTCGCCCTCCCCAATTTCACGTAACTTTCTATAACCAATTGCAGGGGCGGTTCCTCCATAAGGTTGCAGGTTTGCGCTACACCTACTGATTCTGAATATACAACAGGTGCATTTTACACATTAAAGCTGTACTTGTTTGCATTGTTTTATATACAAACATGTTTCAATTACGCTTATCGTCTGTAGCTGCCCATGACCGCAGAAGTCGAAATAAACAGTGATTAGCTGTAGGAGCCGCAGGTTTGCAGCGAAGAGTTAACCTAAGATTTCGCCCAAATGTAGGCTCTCTGAGGGGGTTGCGGGAAGGTGAAGAGATGGGAGGGGCTTCTTATACATTGCTTAAATGGAGGTTCATAAACCTAGCTCCTCCTACACTTAGCAACGGCTATAGCGTGACCTTCAGGCTTAGCATCTGTTTGCTCTGCCTTTCGAACACAGGGAGAATTTAATTAAATGCATAGAGGTTATTCAGAAGAGAGCTCTGTTAAACAACAACGCCACACCTGTTCAGACTTCTGGGTTTATGGCCACTTTGAAAGATTATAATTTTGTATTCTGGCTATCTTTCTTCTACAAGATCATGCCACATGTGGACATTTTGTACAATCAGCTGCAGAAATGAGACTGCAATGCCACATTTGCCATCGCGCAGCTAAATGCATTTAAAAGGTAAGTGCAAAACGTAAGAAGTAGCGTGGCTATCGAGGAACACGAAGAAACTGCAATTAAGAGGAGAAGAATAGAAGATCATGATGTGAAAAGAAGAGAAGCTCTTGAAGTATGTGACATGCTTAGAGAAGCAAAGGACAGATTTAGCTTCACGGGGCATCTGGTAGCCTCAACTTTGTTTCATCAAGAAAATTTCTAAGACATTTCCAGAGGATTCCCTTAGAGAAACAATAAGGTTTTATGCTTTTATCATTGGAACAAAAATTCGTAGAGAACTGACTGTAATTTACAGTCGAGAGGAATTTCGTGGAATGTCCGGCGCTTTGTGCTTGATGGACTTCATTAAGGAAAACAATTTATGTGCTACATTCAGCGAATATGTCAAACTCCTCCGAGTACTGTTAACTATGCCAATGTGTACCGCTGAAGCAGAATGCTGTTTCTCAACTTTAAAAAGAATAAAAACTTTCCTTAGGAACACAATGTCACAGGATCGATTGTCAGCATTAGCAATGCTTTCAATTTAGAGAGATTTTGTTATGAAGATCAGCGACTTCAACGCAAAAGTTATCGATAGATTCGCCAGGTCTAAGGAGAGTAGAGCAGAGAATCTGTATAAATAGGTGAGTCACTACTACTCTGTATTTTATTTTTCATTTGTGCACCACCAATAATTTAACCCACCAGCCGCCACTGACCAATTGTATCCCTCTCTATTAATAAACTGAGCGGTATCACGCAGGCGGGTTAGTCTGTGTCCTTCATTCAGGAGGCCGGGGTTCAGTTCCCGTGGCCGAACTGTCTTACGCATAGTTTTCCGGGATTTGCCCGGGCGCTAGGCGACTGCTGGGTAGGTTAATTGCATTATCCCAAATTCCTGTCCCCCATTTCATCTCATCCTTACATATTATCTCTCATCTGGTGGTCTCCTTCGACGTTGCATGGCAGGATGTTATGCTCCTAGTATCGGACATATCCTATCACCTCTCAAATCATCCCCTACTTAATCTATCCTATCCCTATTTACAAGAATAATTAAAACTTGGTTGCATTAGTTTGGCACGAACCTGTTGAACTAGTGGCTCACGTTAAAGCCTGTGATCATTCACTACAAGGTCCGGTACAACAGAAAGCCGTGCTGTGTAATCTACTAGGATTTCTCCGGAGCCAACCCACAATCCGATTATCTACCTGTCTCTCTTACAGCTCTGTGCCGTTTGTTTTCCCTTCTTTTTAAGGATCTCCGGTTCTTTTTTGTATGGTGGCAGTGCAGCACGTTTCCGGACGTGTGTAGGATTTCTCACAACGTGACATCGAGCGGGTGTTCCTCGACACTGATTGGGCTTCCTTTCTATCAGCATGCCAAAGGGAGGCAGCTAAGTCAAAACCTTTGTCATTTTAATTTGCTGGAAGCATATCTGAGAATAAACTTTGCTATATATTTTATTTATAGTACCACGTAAATTAATCAAGTAAAAGAATTATTGTCAGATAAACTATTTCGAGATTGAAATATAAGTTACTTAAAGTTTATGGTAAATTAGATTAGATTTATTTTCCATACTCCAAAATTTTACAATTTACAAATCTAGGCTACATTTATTTGTCTTTACCTTGTTGCTACCTAAGCTTACATGACAACCTGGTTTTCTGCTCTGTCAGGGAGCTCTTAACCTCCATATATCCTTGTTACTTAATTAGTCCCTTTCTTCCCCCTCAACTTCATTTCTTATATTCTTTACATTTATTTGTCTTTACCTTGTTGATACATTGGCTTACATGACACCCTGGTCTTCTGCTCCGTCAGGTAGCTCTTAACCTCCATACCTCCTTGTTATTTAATTAGTCCCTTTCTTCCCCCCTCAACTTCCTTTCTTATATTTTTTTACATTTATTTGTCTTTACCTTGTTGCTACCTTGTCTTACATGACACCCTGGTCTTCTGCTCTGTCAGGTAGCTCTTAACCTCCATACCTCCTTGTTATTTAATTAGTCCCTTTCATCCCCACATTTTTCTTTCTTATATCATTTACATTTATTTGTGTTTACGTTGTTGCTACCTTGGCTTACATGACACCCTGGTCTTCTGCTCTGTCAGGTAGCTCGTGACCTCCATGCCTCCTTGTTATTTAATTAGTCCCTTTCATCCCCTCATTTTTCTTTCTTATATTCTTTACATTTATTTGTGTTTACCTTGTTGCTACCTTGGCTTACATGACACCCTGGTCTTCTGCTCTGCCAGGTAGCTGTTAACCTCCATGCCTCCTTGTTACTTAATTAGTCCCTTTATTTCCCCTCATCTTCCGTTCTTATATTCTTTACATTTGTCTTTACCTTGTTGCTGCCTTGGCTTACATGACACCCTGGTCTTTTGCTCTGCCAGGTAGTTATTAACCTCCATACCTCCTTGTTAATTACTTAGTCCCTTTCTTCCCCCATCTTCCTTTCTTACATTCTTTACATTTATTTGTCTTTATCTTGTTGCTACCTTGCCTTACATGCCTCCCTGGTCTTCTGCTCTGTCAGGTAGCTCTTAACCTCTATATGTCCTTGTTAGTTAATTAGCCCCTTTCTTCCCCCTCATCTTCCTTTCTTATATTCTTTACATTTATTTGTCTTTACCTTGTTGCTACGTTGCCGTACATGACACCCTGGTCTTCTGCTCTGTCAGGTAGCTCTTAACCTCCATGTCTCTTTGTTACTTAATTTGCCCCTTTCTTCGCCCTCATCTTCCTTTCTTATATTGTTTAAATTTATTTGTCTTTACCTTGTTGCTACCTTGGCTTACATGACACCCTGGTCTTCTGCTCTGCCAGGTAGCTCTTAACCTCCATGTCTCCTTGTTACTTAATTAGCATCTTTCTCCCTCCTCATCCTCCTTTCTTATATTATTTACATTTATTTGTCTTTACCTTGTTGCTAACTTGGCTTACCTGATACCCTGGTCTACTGCTCTGTCAGGTAGCTCTTAACCTCCATATTTCTTTGTTACTTAATTAGTCCTTTTCATCCCCCTCATCGTCCTTTCTTACATTCTTTACATTTATTTGCCTTTACCTTGTTGCTACCTTGGCTTACATGGCACCCTGGTCTTCTGCTCTGCCAGGTAGCTCTTAACCTCCATATCTCCTTGTTAATTAATTAGTCCCTTTCAACCCCCTCATCTTCCTTTCTTATATTATTTACATTTATTTGTCTTTACCTTGTTGCTACCTTGGCTTACATGACACCCTGGTCTTCTGCTCTGTCAGGTAGCTCTTAACCTTCATGTCTCTTTGTTATATAATTAGTCCCTTTCTTCCCCCTCATCTTCGTTTCTTATTTTCTTTACATTTATTTGTCTTTACCTTGTTGCTACCTTATTTTACATGACACTCTGGTCTTCTGCTCTGTCAGGTAGCTCTTAATTTCGGTGTCTCCTTGTTACTTAATTAGCTCCTTTCTACCACCTCAATTTCGTTTCTTATATTATTTACATTTATTTGTATTTACCTTGTTGCTACCTTGGGTTACATGACACCCTGGTCTTCTGCTCTCTCAGGTAGCTCTTAACTTCCATACCTCCTTGTTACTTAATTAGTCCCTTTCTTCCCAATCATCTTCCTTTCTTATATTCTTTACATTTATTTGCCTTTACCTTTTTGCTACCTTAGCTTACATGATACCCTGGTCTTCTGCTCTGTCAGGTAGCTCTTAAACACCATGCCTCCTTGTTACTTATTTAGCACCTTTCTTCCCCCTCAATTTCCTTTCTTACATTCTTTACATTTATATGTCTTTACGTTGTTGCTACCTTGGGTTATATAACACCCTGGTCTTCTGCTCTGCCAGGTAGCTCTTAACCTCCATGTCTCCTTGTTACTTAATTAGTCTCAATCTTCCCCCTCATCTTCCTTTCTTATATTCTTTACATTTATTTGTCTTTACCTTGTTGCTATCTTGACTTACATGACACCCTGGTCTTCTGCTCTGCCAGATAGCTCTTAACCTCTATACCTCCTTGTTACTTAATTAGTCCCTTTCTTCCCCCTCATCTTTCTTTCTTATATTCTTTACATTTATTTGTCTTTACCTTGTTGCTACCTTGGCTTACATGATACCCTGGTCTTCTGCTCTGTCAGGTAGCTCTTAACCTCCATGCCTCCTTGTTACTTAATTGGTCGCTTTCTTCCCAATCATCTTCCTTTCTTATATTTTTTACATTTATTTGTCTTTACGTTGTTGCTACCTTGGGTTATATGACACCCTGGTCTTCTGCTCTGCCAGGTAGCTCGTGACCTCCTTGCTTCCTTGGTATTTAATTAGTTTCTTTCTTCCTAATCATCTTCCTTTCTTACATTCTTTATATTTATTTGTTGCTACCCTGTCTTACATGATACCCTCGTCTTCTGTTCTGTCCGGTAGCTCTTAACCTCCATGCCCCCTTGTTAGTTAATTAGTCACTTTCTTCCACCTCATCTTCCTTTCTTATATTCTTTACATTTATTTGTCTTTACGTTGTTGCTACCTTGGCTTACATGACACCCTGGTCTTGTGCTCTGTCAGGTAGCTCTTAACCTCCATGCCTCCTTTTTACTTAATTAGCCCCTTTATTCCCCCTCATCTTCCATTCTTATATTCTTGACATTTCTGGCCCATTTTTGTTTTACTTACTGCAAAAACTCACCAATAGTTCTTACCTTCTTTTCCTCCATGCCCGTTTACTTTTTTATAGCTACTATCCTGTTCTCTACTTTCTTTCATTATTCCTCCCAAACCTTTTTGCTCCATATTGCAACGTCCTTGCATTCTGTTACATAGTGTTCTAGGTTTATTTTCCCCCATACAATTCACAAATTACCTTTTCCCTACCTCTTATCCCTCTTAGAAATATTGTTCCTATTCTCATCCAAGCTAACCCTTCTCTCTCTTGCCTATTGTAGTAATCTACATATGCTTCTCGTCCCCAATTTCTTTTTATTTGGCTGTAAAATTGTAATTATTTCATATTTTCTAGGCTTCCCCATATTTCCTGTCTTTCTATGTGTTCTATTCTGCATTTTACTAATTTACCCACATCGCTTGTATTCCTTTTCTCTAATCTCCATAAATCTCCCATTCCTATTTTTGCCATGATTCCTCCTGTCTCTGTCCACCAACTATTTGAGTTATCTATTCTTTTTTGCTGCCTGATACCTAGTTTCATAATTTCCCTTCTTCTTTGGTCAAACACCTATACCAAAATTTTATTATTGTTTTCATTATTAGATGTTTGTACTCATATGATTTTTACACTCTAATACAGAATATTACTGAAAACTCCACTCTTAGATCAACTTCTTTGAATTGAGATTTGCATTTTGTTTTACTCTACATATTCTAATAACTACAACTAAGCCCAAGGGATAAGGATAATTTTTAAGTTCTCCTCACTATCGGAGACTAAAAAAGTTCATTCTCTTTCCATCTCCATCACAAACAGGTATAACAACTTTTTATTCCACAAAAGTATTATGTGTAAGAAAAACCAAACAAACTGATGCGGTCAGAAGCAGAAGTTTCTAAGTCATTGTTTTAAAATTCTGCAGGAGAGTGCTCAAAATTTCCAAAAGTAATTTTAAATAACAGAATAGTAAAACAAATAAAATAATTTTATGTGATGGGTCGGCTTGAAGGTACATGGTACTGTGTTGAAGTTTGACATATGTATATCATGTGTGACAGGATACTTTATCATTAGGACTAAACAAATTTTAATTTAAAATAAATGAAAATTTGTTAAGTCAGTTGACTTAACAGATTCTGATTCTTAATCTTAGAATTTTTCCATTATACAATATTATGTGAATGTCAGGCAACTGTAAGCTCTATGGACTTATTTGAGAACGCAAATCAAAAGGAAATCGACTATGATAAATAATTGGTGGCTACCATTAATCTGTCTGCTTCAAACAGATATTTTTTAACAAGGTGGAATGGTTTCAGTATTCATACTGCTCGACGCTTTGTAAAACAAAAGACTGCTTTTTGTGTTCATAAAAACATAAGCCGATGATGAAATTACTTTTGCTTTTTACGTAGTATTTCATCCATTATTAATTTAATATCTCACGGCTGGAAGCAAACACGTGGGCGAGAGATGCTTTAATGCGACATGTAGTACTTTCTTTGATTAGAAAGCCTGTTTCATGTACGCGGGAAATAACATTTGTAAACCTGTTGCAAAGGATTTTCCACCATTCCACTTCATAATTCTCTGACTGGATAAAAAGCCTGCTTATTCGCCTTCATCCCAGTAAACAAACACGCGTATTTGTCCCTCTTTCTCTTTTGCGCTTCCCTTGTAACTCCTACATTGATAAAGATGTGAGTATTGAAGCAAATTAGGGGAAGTTCACCTCCCTAATCCCCTCCTGCTCTCCCGCCCTGCATTCCTCCCTCTTTTCACTCCAGGTTCAGTTTTCGATTGACAGAGGTTTAGTATAAAAATCTGATGTATTCGTTTCTTTCACGAGGACCAGTGAGACAAAATAAAATGAAAACTTTCTGAACTGTTCTCTCTTGTCAGTGGAACTGATTATACTGGGCAACAATGAAAATATTTCGCGCTTCAAAATACTGACTTTACATGTATTTCCATCTGCTGATTTCAAAAATCACCATAAAATTGTAGATTAGCTCTTGTTTTTAAGACAAAGTGACATTTCCATTTTTAGAGTGAAGATTTTAAATTTTTATGGGGGTTGGCACACCTGTCAAATAACAAAACATAATCAGAGAGAAATTTTGGAATTTAAGTGATGCAAAAGTTAAGGAAGGCGTTTTGTCGGACCACAAATAAGACAACTTGTAAAGGATCCTACATTTGAGCAAATTTTGGAGGGGAAAGAAAAGGAAGCTTGGGAAGCCTTCAAGGGTGTTGTTCATGGATTTTTAGGCAACAAAAGAGATGACAACTACAAGCATTTGGTGACAGTGTTCCTGCAAAAATACCGTAACCTTGGAAGCAACATGTCTCTTAAGATCCATTTTCTCCACTCCCATCTAGACTTTTTCCCTCCGAGTTCTGGAGCTGTTAGTGATGAACATGGGGAGAGATTCCATCAGGACATTTCTGTTATGGAACAAAGATATCAGGGCCATTGGAATGAAGCAATGCTTGCGGATTACTGTTGGTCTTTGTATACGGATTCTGCGGAACACCATCACAAGAGGCAAGCTAAACGACGACGAAGTCAATAGACCACCACATGATTCTCTTCAGACACGACAATCTGCGAAGTATTTTTCCACCAATTTAGAACTCTTATCATGTAATTACCAGTTAAAAAATCAAATGCACTTTCAGTGTTGTCAGCATGCATGTACTATTTGGACGGGTTGCAGAGATGAGAGCATCGCTGGGAGAAGTGTGTAGAGTTACAAGGAGACTATGCTGAAAAACGACGAGTACTATTTGGACGGGTTACAGAGATGGGAACATCACTGGGAGAAGTGTGTAGAGTTACAAGGAGACTATGTTGAAAAACGCCGAGTACTATTTGGACGGGTTACAGAGATGGGAAAATCGCAAGGAGAAGTGTGTAGTGTTACAAGGAGACTATGTTGAAAAACGCCGAGTACTATTTGGACGGGTTACAGAGATGGGAGTATCGATGGGCGAAGTGTGTAGAGTTACAAGGAGACTATGTTGAAAAACATAGATGGGAGATGGGAGCATCGCTGGTAGAAGTTTGTAGAGCTACAAGGAGACTATGTTGAAAAACGCCGAGTATTATTTGGACGGTTACAGCGATGGGAACATCGCTGAGAGAAGTGTGTAGAGTTACAAGGAGACTATGTTGATAAACGCCGAGTACTATTTGGACGGGTTACGGAGATGGGAACATCGTTGGGAGAAGTGTGTAGAGTTACAAGGAGACTATGTTGAAAAACGCCGAGTACTATTTGGGCGGGTTACAGAGATGGGAACATCGTTGGGAGAAGTGAGTAGAGTTGCAAGGAGACTATGTTGAAAAACGTCGAGTACTATTTGGACGGGTTACAGAGATGGGAACATCGCTTGGAGAAGTGTGTAGAGTTACAAGGAGACTATGTTGAAAAACGCCGAGTACTATTTGGACGGGTTACAGAGATGGGAGCATCGTTGGGAGAAGTGTGTAGAGTTACAAGGAGACTATGTTGAAAAACCTCGAGTACTATTTGGACGGGTTACAGAGATGAGAGCATCGCTGGGAGAAGTGTGTAGAGATACAAGGAGACTGTTTTGAAAACGGAATGGAAAAAAATTATGAAGAAATGAATTATATTATCTTTGTTGGGTCCGAAGCTTTTGAGACCACACTTGTATATACTAAATGCCATAAATCAAGTAAACCTTAGCAATTGGAAGTGAATAATATTTATAAAATAACAAAACTGAAAATGACATCTGGCATTCGAAGGGACCCAAGAAGTTGATAAGTAAACGTCACCAAAATTTATACAACTAGATTAGGGAATATGTATTGTCTATAACCAAACTGTAAATAGAAAGTTGGATAAATTAATTCAGTTCAGTTCAATTCAATTGCTATATCTTTTTGTATAACCGCTCGGCTATCAAAGTACGCTTAGTAGGTAACTGATAATTATGAGAATGTTCAGAAGGAAGCAGCTAAAGAGACGCCTTCCGTGACACCATTGTTAACCGGCCTTGGACACGATGTGGGCTTAGAAAAATACACGCTTGCTGAATCCGCTCATATTTTTTTATGTTTGTTTGGTCAAACTGTGTATATAAAAATAGTGAACATTTTAATTCGCTTATGTGCTTGCATGTGGAAGTCTACCTATACTGCTTCGTTTATGTTCTCCATAAACAAAGGTGCAAACCGTGACATGGCATATCGCTGTGTCTTCATATAATGGGTCGCGAATTCGTCACCTAACCTAAGTATCTACCAATGAAACACGAAAATGATTTTAAAATTACAGACTAAACAAATTCCTCTTTCCCGACATTTTTATTCTTACGGGCTACAAAAAGATTAATAGTTGACGAATACAAGTTAAATAAATAAAACTTTTATATTTGTTGGGTCTGTGCTGTTGAGATAACTCGTGAAGGACTGATTGGGGAAGTTTTTATGGGAATGCCGTTAGAAGTACGTGCACAACTTCTGTGTTGGAAGGTTGGCTCCGCCCCCGCATTCAATGCTCCTTTATGATGCAAAGAAAGACAGTCTTTTGTTTGTCGTTTTGTTGGGATTTTCCATCGTGTCCGATTATTTCCGTCGCTGCATTATTGGCGAGTAATAAAGCACACACGGTGATAGAAATTTACGCCAAAATGATGCAGCGGGGCACTAGTACTCCCTATATATTTTAGAGATAGGCTATCGATACTCACGATGTTTGTATATATATCGATATTGATCAATATTTCAGAAAATTCGCTCAATAATTTTTGGTACTTTGGTGCTGATTCTTAAATGTTTATTTTATTTTAAAATCACAAAATATTACCGCCTGTGGTACATTATACAAGAAAATAATCGTGTGTCAACTGTCAGTTAACAGTTTCCAATAAGAAATCACTGCATATGTCAACGATCATTTGTCATCTCCTCTTTCTAGTGTACTGCATTACTGGAAAATAAATATAACATTTGCAGAATTAAACAAATTGGCCTCTAAATATTTCTGTACTCTACCTGCAGACTATTCAGAACTGTAGAACTCATATGTTACAGAAAAAGAAGAAGACCTGAACCCGAAGGAGTGAAAATGCTAGTATTTTTGAACATATACTTATAAAAGTGGAATGTGTTGCTTTTAAATGTCTAATGCAGAGTCGGTTTTAGATTTTGTCTCATTAAATATGTGCACCTATTTAATTTTATTTCCATTACATAGTTCTCCCAACATTCTATAGTGTGATCCATATAAACCTGAACAATTCAAATATTCCATAAATTCTGAACCAATAATAGGACACACGTGCAACTTTGGGAGAATATATTAAACAATTGGGAGATTATATTACACCAAAAGAAGGCCTGAAGCTTTCCTGGCGACAGGAATGCTCACTTTCTTAAATGTCAGGTCAGGAAACGGCGTGAGTATAGAAAATTTTGTCAAAGAACCTAACTACTTAACTTGATTATCAAGCTGTATTGATCTTTCCTTCTTAATCCATCGGATTTCCATTTTAATGCCGGTTTCCTAGAGGAGCTGAACTGAAATCCGTGCTCCTCTCGGAGGAAACGGCCAAAGCCTCCTTAACTCTCCGCTCTCAGTAACTGTTGCGCCTTGCGAAGATGGTCGTCTCCCGAAAATTGGCTCTATGGTCGTTATCAAAACAATGCTCTGCCAGCCCATTTATTCTAGTAGCGATGGTCCTTCCGGCTTGTCCTGTATATGGTGTCTTACATTCACAGGAAATGCGGTACACTCCCGAAACTAGGAAGTCCAGTTTGTCTATTACTGGTCTCAACAGATGTTTAATCTTCGGAGGTGGCTTGTGGATGGTGCTGATGTATTTGGCGAGAAGTCTGCTGATTCTGCCGGATAGATTGCCGGTAAACGGGATGTAGGCTGTAGCGGTAGGCTTATCTGACGCTTGCTGTATTACAGGTTTCCCTGTCCTAACTCTGGTGATCGAGGCTGCTGATTCTGCCGAATAGATTGCTGGTAAACGGCATGTAGGCTGTAGCGGTAGGCTTATCTGACGCTTGTTGTATTACAGGTTTCCCTGTCCTAACTCTGGTGATCGAGGCTGCTGATTCTGCCGAATAGATTGCTGGTAAACGGGATGTAGGCTGTAGCGGTAGGCTTATCTGACGCTTGCTGTATTACAGGTTTCCCTTTCCTAACTCTGGTGATCGAGGCTGCTGATTCTGCCGGATAGATTGCTGGTAAACGGGATGTAGGCTGTAGCGGTAGGCTTATCTGACGCTTGCTGTATTACAGGTTTCCCTTTCCTAACTCTGGTGATCGAGGCTGCTGATTCTGCCGAATAGATTGCTGGTAAACGGGATGTAGGCTGTAGCGGTAGGCTTATCTGACGCTTGCTGTATTACAGGTTTCCCTTTCCTAACTCTGGTGATCGAGGCTGCTGATTCTGCCGAATAGATTGCTGGTAAACGGGATGTAGGCTGTAGCGGTAGGCTTATCTGACGCTTGTTGTATTACAGGTTTCCCTGTCCTAACTCTGGTGATCGAGGCTGCTGATTCTGCCGAATAGATTGCTGGTAAACGGGATGTAGGCTGTAGCGGTAGGCTTATCTGACGCTTGCTGTATTACAGGTTTCCCTTTCCTAACTCTGGTGATCGAGGCTGCTGATTCTGCCGGATAGATTGCTGGTAAACGGGATGTAGGCTGTAGCGGTAGGCTTATCTGACGCTTGCTGTATTACAAGTTTCCCTTTCCAAACTCTGGTGATCGAGGCTGCTGTTTCTGCCGGATAGATTGCCAGTAAACGAGATGTAGGCTGTAGCGGCAGGTTTATCTGACGCTTGCTGTATTACAGGTTTCCCTTTCCTAACTCTGGTGATCGAGGCTGCTGTTTCTGCCGGATAGATTGCCAGTAAACGGGATGTAGGCTGTAGCGGCAGGTTTATCTGACGCTTGCTGTACTACAGGTTTCCTTTTCCTAGCTTTGGTGATCGAGGCTACTGATTCTGCCGGATAGATTGCCAGTAAACGGGATGTAGACTGTGGCGGCAGGTTTATCTGACGCTTGCTGTACTACAGGTTTCCTTTTCCTAGCTTTGGTGATCGAGGCTACAGATTCTGCCGGATAGATTGCCAGTAAACGGGATGTAGACTGTAGCGGCAGGTTTATCTGACGCTTGCTGTACTACAGGTTTCCTTTTCCTAGCTTTGGTGATCGAGGCTGCTGTTTCTGCCGGATAGATTGCCTGTAAACGGGATGCAGGCTGTAGCGGTAGGCTTATCTGACGCTTGCTGTATTACAGGTTTCCCTTTCCTAGCTTTTGTGATCGAGGCTACTGATTCTGCCGGATAGATTGCCTGTAAACGGGATGCAGGCTGTAGCGGTAGACTTATCTGAAGCTTGCTGTATTACAGGTTTCCTTTTCCTAGCTGGTGATCGAAGTTGCTGATTCTGCTGGATAGGTTGCCGCTAAACGGGATGCAGGCTGTAGCGGTAGACTTATCTGACGCTTGCTGTATTACAGGTTTCCTTTTCCTAGCTTTTGTGATCGAGGCTACTGATTCTGCCGGATAGATTGCCTGTAAACGGGATGCAGGCTGTAGCGGTAGACTTATCTGACGCTTGCTGTATTACAGGTTTCCTTTTCCTAGCTTTGGTGATCGAAGTTGCTAATTCTGCCGGATAGATTGCTGGTAAACGGGATACAGGCTGTAGCGGTAGGCTTATCTGACGCTTGGTGTATTACAGGTTTCCCTTTCCTAGCTTTGGTGATCGAGGCTACTGATTCTGCCGGATAGATTGCCGGTAAACGGGATGTAGGCTGTAGCGGTAGGCTTATCTGACGCTTGCTGTATTACAGGTTTCCCTTTCCTAGCTCTGGTGATCGAGGCTACAGATTCTGCCGGATAGATTGCGGGTAAACGGGATGTAGGCTGTAGCGGTAGTCTTATCTGACACTTGCTGTATTACAGGTTTCCCTTTCCTAGCTCTAGTGATCGAGGCTACTGATTCTGCCGGATAGATTGCCGGTAAACGGGATGTAGGCTGTAGAGGTAGGCTTATCTGACGCTTGCTGTATTACAGGTTTCCCTTTCTTAGCTCTAGTGATCGAGGCTGCTGATTCTGTCGGATAGATTGTCGGTAAGCAGGATGTAGGCTGTAGCGGCAGGCTTATCTGACACTTGCTGTATTACAGGTTTCCCTTTGCTGCCTCTGGTGATAGAGGCTTCCACGCCATATTCGGAGTAGCCGTTTTGACGGAAAGTGAGTCTCAGGTGCTGTAATTCTTGTTTAAAGTGGCTGGGATGAGAGATAGACAAAGCTCTGTGTGCCAGTGTATTGAGAACTCCCAGTTGCTGAGACTTATAATGGAAACTATGTGCGTTCAGAGAGAGATCGGTGTGTGTAGGCTTGCGGTATCGTCTTTTCACCTGAGTTGTTGCCCGAGAAGTAAGTGAGCATACATTACAGTATTTACATCTCACAGAAAATTTTGGAAGTGTTCTCCACCAGCATCTATGGATCGTTGGTCCCATTTTCTTTGATAGACTGTAGACACTGAAGCAGGTGCTTGGTATGAAATTGAGAGCAGGTTATTTCCAGCAACGTGCCATACATCTAACGATGACACCATGGATCTTGTAACCAGTTTCTTTGATAATCGAATAATCTCAAAAGGTCTGTGACCCCCCCAGATCCCCTGACCTAACATCACCGGAAGTTATCTTGTGGGGTATCTAAAATAGAGTGTACAAGAATAGGCCACGGACAGTTGATGTTCTCAAGGAATCTATTCGAACCGAAATAAGTAACATTGGCAAGGATACTCTCCGTAAAACTTCAGAGAATATGGTGAGACGAGTACAAACATGTATAGATGCTGCTGGAGGAAAGTCTGTGTGTTCCTAGTGTAGAAGTTTCTGAGGCAGTTTCAATGCACATTCGTTATAAATATATCTTAAAGTATAACAAAATACCAGAAATGAAGCAATTACACGCCTCCTTTCAGTAAAAGAAGATCGTTTTCTCACTTGGACAAAACACAATCGTAGTACACACTCAACTGTCTCAGATGGTTAAGTCCTTCCTTCCAAAACAATACACTATCATCACCTAGGGAACAGATTTTGGAAAATTAGTTCAAGTGGCCCTTCAATCCCAATTACCCACGCATAGCTTAATTTATGGATGCGAAAGATGACATTTCTATGCTAGTACCAAAAATGTTAATATGAATCGCAGATACTATTACGTCATATTTTAATTTTATGAATTAAATATTCACAAAACCATTATTTAAACCTTTGTATTTCTCTATTACTTCCTATTATTGGTGTAGGTCGTGGCATTATTTACAATTTTATTCTTTTCCTAGGGAATATATCAAATGCAAACGTATAAAAAGGAACAACCGACGGCACCACAGTTTTCTCCGAACTTTCCGCTGCTGTTTCCGTTTCCACTTTGTTTTTCTTCGCTCTGATAGAGTCGTTTCCTTCCGCAGCAAATGGCTACGAGATGGAGCCCTCAGTCATTTCTTGTGCAATGCTTTATTGCTTGCAGCCTGGTACAAATTTAGCGACTGCACCTGACTAAACCCAAAATTAACAATATTTGATACCGAAGTTTTAGTAAAATTACGGAAAAAATATTGTATGCTAATTCAGATGTCTTTCACCAAGCGGGATGTTTCGGGTTTGCTCTGTGGCTTGCATTTGGGAGGTTCGGTTTCGGTACTCGTGGTCGAACTACATTTGGGAGCAGGTGCGGCTTCTCAATGGTGTAGCATGTTTGCGCTACAACCAAAATGCTGAGTCTCTCTTTAATGCAAGGGCTTGTTCCATTTGGAGTTCAGTTCGACCTTGTCTAGTGCAGTGGCCCTCAGCGCGCTGTATTGTTTGCAGGTGCCAAGTAGTTCACTCTCAGTTGCAAACCACTGGTATACAATGGGGAGGTATAGGGCAGGATGAACCTAGGGCGTGCCGAGGCAAGTAGGGGGGAAGGGCGGGGCTTATGGCTGCATAAGGTTGGTTAACCTAGCAGCCAGAGAATAGTGAATGCCAAGCCTTCTCCTTCTGTTTTCAGCGCCACCTATTATTCTCATATTAAATGTTCGCATCGGTCAACTATTACCACAGATTACTATTACCTACCAGAGCATAGCCACATGTTTTGTGCCGTGTTTTGTTATCTGAGTCGTGCTTTGAGTAGTGAATAAGAGTGATTTATTTAAATACAAGTATATTGTGTTATATAAGGAGAAATAATGAATTCCATAAAGGGTCTATTAGCACATCCTTTTTAAAAATGAGCTTAGCAGAAAAAACCGAAAATAAGCGACTTGGAAGTCCCACGCCAAATATAAAAATCACATAGGTAGTCAAAACAAAAACAAGATATTTGAACAGGAACTTTAACAACAATATATGAGAAATATAATTTGATGCGTGGTTGTAATATTAGAAATAGCCTGTTTTGCTTTCCTTGCGTTCTCTTTGGCGGTGAAGATCCGTAGACAAAACATGGCGTGAATGTTTTACAGCATCTTCATGATCGCGCTAAAAACACGTAACTTAAAAACTGCACATGAAAAACACAGTTTTGCTATGCTTGGCAATGTAAATATAGCAAAGCAGATGAAATGTGTAGTGTTTAACGCCCTCTTTTACTACACACGGCAACGCAGGCGATGGCACTGATGATACATGAGATGAAGATGGAGCACCGGTGGAATGAGATGGTGGGGGACACCGGAAATCCCGGAGAAAACCCGCCCCAGCGCCGTGTTGTCCACCACAAATCTCACTTTGCAAAGCAGATGGACAGTGCATATCGGAGAACAATTGAAGAACACAGTCAGAAAGTGGCTCAAAATAAGTATGCTTTAAACATTATTGTTAACTGCATTAGGTTTTGTGGAACCTTTGAGTTAGCTCTACGAGGACACAATGATTCAGCTACGTCAAGCAATGCTGGTATTTTTCGAGGACTGATAAACTTCAGTGCAGAGCTGGACTGTATTCTGGAAATCCTATCTGGAGAATGCTACAGTGTTTAAGGGGACCTCCAAGACAATCCAAATTGGGAGCTAGACCCGGTCGACAGACCTTAGTTTTCCCAGTTTTCCCAGGTCTGTTAGGAAATGTTGTAGGACTTTCTCATTATTATTAAATTCTCTTTTAATTCGTTTCTGTCACATCTTTAAAATATTATTAAGTTTTGGTGGCATGTGGGGGTGTTCTGCAGATGATAGAGTACTCCCAGTGGATTCCAGAGGGCTACTTGTCCGTCTGTTTGAGCTCTAATTCGGAGTATCTTAGATTAATCTACGTATACAGCTAAACCTTCCACTTGCATGCTTAATTTTGCAATCCATTACACTTTCAAGATGCAAAAATCAAAGCGAGTAACCCGATTGGAAGAAGGATAATAGGTATACCTTGAGTAGGCTGTGACAAACAGAATTCTCAATGGGATGGGATTTTATTACGGAGGGAATTAGGTACTTAGGCCACCATGCTGGGATCATTGCTCCTATGCTTCCAAGTGGGGTTACCCCAGGGAGGAAGAATGAGGTGTAGGAGACAGAGAGCGGTCGACCCAAGGACCCACGACAGTACAGAGGGAGGCTCCCTACAGTTTACTTGGATAGGGACTTCCCCAACAGACCAGGACAACGAACTCGCCTCCCCACAGTGGGACGGCAACAAGGCTTGCAGCCGAGCCCCGAAGGTCCCTGGCTAGCGGTCACGACATGGTCCCAGCAGAGCAGCGGAGACCGGCAACCGACCTACCGGAGGAAGCAGTAGTTTTCCTCAGAGGATATCATCCTACCATGTACCGCTGAGACTTCCGCCGACACTTCTCCCTGAAAAAGACCATCAGATGAGAGATGACATGAAATGATAATGGGTATGAAATGGAGGGACAGTAAATTCGGGGGATGTAATTAACCTACACAGCATTCGCCTAGCGACCCGGAAAACCCTCCGAAAAAACCCATGGGTCAGCTAGGTTGGCAGCGGTAATCGAAACCGGGCCTCCTGAATGCGGGATATTCTCAATGACTCCTGAGGGGTTCACTTTTGACCATCAGATACAGCCCCTTTCTGACAACCCAACCAGCATTCACCACGAGTTCTAGTTGCTAATAATGCAACCAGAAAGGATTTAGAACCAAGTAATTTCAGTTCCACCCATGTAGAGAAAGAACTTATATCAATAATCTCACGGCGATAATCTAACAATTCCCCCACATTTGTTGTTTGCCGGCAAAGGAAGCAAAGCACAAAAAAGGAACATAGAGTTAAGTACAGTACGAGCCAATTGTTACCGTGAGCAGACCGTTGGAACTCCTGAAATCGAGATAATTCTACCACTAGAACCTTCTGGTTGCGACCGGCAAGGTATAAAAAGTGCTGTGAAGTAGACTTTACAGTTCAGAGTAATCTGTGAACCGCTCTACAGGAGTACTGCAGTTATAGTGATACACTGTGCAATTCAGAGGAGCAGGCCGCCAGTCAATATCGGAGTCAGCAAGAAGAACAGTGTAAAACGGAAACGTTGTGTGTACGTCGGTGAAATTACTGCCAGAGCAAGTTTCGTGCGTGGAGCACAGACATAATATAACATTACTATTTATTTGTAGAAAACGAGAAGGTGATTCTAAAGATTTCGATGTCTAATAAATTATGTTAACACGTACTTTTGCTTTTTCGGTTTTTTCACAACAAACTGCTAGACTTCCACCCTAAATTATCAATTTTCGCCTCTAAAATAAAGAAGAAAATACTGCACTTCATCTAAAATAGAGGCACTGTGACCTTTGTTTCAAAATGTTGATAAACTTGAATTAAGATTTTGTTGAAAAACACAATTCATACAACCCTGCAAAGCTGCAACGAGGTCTACCCCAAAGTCTGAAGACTCCGACCTCTATCAGCCCGGAAGCGATTGAAAACTCCGGAGTGGGCAATACCTTGAGTCTAAGAAGCCCCCCACCAAATCGACAACAACGTCAACACGGGTGAAAGTAGATACGTCACATAAGCGCATCAACTCCGCAGTGTAGACCACCGCATAACCTCGGTGAGGCCACCTGGTGATATAGCACACCTTCTACTTATTCTGCAGGCTAGTACCCGGGACTTCATATGCAAACCTCTGCCCCCTCCGGGTGGCTGAAGCCTGACTGGAGGTGCTCGATCTCCCGCGGGTAACAGGAACACACTGCCGCTCGAGTCCAACCCAATCCGAACAACTCCCATTCTGGGATGGGCTCGAAAGTTCGGCCCGAGGTTCCTCTAGTAACCTCAGAGGTACCATGAGTGCTAAGGGTCCGCAGTGCTCGCACCACGGCAGCTGAAGGGGATGGATAGCCTCCCCTACGGAGACACAATTCATACAGTCAGTGTTTATGGACAAATGTATGTGACTTAATATTACAGCAACGAAACGGTTCCAGAGGATCGAAAGTGGTTACAAAGAAAGGCTGAGTTCTTTTGTTTTATAAAGCTGTACACCATAAAGTCTTCATTTGTCATGGTCATAGAGTTTCCAGTTGACATAGCTATGTAACAGCACTATTTTTACTTTGGATGATGTTCATACGAGAAGCAGGTTGCAGATTGCGTTTAGGCTTTGTCAAGGGTGTCTTAAACAAAAAGATATAAATCTTACAGAACAAACAACAAAAAAGTACTAATTATTCTTTTGATATTTAGGCACAGTTTAGAATAACAAGGGGAGGACTTAGTCAGATTGTGAATCCGAAGTTACTTGTTCAAAACCGGTGAAAGGCGATAGATTAGATTAGAATTTTACTGTGCATATTCAAAAATGTTACTAATTACAACTTTATCTGCATTTATTTGTCTTTACCCTGTTGCTGCCTTGGCTTACATGGCACCCTGATCTTCTGCTCTGTCAGGTAGCTCTTAACCTCCATATCTCCTTGTTACCTAATTAGCTCTTTCTTCCCCCTCACCTTCCTTTCTTATGTTCTTTACATTTATTTGTCTTGACCTTGTTGCTACGTTGGCTTACATGACACCGTGGTCTTCTGCTCTGCCAAGTAGCTCTTAACCTGCATGCCTCCTTGTTACTTAATTAGTCCCTTTCTTCCCCCCATCTTCCTTTCTTATATTCTTTACATTTATTTGTCTTTACCTTGTTGCTACCTTGGCTTGCATGACACCCTGGTCTTCTGCTCTGTCGGGTAGCGCTTAACCTCCATGTCCCCTTGTTACTTAATTAGCCGCTTTCTTCCCCCTCATCTTCATTTCTTATATTCTTTACATTTATTTGTCCTTAGCTTGTTGCTACCTGTACCTACACGACACCCTGGTCTTCTGCTCTGTCAGGTAGCTCTTAACCTCCATACCTCCTTGTTACTTAATTGGTTCCATTCTTCCCCCTCATTTTCCTTTCTTATATTCTTTACATTTCTTGCCCAATTTTCTTTTACTTTCTGCGAGAACTCACCAACACGTTATACCTTCTTTTCCTCCCTGCCCGTTAACATTCTTATAGCTACTCTCCTCTTTTCTACTTTCTCCCATTTTTCTACCCAAACCTTTGTTCTCCATATTGCAGCCTCCTCGCATTCTGTTACAGAGAGTTCTATTCTTTCTTTTACCCCCAAAAATTTAAAAATTCCCTTTTCCCTACCTCTTATCCCTCTTAGAAATATTGTTCCTGTTGTCATCCAAGCTAACCCTTCTCTCTCTTGCCTATTGCAGTAATCTACATATGCTTCTCGTCCCCAATTTCTTTTTATTTGCTTGTAAAGTTATAATGAATTCATATTTTCTATATTTCCCGATATTTTTTGCCTTTCTTTATCTTGTATTCTGCATTTTACCAATTTGCCCACATCGCTTGTAATTCTTTCCTCTAATCTCCACGTGTCTCCTATTCCTATTTTTTTCCATAATTCCTCCTACCTCAGCCCACCAACTATTTGAGTTCTCTAATCGTTTTTGCTAGATTTGAGATCATAAAAATGCATAGCATGCTTTCCTTCGGAAGAGAAGTGAAGTCGGTGGTCGTGTGTTTACATTTACTACATATAAAAGAACTTCAAGTCTTGAGTGAGTAAAAACACTCTTTCACGCTCCACATAGAATGAGTCATGAACCATTACAATTACCGTCCATCGTAAAACACAGTTTTGTTTCTTTCTCCTCTTCCACTCGGATCAGCTCTTGCGCGCCAATGGCTTACAGGCCGAACACTCAACACCAGCTGTTACTTAATATGGCTGCTCTTTCTCCAAAGATTTGATTCTGAATTGTTTCTGTACAGTTAACCCCATGATAGCTATCACAAGCCTTCTGGCAAACCCAGTGCTTCTTGTAGCTCTCCTCTCGCGCCGGACAAAGACCTTACAGCTCCCGATGGCAACAAAGCTGTGTTAAATCTACAGTCGCAGTGTTTTCGTTCCTGTTTCTTTTGTCGAGCGTCCGTAGTTCGATTCTTGGCTCAATATTATCTCTGAATAGCTCATATGGTGAACCCAGAACGCCCAAAGTAGTTCGGAATCCACGGTGATAGCTGTAGCCCCACCATATCATTTTTAGTCTAAAATAAAAACTGATTTATATAGAACCGACACATTTAGTGCATTAATTGTTTCAAAATAAATTGTGATAGCGAAAACTTATTACACCTAAAATGTAGGGGAATTTTGGGGGATTATTTACTTCTATGGCAATGTTGAAAATTTTCTCCATCCTGTATAAGGCGATGATGATATGGATATAAGGGCACTTAAAAATAAAAATACTACTTTCAATAAAAAGCTTGCCATGACAAGAGCTACCTGCCCAGAGGTGGTCGAATCTATTCCTTTTCTTTGTGGCTGGGCTAGCACCTTCAGAAGGTTTTTCCTGCCGTTTCCTCACTGTCGCCAATGCAAGAGGATGGCTTATGCACTGGTGAATTCGAATCCAGTCTCTCGACAGGATCGGAAACTGCCGTTCTGAATAACGAACGGATTCACGGTACTAAACTTCCGACCTTCCTCCGTTCTATAAATAACTAAGTAGCGAGGACCACAAGACTCGACTACTTCTTTTACACTTTTGTTAAAATTTTTGTTATTATGATTAAATTTTGCCATAATAAATGGATTAGAATTCATCCCCCAGTGCTCCCCACTCAGCACGGAGTCCAACAAGGGGTCATCCCACTGGGATGACAGGGCTACACAGGGGATATAGCGAGCTCGCCGTCACACTCACCCTGGAGTTTGGTACAATACCTAGTCCTGGCCGATTGATTAGGGTGTGTTAGTCGCTAACCTCCTCTTTAGGCGAAGCAGAAGCCAAAGTAGTGTATCAGAAATGCTCACCCTCCCCGAATTCAGAAGAACACTGTTACGAGCTCAGATACGCATCCCTCAACCACCAGGATAAACTTTTCCACCGACACGGGTCTCCACGCACGGCCTACACGTGGGTGGGCCTGTTAACCGTCTCCCTCAACCACGAAGAGGAGCCCACACGAGGGAGACTGTTGGCTCGAGACCCCGGGAGCGCCAAACCCGTACCTACCGAAGTAGGCCCCTGGGGGGATCCTGTATAAGGTACAATTCAACAGTTCCATGTTACTGGCCACTCGTTGGAGAACTCTGTTGTCAATAGCTTGAATCTCCTGCATGATGTACTTCACATCGTCCAATGTCTGGGGACGTGTGGATAAACCCTGTCTTTTAAGTAACCCCATAGAAAGAAGTCCGGCGATGTCAAATCCATAGATGTCCTATTCCTTTGTACTTAGGAGGACTGTTCAATAAAGAATGATAAAAACTTTTTTGACTACGTACCTTTACTCATCCTCATAATTTTGATGGTCCTTCTCAAAATAGTCTCCCCTGAATGCGATGCACTTATCCCAGCGTTTCTGCCACTCTTCAAATACATGCTGGAAACCATTTTTGAGAGATCCTTTAAAATCGCTTCCGCAGCCTTCACTACTGCTTCTGATGATGGATAATGTCTTCCACGAAGGCATTTCTTCAAGTTAGGGAATAGAAAAAAGTCACATGTAGCTAAATCCGGATTATAGGGAGGGTGAGGGATGCACTTCACGTTGATTTTTGCAAGATACTCAGCAAGGACATTGACAATATGCGGCCGCGCATTATCGTGGTGCAGCATCCAGCCTGCTTTACGGAAATGTGGTCTCTTGCTCCAGATATGGACTTGCAATGTTTTCATGACATCCCTGTAGTATTGCCCAGTTACTGATGTGTGTGCAGGTACAACATACTGATAAACCATTCCATGAATATCAAAGAATGGGGTGACCATAACTTTGCCAGCAGAAGCAACCACTGTTGCTTTTTGCGGGGTTGGTGATGAAGGAGATTTCCACATTGAGCTTTGCTGTTTGCTCTCAGGATCAAAATGATGTAGCCAAGTGTCTTCAGCAGTGATTACGTTTGAAAGAAACTCCGGATCTTCCTCTAACATCAACATTAACTGCATGTTAGCTCCATTGCAGCGGTAGGCGATACTGAACATGTCTGAAGCTGCCTGGTTCTCACAGGCGGGAACTAGGAGTGCCAATAATGAAACTACTACGACGTGTTTGTTTTACATTAAGCTAACGGAATGTAATAACATTGAATTTTAGTGCAAAAGATTATGATCGTGAAAAATTTATGATCATTGTTTTTGAACACCCCTCGGATAAGAAAATGTAAAAAAAAGAGAACATTTCTCAAACATTTACCATTTTAACATACAGTAAATAGTAAAATAATGTATTTTAAGAATGTTACGTTTAACAGAGAAGTAAAAGGACATGTGAATGCACCCATTTTTAACCAGGTTGTAGTGGAGTAGTGGAATAGGTGGGATCTTGTCTGCAAATCACTACATTGCAGTACACTGCATAGGGGGAGAGTCCAAACTGACTGACTGACGTACTGACTGACGGTGACACGTGACCCCAAGTGTCAGCTGCATAGGGCACACACCCTTCTGGTTGTAATAACTCGTCCCACTAATTGTCCCGTGCAATCAACCGCCCAATCTCATTTACAGTAACACACGTCGTCTTTCTCCAGGGCTGTTCCTTGTCCCGGTGTTCCCCCCAACGTAAAAATTTACTGCCAATTGGAATGGGACTAAAGTGCGTTCTCCGTGCTTTTATTTATGACGTTCCCTTCGTTACCAAAAGCCAAATGATGGACATCTTCTTCAGAGATATTCTACAAAGTGTTTCATAAATACTCTACAGTCTTCTGGTAGTGGAAAATTCTTAAGGGTATGTATGACTGAAATTTTCAAATTCTGAACTAATAATGCTAGCTTTTTCGAATTTACACCATAGGTGTAGTATATTGTAAACATGTTGCAACCTAAATTTAAACCATTTTTCTCCAGCAGTTTAGAAATTATGATAAATTTTGTATGTTTTTTGTTACGTCACTAAAAAGGTCCCTTGCGACAAAATATTTTGAATTTTGGTCTAATATTTTAACCCTATGTTCATAATACACAAACTTTTTGAAATTGCTCTGGGCTTTTCTGTGTCTCGTTTAGTTTAGGTCACAAAAATTTTTTAATTTACAAATATTTTTTTTTGTCTAAAAAACTGTAAGTTTTGTGTTTGAAAATTAAAAGTATATGCTTATATACATTTCACAATAAAACCTAGGGCAATTTCCATTCCTCATGATATTCTGAACCTGTGTAGGAAATTTCATGAATGTAGTACAAAAACTGCATCGCAAGGAGCATTTTACAGGAAGAAAAATGCTGAAAATATGAACATTGAGAAAACAGCGATTAAAGATTTGATTGCATAACTGACATTAAATTCCACCAGGCTGATAGGTTGGACCCTCAGATTTATTTTTCCTCTCTCCTGTTGCTGCTTTTTCTACCTTTTTCTTCTTTAGATGTTGCTTTTCTTCTGCACAACTTCGCTTCTTGCTTTGCAGGATACGAGTCTGATCTCGCTGCACTGAAGTTTTCCTTGCTGAGTCTACTACACTTTCACTTCTGATATTTTGCTGCAGCTACAATGACTTAAGAGTACCCATGTTAAACTCAGTGATGCTTTTAATAACAGCAAGATCCAATTTTTGTTTTGATATGAAAACTTCCTTTGGGCACTTATTCCATATGGCATGATGCAAAGATTCATTGGCATTCTGTGTTTTTCCTGTTTTGCACCTCTCTAGTAATGTTGTAGAAGCCAGCCTGTGATATATTGGCAACATTTTAGGAACTGTTTTGTCTGAAAGCCTTATTTTTCTTTTCTTGAATTGAAAATTTAAGAACGGAAAACAGACAAAGAATGTGGATGTAGGCAAAAGAGGGCGTGACTCTGACAGAGTATAAAGGCCACCGACATTTAAATAAGCATTTAAAAATGGCGTCCGGAGGCAAATTATGCATTTTTCACATTCGGGAATGTCTAAATTATTTTATAGAATTAAAATAAAAAAAAGTCGTTATTTTCACGATTTTCATGAATTTTCAGTCATACATACCCTTAAGTACTGTGTTGCCCACCTCGGTAGCGTGGTGGTAGCATGTCTGCCTCATGTTCAAGAGGTCCCGCGTTCGAATCTCGGTCAGGGTGAGTTACCTGGATAAGGTTTTACCGGGGTTTCCCCTTATCCTGAAAGACGAATTTCGGTTAACTCTTATCTCTATGGATCCCGGGCTCATTTGAGCATCATTTCACCCATTTCATTCATCGCTCGATATAACTTAACGTTGGAGCACGTAAATTACAAAAAGAAAGTACTGTGTTACCTCGATACCGTCAATTTATCGATGCTCTTCATACTGGATATATCGAAGTAAGTGTAATACTTTGCGATAACTATCGATATTTTTTCGATACACTTAAATGTTTAAGTTTTGCATAATTGAAAGTACTGCATTTAATTTTCTACTAGAAAGAAATAAAATGAGTCAAGAGCGGAGGTTATTGCTTGCAATTTATTGCAGGTTATGTTTTCGAACATTTGAACTATACTTCTTGGTTATTTGTGGGTGAATGAGTGCAACGTATCATAGACTTTTCTGTGTAAATATAATCTTGCACAACAATGGGGAAGGCAGTGCAGGTACTCAGGTAAACAGGCAGCGCTGACTAGCAATGAAGGTAGTGCATTGTTGTGTTGGAACGAAGAAGTAAACTACACGAGACAGTTGAGTGTGTAATGCGATTATGTTTTCTCACTCTAACACCCAATTTCACGAACAGATATTAAGACTTAACAGGAGTTTAGCAATAGTTAAAACAAAACTGCTTTTACCAACAAGTGTTAGCTTAACACTCGTGTTAAATCTCTTGTTAAAGTAACAAGCCACATTTCTGTTGTTAAGTCCTTAACAATTGTAAACAGTCAAGATGGCGGGCGTGAAAGCAGTTGTTGATGTCGATTTGCTATATTTAAGACCGTCTAAATGACATTTGTAATAGAGTACGGCCTATGAGGAGAAATTATTTTGAGGAGCTATCAGAAGAAAATTTTCTATAGGTATAGACTGTCGAAACAAGTTGTTATGAAGGTTACTGGGAAGTACAAGAGAGGTTAGAACATGCATCGAAAGGAATATGCCGATCTCGCCTTTGCTTCAAGTATCAATAACTTTGCAATTTTATAATTCACTGAATTATGTGGATAATACATTGTCCACCTCCCGTCTAGAAAGGTTCAAGTCACTTGTCACTTGTACTTTGCTCTTCGTTTTAAATTTACGTAATACTGAGTTAGAATATGCATCGAAAGGAATATGCCGATCTCGCCTTTGCTTCAAGTATTAATAACTTTGCGCTTTTATAATTCTCTGATTTATGTGGATAATACATTGTCCACCTCCCGTCTTGAAACGTTCAAGTCACTCGTCACTTGTCCTTCTTCGCTCTTCGTTTTAGATTTACGTAATACTGACGTGAACATGCATCAAAAGGAACATGCTGATCTCGCCTTTGCTTCAAGTATCAATAACTTTGCAATTTTATAATTCACTGAATTATGTGGATAATACATTGTCCACCTTCCGTCTTGAAACGTTCAAGTCATTCGTCACTTGTCCTTCTTCGCTCCTCGTTTTAAATTTACGTAATACAGAGTTAGAACATGCATCGAAAGGAACATGCCGATCTCGCCTTTGCTTCAAGTATTAATAACTTTGCAATTTTATAATTCACTGGATACATTGTCTACCTCCCGTCTAGTAACGTTCGTCACTCGTCACTTGTACTTTGCTCCTCGTTTTAAATTTACGTAATACTGAGTTAGAACATGCATCGTAAGGAACATGTCGATCTCGCCTTTGCTTCAAGTATTAATAACTTTGCGATTTTATAATTCACTGGATGCATTGTCCACCTCCGTTCTTGAAACGTTCAAGTCATTTCTGCTTCTTCGCACCTCGTTTTAAATTTACGTAATACTCACGAAGTTGTTTCATGCTTGTAGTAGTGACACATGCATTTGAAGTAAATTCGTTTCCAATAATTTCCCACGTGAAACATTTCTCTTTTACATTTGCCGCATCCGCCCTATTAACTTTTACGATATCCTTACACTTCGTCACCATTTCAATTAACAACTCTTTCTCCATCGATGAGAAATTTATCTCACGGTTTTTGTTTACGATTTTGTTTACCCACCATTTTCAGCTGTGTGCAGACGAAAATGAAAACTCATCGCAGTACACTCAGAAAATAATGCGACTCGTCCATAGCCTTCTATAGCTGTGATATTTACAAGTTTCTTGGCGTTAACACGTGTTTGTTAACTTTTCCAGAAAACAGTTTGTTGAAATGCAAGACATATAACAGTAGTGTTAGCACTGAGTCATTTGTTACGTTACAATTGTTAACGTCGATTTTAACATCTGTTGGTAAAATTTGTCATTAGTGAAAAAGCGAGTTTCTTTTCCGGGAAGGAGGTATGTAATTGATCCATTTCTGGCATTTTGTTATCTTTTAAGTTCGTTTAAGATAGATTTATAACAAATGTGCATTGAAATGGCTCCATAAATATGTACTAAAAGAAAATACAGACGTTAATGTTCCGGATTAAGATAAGGTGCGCGATTCAATTGTTTTATTTACGTCCTCCAACGTTAAATCGCATCTCACGATGAATAAAATGAATGAAATGATGCTCAAATGAGTCCAGAAAAAGGGAGAAGGTTACCACGAAATGTGTGAGGGCAGCTGCAGGAAAGAAGCAATTCATATGTGGAAAATTATGATCATTCTTTATTGAAAAGCCCTCGGAGTACGGAGACGAATACATATTTAAAAATAATTTGTTACAAAACGTATAATGAAATTATTACAATTATTTTCTACTGGTTGTTATGATTTTAAGTATTTTGACATGTTGCAGAGTTACGGCTTATTTAAATGAAAGCAAGATATGACAAAGTTTAATAGAGAAATGTCGTTTCCTGTGACGAGCTTCCGAAACTGAGGGAAACGGACTTTGCCAAGCACTCAACCCATTCCGTTTTACAGTCTCCCTGACTTTCTAATTAAATTCTGGAAGCCACAAAACTACTTCCTATTTAATTCTTCTTGCTAAATTTTTGTTTCATTTCAGGACAAAAAATAATGAAGCAAACTTGGGCTACATATGAGTTCTCCTTTCAGACTATTTCCCTTCAAACTTTAATTAAAGGCAGGCCTCAAGAAGGATATTGAAAGCCCTTTCTGAAATGGATTTATTGAAACTGAAAAGCAAAACCGCGAGACGCAAATGGAATATTTGTATTTCTTTAGCAGAGGGAAGCTGAAGGAAAAATAAAAAGTGTAATTTGCCATTTCACCGATTGATTCGTCGAGAAAGCAAAGTTTGTTTCGCAGACGTAAGAAGCCCTGCAAAGTGCTTTTGAAGCTCCAACTTCTTCACTTCTAAAAGGCAGAATAATATATAAAATCATGCAAATTCTAGACGTAAGAGAAGTTATGATTGGGAATATTTCTGTAGTACAAATATAGTCACTTTGTATACAGGTTGTTTCAAATAGGAACAGAACGAATGTAGCCATTTCGTAGATTATAGCTCAACTTTGTTATGTATAATTTTATGCAGTATTAAATATTACATGATTGTGTGATTAGGCAGTGCAGGTGTGCGAACCTCAAAAATTGTTATTGGGACGTACCTTCTACGAAAACAAAAGCATCACTCCTTTCTCTTTATCAGTGACCCTAGCCTACCTTTCAGGTAATGAGACAAATGACAGTTACTTGTGAAAAAGTCGACTAATAACTCGGACAGTTGAAGGTTGCTCTACACATTCCGTCCTAACAGAGAGGATTTCGCGTGTACTTAGATAGCAAATCCAAGCAATATGGAGCGCTACACGAACGTCGAAATGACGGATATGGTTTTGATGTATGAAAGAGCTGAAGGGAGTTCAATGAACCCACGATTAATTTAGTTTCATTAAAAATATGAATTGTAAAAATAGTTACATCAATGATAATATTTATTGGTTTAACTTCAGAGTATTTTGTTATGATCTTAATTGTACAATACTTTCAACCACTTACTGTAAATATCAACAGCTTCCTCTTCAGCTTCAACTTCTTTATTTAGTATTATCAAACGCGTGAAATAAAATACCCGTCTCATTGTGAAAGCCATTTAGTTTTGGTTAATTTATCTACAATTCTTTGATGTTGTTTTGTGTTTTGTTTATCATTTAATGTTTCAATCCTCAACCTCACTAACATTAACTTCCCTCTAAAAGGTATAATTTGTATATGTGCACCAGCTTATTTGCCATCATTGACTGGTATAACGGAATTTTGGAACACGTTAAACACTCATAAGCAATAATTAAGCAATAGTTTCTTTATTGCGGTTTCATAAGCCAAAGAAATTCTTAATAGTGGCAAGTTACCACGGAGTATGTCGGTGTGTTTACTAACAGATACAGCAGGCGGCACGCTGTGTCACTTACCTGCGAAATTCGGTAGTGTGAGGCACGCAGCGTTGTTCCTATAATTGCCTAATCCATATTCATTCTGGAACGTTTTTTATGCGGCGCTTTTTGCGTTAAAACTATCTATATATGTCACAAAGATGCTGAGCATCTATTTATATATGTTTGGTGTCATTTCGATACACCCTATATACTAACATTCAAGGCACTGATGACGTAAACCCTTTCTACCATTTACCTATGCTGGGGGTAGTGAGTAACTCTATTAAATACCAAGGAAGAATAAGTTTTACCGGAACGTACTCATCAAACTTACCGTGGACTCCGAACCACGTTGGGCATAGGGGACACTTCACATGCCCTAGATAGAGGTGAAGGTGTGGATAGGGCCAAATTAAAATCGACAACCCCAGAGCCGAGAATAGAGCTCGGGACCATTAGCACCGGAACCACAAAAGAAACTACTGCGCTAACCCAGCGCCATGATTCTGAAAATGTAAGCAAACAGGAAATTAATTTTCATTTTAAACGATTTTTGTCTTATTGATCTTCAAAGTTGTATAAACACTGCAAATTTCAATAGAAAGAACTTGCAATTTACTTTATTTTGAAGAACAACTAATAAATATAAATGGGAGATGTATGGAGATTAGAGGAAAGGAATACAAGCGATGTGGGTAAATTGATAAAATGCAGAATAGAAGATATAGAAAGACAGGAAATATAAGGAAGTCTAGAAAATATGAAATCATTACAATTTTACAAGCAAAGAAATATAAATTGGGGACGAGAAGCATATGTAGATTACTGCAACAGACAAGAGAGAGAAGGGTTAGCTTGGATGAGAACAGGGAAAATATCCCTAAGAGGTATAAGATGTGGGGAAAAGTGGATTTGTGAATTGTGTGGGGGGAAAGAAAGCATAGAACACTATGTAACAGAATGCGAGAAGGTTGCAGTGTGGAGGGAAAAGGTTTGGGAGGAAAAAAGGGAGAAAACAGAGAAGAGGATAATAGCTATAAAAATGCTAATGGGCAGGGAGGAAAAGAAGGTAAGAAGTACTGGTGAGTTGTTACAGAAAGTAAACGAAAAATGGGTCAGAAATGTAATGAGTATAAGAAAGAAAGATGAGGGAGAAGAAATGGGGTAATTAAGTAATAAGGCGACATGGAGATTAAGAGCTACCTGGTAGAGCAGAAGACCAGGGTGTCATGTAAGCCAAGGTAGCAACAAGGTAAGGACAAATAAATGTAAAGAATATAAGAAACGAACATGAGGGGGAAAAAAGGGGCTAATTAAGTAACAAGGAGGTATGGAGGTTAAGAGCTACCTGACAGAGCAGAAGAACAGGGTGTCATGTAAGCCAAGGGAGCATAAAGGTAAAGACAAATAAATGTAAAGAATATAACAAAGGAAGATGAGGGGGAAGAAAGGGACTAATTAAGTAACAAGGAGGTATGGAGGTTAAGAGCTACCTGACAGAGCAGAAGACCAGGGTGTCATGTAAGCCAAGGTAGCAACAAGGTAAAGACAAATAAATGTAAAGAATATAAGAAAGGAAGATGAGTGGGAAGAAAGGGGCTAATTAAGTAACAAGGAGACATGGAGGTTAAGAGCTACCTGACAGAGCAGAAGAGTAGTGTGTTATGTAAGACAAGGTGGCCAAAAGGTAAAGAAAAATAAATGTAAAGAATATAAGAAACGAAGATGAGGGGAAAGAGAGGGGCTAATTAAGTAACAAGGAGACATGGAGGTTAAGAGCTACCTGACAGAGCAGAAGAGTAGTGTGTTATGTAAGACAAGGTAGCAACAAGGTAAAGACCAATAAATGTAAAGAATATAAGAAAGGAAGATGAGGGGGAAGAAAGGGACTATTTAAGTAACAAGGAGACATGGAGGTTAAGAGCTACCTGACAGAGCAAAATACCAGGTTGTCATGTAAGTCAAGGTAGCAACAAGGTAAGTTAAAGCCTAAAGTTGTAAATTGTTATTTGGCTTATGAAACCGCAATAAAGAAGCTTTTATTTAATTATTGCTTATGAGTGTTTAACGTGTTCCAAAATTCCGTTATAGCAGTCCATGATGACAAATAAGCTTGTGGACATATGTAACGTATACCTTTTAGAGGGAAGTTAATGTTAGTGAGGTTGAGGATGGAAGCATCAAATGATAAACAGAACAGAAAACACCATCAAAGAATTGTAGATAAATTAACAAAAACTAAATGGCTTTCACAATGAGACGGGCATTTTATTTCACTTGTTTGAAAATACTAAATAAAACATTTGTAACTGAAGAGGCAGCTGTAAGTGGTTTAATGCATTGTTCAATTAAGATCATGACAAAATGCTCTGAAGTTATACAAATAAATCATATCATTGATGTAACTAATTTTACAATTCATATTTTTAATGAAAGTAAATTTACCGTGCGTTCGTTGAACTCCCTTCAGCTGTTCCATACATCAAAATTATATCCGTCATTTCGACGTTCGTATAGCGCTCCATATTGCTTGGATTTGCTATCTAAGTACACGCAAAATCCTCTCTGTTAGGACGGAATGTGTAGAGCAACCTTCAACTGTCCGAGTTATTAGTCGACTTTTACACAAATAACTGTCATTTGTCTCATTACCTGAAAGGTAGGCTAGGGTCACTGATAAAGAGCAAGGAGTAATGTTTCTGTTTTCGTGGCCGTTAAGTCACAATAAGGTTTGCATATTAGTGGTTCCCACACTGCCTAATCACAAAATAATGTAATATTTAATGCTACATTAAATTATACCTAAGAGAAATTCAAAGCTGCCACACCGAATTTCGGAGTAGTTAAGTTCATATATATATATATATATATATATATATATATATATATATATATATAAGATAATTATATAAAATAATTATATAAGGTAATAATCATGCATCCTAGAAATCTTGTTCTATAGACGGCTAGTTTGAAGAGTAATTAATTTCCATTAATTCACCTAATTGTGGTTTAACTATGAATCCTGGGACTTAAGTACTTACAACATATAAAGTCGCAACAAAAAATATCTTTACAATTTAATAAATGAGAACCCTTACTGGTTTACTGTGAAAAAATACGAGTTACTTGGAGAATTTAGTGTCATACCGGCATGTGTACATGACAGCTCAATGGCCAAGAGCAACTGGATGCAGACTGGGAGATCTGTGGTCCATATCCCGGCTACGGCATCCCCGCTACGCTTCGAAAATTAAATAAGTTGTTCTTAATTCTGTAATAATATACTTGCCGCGCTCGTATACATATCTCACGACCCTAAATTGTTTATGTTGTTAATTTTAAACAATGTAAAACTATTTAGGATCTACACTTTATAGCTAATTGAACAATCTTCTGTGTGACGCTTCTGATTGCACGGGAAAATAACCTTTTTTTATATTTCATCTCATACTGACGTAGGAAAATCCTCTTTTCTATTTCATCTTATATTGAATAAAGTCCTAGACTAGGAGGCTGTTCCCAGAAATTTCATTTCGAGTGTGCGACATTTGCTTGCCTGTTTCCGCCCTCCGGCAGGCGAAAATTATCTCTGCAAGTGGAAATACACACACGCGGGCGGGGTATTTTCTTCTTCCTATTCCACCAGGGCTTCCTCTGTCAAGCTCTCCGGCTCAGAGACAAAAACACAGCGATATCTCTGTATTTATTTGTTTATATTCATCCGTCTCAGCAAAATGAAAATGTAAGAAGGCGGCACGTGTCAAGGTACAGTGATTGACCTGCTATTCTAATGCATGGTAACCTTACAAGCATCTCCTTTACGCTTAACAGAAGCTTCACGTCTTTATATCAGCTCCTAACTGATTCAGGAGACGATATAAACCTCTGAGTGCTAAAATGAAGGCTAGGAGTGAAAATTAACTTTTAAGTTCACATTATTGGGATAAAATAAGCTACGAGGGCAGTTCAATAAAGAGCGATCACAACTTTTTTTTCATAACATACCTTCACTCATCCTCATAATTTGACGGGCCCAAATGACCTTGCTGTCAACGGGCCCTAAAACACCACACTCACTCACTCCTCATAATTTGATGCTCCTCCTCAAAATAGTCGCCTCTAAATGAGACGCACTTGTCCCAGCGTTTCTGCCAGTCTTCAAAGACATGCTGGAAACCATTTTTCTGAGGTATCCTTCAAAATCACCTCCGCAGCCTTCACCACTGCTTCTGATGATGAATAATACCTCCCACGAAGGCGTTTCTTCAAGTTAGAAAATAGAAAAAACTCACATGGGGCTAAATCCGGTCCATAGGGAGAATGAGGGATGCACTTCACGTTGATTTTTGCAAGATATTCAGCAACAACATTGGCAATATGCGGCCGCGCATTATCGCGGTGCAGCATCCTGCCTGCTTCACGGAAATGTGGTCTTTGGCTCCTCAAATAGACCTGCAATATTTTCAGGACATCCCTGTAGTACTGTCTAGTTACTAATGTATGTGCAAGTACATGCTGAAAAAACTATTCCATGAATATCAAAGAATGAGATGACCATATCTTTTCCAGCAGAAGCAACCACTTTTGCTTTTTGGGGGGTTTGGTGATGATGGAGATTTCCACACTGAGCTCTGCTGTTTGCTCTCAGGATCAAAATGATGTAGCCAAGTTTCATCAGCAGTGATTACGTTTGAAAGAAACTCCGGATCTTTCTCTAACATCAACTTTAACTACAATCAGACCTGCATGCGAATGTTCTTTTGTTCGGGAATCAACAGTCTTGGAACCCATCGCGCACAAACACGTCTCATGTGTAATGTTTCTGTCACCAACGTGTGGGTGGCACCCAATGAAATGTTCAGTATTTCAAAAAGTGATCTTAAGGTAGTTCGTCGATCCTCTCTCACAATGGCAGCAGCAGTGTTGATGTTTTCTTCCAGAAGTAGTAACTGGAGCACCGGGTCCATATTCCCTTGAAATTGATTGTCTCCCCTCTTTAAACATTTTAAACCACCTTCGAGCTGTGATGTAGGGAAGAACAGACTCTCCATAGGTCTCCTGTAACATTGTATAGGCCTCAACTGAATATTTGTTGAGATGAAAGCAGAATTTCAAAGCCGCATATTGTTCCTCGCGTGTTACCTCCATTGCAGCGGTAGGCGATACAGAACATGTCTGAACTTGCCTGGTTCTCACAGTCAGGAACGAGGAGTACCAACAATGAAACTACTACGGCGTGTTTGTTTCCTATTAGGCTACTAGAATGTAATAAGATTGAATTTTAGTGCGAAAAATTATGACCGTAAAAAATTATGATCATTCTGTATTTAACAGCTCTCGTAGTTAGCCTACACACGGCCAGTGTGAAAGAACAATTAATTTCCTTTATTTTGAATGTTTCATATCTCTGTTTTACTGCAAGGTTAGTTCAAGGACTATTGTATCATTTGTACTGAAATGCTAAACATAGAAAGTGAAGTAAGTTAATAACACTTTTCAAAATAGAACAGACAAGTTACCAGTACTGAGTAATAAATTTAACTTACCGCCATGGCCGTACGAAGGGAAAGTAAATCAAGAAACACTATTAAAGGTAATATAAGTTTTTAAAATGCATTTCAGTTATCCATTTAGCAGGTACAGCTGGAAAATACTTCCTAGTCGTTAAATTCACTTTTTCAGTTAACCATTTTACAACCGGCAGTTACAATAACTGAACTGTTTTTCAATCTGACAGTTATTACCTCTTTGTCGAGTCCGCTTGTTCCACAGTGTTAGTTTTCATGGCCAATTAATTTCTAATAGTACCACGATATTGATGTATATATAATAAAGCTACGTTTGAACATTGTTTCTTCTACGTGATGCATAACGTACTGCTGAACAAGTATTGTTCACAAAATGTATATCTTAAAAACATGATTACAGTGACATGTGAGCAGGCGCTGTAATGACATAGTTTTGTAGGCTTACTCCTGAATTAAATCAGTAGGCCGCCTAAAGCTTTTGTTTCTACAATGCATTAACGAAAAACATTTTGCAGCTACTTGAATACAGAAAGAGATATTGTTAGAAACAAAATAATATACAGAAAAATATACGTGATTTTAAATCATATCGCACGATGAATGAAATGAAGTTCAAATGAGTACAGGGTACATAGAGTTTAGAGTTACCAGACATTCATCTTTCAGGATAAGAGAAAACCTCCAACGTTAAGTCATATCGGACGATGAATGAAATGATGTTCAAATAAGTTCAGGGTATATAGAGCTTAGTGTTACCAGACATTCATCTTTCAGGTTAAGAGAAAACCTCCAACGTTAAGTCATATCGGACGATGAATGAAATGATGTTCAAATAAGTTCAGGGTATATAGAGCTTAGTGTTACCAGACGTTCATCTTTCAGGTTAAGAGAAAACCTCCAACGTTAAGTCATATCGGATGATGAATGTAATGATGCTCAAATGAGTACAGGGTACATAGAGCTTAGTGTTACCAGACGTTCATCTTTCAGGTAAAGAGAAAACGTCCAACGTTAAGTCATATCGGACGATGAATGAAATGATGTTCAAATAAGTACAGGGTACATAGAGCTTAGAGTTACCAGACGTTCATCTTTCAGGTTAAGAGAAAACCTCCAACGTTAAGTCATATCGGACGATGAATGAAATGATGTTCAAATAAGTTCAGGGTATATAGAGCTTAGTGTTACCAGACATTCATCTTTCAGGTTAAGAGAAAACCTCCAACGTTAAGTCATATCGGACGATGAATGAAATGATGTTCAAATTAGTTCAGGGTATATAGAGCTTAGTGTTACCAGACATTCATCTTTCAGGTTAAGAGAAAACCTCCAACGTTAAGTCATATCGGACGATGAATGAAATGATGTTCAAATTAGTTCAGGGTATATAGAGCTTAGTGTTACCAGACGTTCATCTTTCAGGTTAAGAGAAAACCTCCAACGTTAAGTCATATCGGACGATGAATGTAATGATGTTCAAATTAGTTCAGGGTATATAGAGCTTAGTGTTACCAGACATTCATCTTTCAGGTTAAGAGAAAACCTCCAACGTTAAGTCATATCGGACGATGAATGTAATGATGTTCAAATTAGTTCAGGGTATATAGAGCTTAGAGTTACCAGACATTCATCTTTCAGGTTAAGAGAAAACCTCCAACGTTAAGTCATATCGGACGATGAATGAAATGATGTTCAAATTAGTTCAGGGTATATAGAGCTTAGTGTTACCAGACGTTCATCTTTCAGGTTAAGAGAAAACCTCCAACGTTAAGTCATATCGGACGATGAATGTAATGATGCTCAAATGAGTACAGGGTACATAGAGCATAGAGTTACCAGACGTTCATCTTTCAGGTTAAGAGAAAACCTCCAACGTTAAGTCATATCGGACGATGAATGAAATGATGTTCAAATGAGTACAGGGTACATAGAGCTTAGTGTTACCAGACGTTCATCTTTCAGGTTAAGGGAAAACCTCCAATGTTAAGTCATATCGGACGATGAATGAAATGATGTTCAAATGAGTACAATGTACATAGAGCTTAGTGTTACCAGACGTTCATCTTTCAGGATAAGGGAAAACCTCCAACGTTAAGTCATATCGGACGATGAATGAAATGATGTTCAAATGAGTACAATGTACATAGAGCTTAGAGTTACCAGACGTTCATCTTTCAGGATAAGGGAAACCTCCAACGTTAAGTCATATCGGACGATGAATAAATGATGTTCAAATGAGTACAGGGTACATAGAGCTTAGAGTTACCACATATTCATCTTTCAGGTTAAGATGAAACCTCCAACGTTAAGTCATATCGGTCGGTGAACGAAATGATGTTCAAATGAGTACAAGGTACATAGAGCTTAGAGCTACCAGATATTCATCTTTTAGGATAAGGGAAATGTTCCAATTTTAACTCATATCACAGGATGAGTGAAATGATGTGTAAATGAGTACAAGGTACATAGAGCTTAACAGAAAATTCCAGTGTAACACAACAGATTTTGCATTTGCTAAATTTTACCTAAATATTTATTGATGGAGATAATTAGAACATAAATGAGATTCTATAACTGGCTAAATTGAAATTTGTGTTTGTCATTCGCACGTCGTTTTAGGTGTATTGCTGCATATGACAAAGCCATGACAAATATTGTTTCCTTCTGTCACACCCTATTGTGGTATTGGGGGCGTAGCGAGGGTTAGGGGCGTTCTACCGAAACAGGCCATTAGTATGTCAACGTGGACTAGAGAAGGGCGTTAATTCAGCGGAAACGTTAAATACAGGTAAATACTGGACAACGCCATGTAAAGGGCAGCCGCTATCTATAATGTAAGGTATTTGTAGAAATATTGTGGCGCAGCTGCAAAGAGCGCGCTCGCATAGCGGCAAACTTACGAGTACTATGGTTAGTTAACTAGAAGTTTCTTGAAGTTTCTGTATCTCAAACATTCTGGAAGTGAAGAAAACCAAGCTCGACTTTTTTAAAATAGACACTTGGCACTTGGGAAGCCTTGATTAATGATGCTCGAAGTGAAAGCTTCTTAGAGTTGCTTTATTGCTTGATTTGCAACTTTGGTTTACCGAATTTTTTGTGTGTGAGTGGTACAGTCTCTAAGAAGTCTCTTCTGATATATCATCGCTGGAGGACGCAAAGTACGAGGGTGGGTAAAAAAGTGATGCTTTCTCTTTTTTATTCTCCTTTAACTGCCAAGAAAATTGAATCCAATTTACATAGCTTGAAAACTACATTGACGATTAATTTATCTCTATTAGATATAATCTCCGTCCTTTTCCACAGTTTTGCTCCACCTTTTAACTAGGGCATGTATTCCAGTGTGGTAAAACACACGGTCTTGCTTCCTAAACAATTGACGCACGGACGTTTTCACAGCCTCCTCATCTTCAAAATGAATCCCACGATGAGCTTCCTTTAGTGGCCCGAACAGATGGAAGTCTGATGGTGCCAGATCAGTGAGGTAAGACTTGCCATCCCAATTTCTCAATTTCTGCAGTGGTGTAACGGCTGGTGTGTGGTCTTGCATTGTCATGCAAATGAAGAACATCCGCGATAGTTTTTGTTGGGCGAACTCGGCGAAGACGTGCTTTCAGCTTTTTGAGAGTTTTGACGTATTGGATAGAACTTATTGTGCATCCCTGCTTCAAAATATCAATCATAAGCACACCCTCTGCATTACAAAACACTGTCGCCATAACTTTCCCTGTCGACTGCTGAGTTTTATATATATTTTTCTTCGGCGACGTTGTGTGACGCCATTCCATTGACTGCCTCTTTGATTCAGGTTAAAAAAATTGAACTCACGTTTTGTCTCCAGTAATAATTTTTTTTTCAGAATCTCCTGTCCCTCTAAATTGTAGCGCTACAAGTGTTCAGAGGCTATTGTTTTCCTTGTTTCTTTGCTTTGGGTGGTTAACATTCTTGGTACCCAAAGTGAACAGACTTTTGAGTAACCCAGTTGTTGAATAATCGTCATCACATTGCCTTTGCTGAGGGAGGTAATGCGACACAATTCACCTGTTGTTACCCGGCGATCACCACGAATGATGTCATCGACTCGCTGAACGTTATCACCGGCCTGCCATTTCGCTTTTCATCTGCCAATGGTGTTTGCCCTTCAGCTTCGTTACAGCGACGAATCCATCGTCTAACAGAGCTGACGTCCACCGTTGGATCACCATACACATTTTTTAGCCTTTCGTGAATGCGAATTGGCGTTTCATCTTCCGCACTCAAAACTTCAATCACAGAGCGCTGTCTAATACGAATGTCGATGTCAGCCATTTTGCAAGAGGATGCAGTGCTGCCACCTGTTGGCTTAGGAAGTTACTACTGCAGGGGATTGGAGAAGAAGGTTTGAGAAATTGCGCGAAATTCAATTTTTTACATAACCTACTTATTTAAGGAAAAGGTAGGAGGCATTTTTAAAAATGGCGGCTATGACAAGCCATGAAAAATGATGAAAATATTCACATCTGTATAATTTCAGTCCTTTTTGTATGTGTGTTTTGTTGACCAATTAAGTGGTAGTTGTTTTTATATTGTGCTCCACATTTTAAATACATAATGATTTGAGGTTTACTTAAGCAGTTGTAGAAGCAATAAATTGCATAAGAAAAATAATTTTTTCAAATGCTGCAATTAACACTCACTTTTATTTTTATGTACCTATCTAATGCTTGCAGTTTCTGGATGACTACATAGTAGTTAATATTACTAAACTGTTTTACCTAATAGCAGTCATTCCTCTCAAACTGCTTATTGATATGGTATAGTGTAATACTGTGATTACATTGATTTAATTGTTTTTGTACTTTTATTTGTGTATTTCATTACATGTTTGAGGTTCTTTCTCAAAGATTTTTCCTTAACCTTAAGTAAATGTCAGGTAATACCTTGGACAAGTAATTTCATTAAGATTGAAACATGTATTATGGTTAATACATAGCTAATGTCTTATGCTAAACTTTCCATGTAATACAATGAATTATCATGTTAAATGTCAAATTTAGTTGTTATTCTAATGAGCCAGAATAATTAAAGGAAGCAGTAACTCTCAAAGCAATGTTATTATTCAAATTTTCCTGTCAAATACCACATCAAATTGTTAATTCCCTGAAGGTTTTTAAAGATTGAGGTAATTGAAGTAGAAAATAGTCCACAGTTGCCATGGAGAAATATCACTGAAAGACTCAGCTGATTGTATGTTCTGATATTGCATTGCTACAAATTATATAAGATAATTATGTGAGCTTTTAGAAAATGCAATAACTTTGGAACTGCAGTCACAACTCTCAAAGTTCAGGTAATTATATTTGTGTGTCATCTGTAGCAATTCGGTATAGGAACATAATCACGAGCTGATAGCTAAGCAAGTATGAAAAATACAGCTATAACATTTCGGTAACGTAAAATACTTGGGCGCACGGTTTTTCATAATTTAGTTTGCCAGCCGAACATAGGGGCGCTGTGATCACCTCGTGTTGCCAAAGATTAACATCCAGAGGTCCAGAGGTAGTCCTAGTCGGGCGGGGCTATTTTTCCTTTTCCCCGTCCGTGTGTCTTATGTCGCAGTACCTAGCCGCTTTGCGGCTTAACCTGCGAAATGAGCTAGTAATTGGTTTCATGTTCTGCTGGGGTGTTTGAATTTGTTTGGAATTTGGAATGGGATGCCCTTGTTTAAGTCTCATAGGCAGCTGCACTTAAGCGTTCTCCCATTTTGGGAGGCAGGATTTAATTTTTTGCTCCGTTTTGTTTACGGGTTGTATATCGCTTGATCCATCAGGCGTAAAAATTGGTCCTAGAGACATCTGGGGCTTCTCTTGGGTTAACCAAGGGGCCTCAAGTCGTCTCTTGGTAGTCTGAAGGACCGCAAGCTTCTTTGATCCCTCTGGTCATACCTGTCCATGGAGTTCACTAAAGGGTTGGGGTGAATTTGGATTTTGTCGTACATTGATCGTGCCCTCTCGTGGATGACATCGACAATGTACGGATTCTGGGAGTGCTCATGTAGGATATGAGCAGGGAAACTCCAGTATGTATCGTATATGATACGAAATGCCTTGTTCTCACAGCCGTACAGAATCATAGGCGGAATGATCGCCCAATACAGCTGGAGTTTGAGTCGGATGGTCATTGTTGTTCGGAAAATAGGGTAGAGGCTCCGGAGTGCGACGTACCCCAGCTGGACCTTGCCCTTGACGTGCGGAACGTAAGTTAACTTACGGTCCAACGTCACTCCGAAATACTTCGCCGTTTGCACCCATGGGATTCTACGGCGCCGTAAAACGAAGTTCCGCTGCAACCGGTTGGCTCTGGTTTTCGCCAGGAGAATTGCAGAGCTCTTACTCCGGGTTAATTGACATTCGCCAGTGGCCCGGAGCTCGGTTTGGATTTGCCAGAAGCTGTACCGTGTGTTCCTATTTACTGCGAAGAGATTAACATGGGAGGTTCACTTCTAATAAATATATGTTCTGTAAAACTTTGAGTGTTTAGTTTTATATTTAGTTAATTGCCCGTTCATTAACACTTCATGTTTATTTTTCATCTTCTAAACCTTCCTTGAACATAAACAGATATTTTAAAACCAAAATTAGGCAAATCAGTTCGGCCTTTCTCTATTTTTATATAGATTTGTTGTAGAAAAAAATAAGACATATACAATTATATCCCCTTAGCTAGAAGGGGTCTAACACTGGATCTCAAACTAAGAAATGAATTAAATTCCTGAACGGGCTTGCAAGAAATTTCTAAGAAAATAATCTTTATATTGTTTTCATAAAATGTTCAGGCGGGGTATTTGTTTCCAGTTGATCTTATGAAGTCGTAGCTGGGATACCAGACAATGCAAATACCTTCACTTTCGGCCGTAGCCAATATCGTGAGCGTTAACGTCTGGACTGTTGACAAGCAAAACTTTACGGAAGGGTCAATACATTATTCTTCTCACGTAACTGGCCCCTTTCTCCTAGTCAGATATTCATAGGGCGTTATACGCCAGGAAAAAGTACAAGAAAACAAAGCTCCAAGGAGCAGAATACAAGCCTAGGTACTACAAGAAGTAGCAGGATGGTTTATTTATTTATTTATTCAGCCAAAACTCGAAGTCTCTGTAGTAAGTAAAACTGGTCCTCGGACTTGAAGTTATCTTTAATCAATTACGAGGGATGTTCAATAAAACACGATCATAGTGTTTTACGGTCATAATTTTTCACACTAAACATGCGACAACTCGTGCAATGGCTTAAGAGGTGAATTTAGTGGCCAGGTAAACAGATGTTGTGATGTCTGTCGCAAATTATGTATGGTTTACTCATATGTTAAAAGATGCCACAGCGAGAAAGAGGAAAATGGCAGCATATTGCTAAATCACATATCGTAGACAAAAACAGTTTGGCGTTTTTAAAATAATGTGTAAAATAAAGCCTAAAATGCACTTAATGATTCAAAGGGAAATGGGTGAAACTGATGTTTTGAAAATAAAATTACTGCAAAACAAATATGTAAACCTTAAACACAAATTACACTGATCGACAAGGTTTCTTTCACAAGAGATCTGAATAGTGAATCTATTCTCTGTTTCATATAACCTTGCCCGGCTGAAATGTATCACTCCGCGTTCAACAACCCTCCCCCTCGCCCTAATTGGCTAATGCTTTCGCGTCATACGCCATAGGCGGTGCCTTCCCGTCACATTTAAAACTGCAGTAAACGTCAAATGCCAGGAGATAGCTAAAATCATGCAAATAAGTATATGAAGGCATGCAAAAATACAAGTTTATAATGAAACAGAACTCACGCGTTATGGAGAATCTGGTAATGGAGTAATCCCCTCCATCTCGGATTCGGATTCTGATTTTGCAGTAACAGTTTCGCTGTTTCATTTACAACAGACAAAATTTTATTTATGTTAGGGAGTTCGTTTCTAAAGAAAAAACTATGCACATGACGACGTACAGCAGTTTTAACGAACTCATCGCATTCTCCGAGCACGCGCTTTTCTTTATTCCTGCGTTTGCCTGGAGTGGTAAGTTTTCCTGTTTTCTCAACTTCACGTCGCGATGTTCCTATGGACCTAACACTCACACCTGTAAGTTTGGAGCACAACTGTTCGACTTCCCTCACTAACAAAGACGGATTCTTCTCTGTGAGTGCATTAAACACATGCAACACAATTCTTTTTTCACCGCTTTGTAATGGCTTACCCTTACGATGCTTCAGCGAAAAACTGGCGGTAGACGCTGCCATTATATATATAATAAGTACATGCGCAATAAACGATGGATAAAATAACGTATCTCTCAAACGCGCACAGTACACCTTCTAATGACTATACATGACTAATCCAGTTCAGAACAAGGTCAGTGATAAAACTCATATAAACAAATATAAACAAATATATGTAATTCACTACCGCTAAAGCACGTGCTCTTGTGTAATCAGAAAGGCAGGCCTAGATGCAAAGGAACTTCCTCTTTACTTTGTTTAAGAATTAACATGCATTTCAGATAAATTAACTCTGTTGCGTAATATATTTAATTGAAACAGTTATGAAAGTAAATATTTGACAATTCTCTTTCAACATATAAAAGACATGTCACCATGTTAAATAACGAACTAATTTTTACCGCAAAACAGTCTCTACCAAACAGCAGCCAATGAGAGGAGATGAGGTCACGTGACCGTTAAGAGATTACCGGGCAAGCTTACGTGAAACAAGGTATAGTGGCATTTTCCATCCTGAATTCAGATATGTAGTCAGAATTTTCCCATCAGGCATAGTTTTTCTGTAAAATCTACTTTTCAAAATATGATTTTAGCGTTTTCTTTGACCTGTCATAGGAACCGTTACCTCATATGTAGCTATTTTATTCAAGCTTTATTATTGAAATTATTTGCAATGTCATGCTGAAGCGCAATAGAACATGACTGTGCAGGTTCATTGTTGTTCATTGTTGTTGTTTAGACATGTTCATACCTGTTTGGCATTGTGATGTGTCAGTATTGAGCTGACTGTGAGATTATTGAGTAGTGAAATATTTCCTTCCTTTCTGTTTAGAAGTGTCTTGTTTATGTTGTGCATGTTGTATTTCTGTGCTTTATTTTTTCATCATGCCAAGAAATTGTGTAAATCATGCAGATAATTTCTGCTATAGTTGTGGTGAAATTTGACTCCACTTGTAAAGAAGTGTTATAAACTTTACTTTGGCTGTCAAGTTGGTGATTTTGATAAGAGCTGGGCCCCAAATACATGCTGTATTTCGTGTGTTAGACTGCTGGCTGGGTGGAAAAATTATTATATTCTGTTAGCTTAATGTGAAACAAACACGCCGTAGTAGTTTCATTGTTGGTACTTCCGGTTCCCGCCTGTGAGAACCAGGCAAGTTCAGACATGTTCAGTATCGGCTAACGCTGCAATGGAGATAACATACAGTTAAAGTTGATGTTAGAGGAAGATCCGGAGTTTCTTTCAAACGTTATCACTTCTGATGAAACTTGGGTACGTCATTTTGATCCTGAGAGCAAACAGCAAAGCTCATTGTGGAAATCTCCTTCATCACCAACCCCCCAAAAATAGCAAAAGTGGTTGCTTCTGCTGGGAAAGTTATGGTCACCTCATTCTTTGATATTCATGAAATGGTTTATCAGCATGTTGTACCTGCACACACATCAGTAACTGGACAATACTACAGGGATGTTGAGTCGTTGAGTCCAGAGGGTCTACTCTCATAAGTGCTGGACCCGTCGGACCAAGACCTGGACCTCTTAAATCCAGGGAGTTATCCGACCTGTCCCAAAGGACGCTCGGCGTCCTCCGTGAGGCTTTCCATAGGACAAGACCTGGGTGACAAACAAGGCCCCCCATCTGGTCCAAGGACTCAAGACGGGATGGAAGTGGATATGCCACTTACGCGCGCCAACACCAAAGGTGAAGACTACCGATATGACCTCGGTGAGGCCGCCTGGCGATCTAGCACACCTTCTACTAGCGGTGCAGGCTAGTAGCCGGGAGAATTAATGGCTTCCCTCAACCCCGTCCGAAGACGTACCCGATTCCCACGGGTATCGGGAACACACTGCCTCCTCGAGACCAACCCAATCCGAACAACTCCCGGAGGGAGGGGCTCAGATGTTCCGCCCGAGGTTCCTCTAGTAACGTCAGAGGTACCACGAGTGCAAAGGGTCCGCAACGCCCGCACCACGGCAGCTAAAGTGGACGGTTTCCTTCCCCTACGGGAACTACAGGGATGTCCTGAAAAAATTGCAAGTCCATATCAGGCGCAGAAGACCACATTTCCGTGAAGCAGGCTGGATGCTGCACCATGATAATGCGCGGCCGCATATTGTCAGTGTTGTTGAGTATCTTGCAAAACTCAACGTGAGGTGCATTCCTCAACCTCCCTATAGTTCGGATTTAGTCCCATGTGACTTTTTTCTGTTCCCTAACTTGAAGAAACGCCTTTGAGGGAGGTATTATCCATCATCAGAAGTAGTAGTGAAGGCTGCGGAGGCGGTTTTGAAGAATCTCTCAAGGATGAGTAAAGGTACGTTGTCAAAAAAAAGGTGACCATTCTTTATTGAACAGCCCTAGAGTACATACCAAGTTATTGGAGATACTCTCGGTATACAAGCCAGCATTTCTATTATCAGCATTTTCTATCATCACCCCTTTTGAAATTTTCTGTTGCAAAATCGTCGCCATCACTTTTCCAGCCGACAGAACAGCTTTGTCGTCTTTGAGGCAGATTTCAGGAAGTATTTCGTTGTTTTGATTGTTGCTTGGTTTCCGGAGAATCCAAGTCTCATCGACGTGACAGCTCAACCGCAAAAGGTCCTTCGGATTTCGCTTGAACAGCTTCAAATTTGAAAGCCGCAAGCGCTTGTTGTCCACAGTGAGAAAACGAGGCACACATGGACCGACAGTTTTCTCATCTCCAACTTATCGTACAAAATATGAATTGCCATTATCATCGATACACCTCCGACCTCTACCACTTGGTGAACTTACGTACTGCGGTCAGCGAGAATCATAACTTGGACTATTTCAATTACTTTCTGGTAACCACATCTGCAAGGTGTGCTGGGTGTTCCTTACCAAAAACGAATGTTCGACTTGGAGAGAGGATTCGTCCCCTTCAGCTGCCGTGGTGCGGGCGCTGCGGACTCTTAGAACTCATGGTACCTCTGACGTTACCAGAAGAACCTCGGGCCGAACATTCGAGCCCCTCCCGTTGGGGAGCTGTTCGGATTGGGTTGGGCTCGAGGGAGCAGAATGTTCCCGTTACCCGCGGGAGATTGGGTACCTCCAAACAGACCTCGGCCACCCGCAGGGGGCAGAGGGTAGCATAAAAGGTCCCGGGTTCCCGCCTGCAGAGCTAGTAGAAGGTGTGCTAGATCACAAGGTGGCCCCACCGAGGTTATTCGGTAGTCTTCCCTGCGAGGTTGACGCGCGTAATTGGCGTATTCACTTCCACCCATCTTGAGATTGGGGGGGGGGTGCTTTTTAGACTCAAAGTTTTGCCCCAAGGAAACAACCCCGGAGCTTTCCATCGCTCCTGGGTTGATAGAGGCCGGGGCTCTGGACTTTAGTGTAGACCTCGTTGTAACTAGCTGTTTGACACGTCTAAATTTTCCATACCATCATCTAACTGCTGTCTTAGAAAGCTCTCTATAAACAGTTTTTACCTTCTCGCAATTTTGCTCATCTAAAAGTAAAAGCTAATCACTGAACGACACTGCAGTTCCTTTATTTTGGCAAACACTTGAACAACTTATTAAAATGTCTGTAAAATCCAAACTCATTTACGGAGCATCACCAAATTTGTTTTAACAACGTATAACAAATGACAATAGATACATGATGGCATTACAAAATTCCCTAGCAACACTATATATTTTGAAACAAGGGTATTTATTAAACTACCCTCGTAGGGGAAGTGAGGGTATAAATATCAATTTTTACTTACTGCATTATTAATGGTAAAACATTGGTGATATATGTTCCTTGATACGTAAAAGAACATCTTGGTTGTCTCAGAAATAGCTTGCGTGGATTATTAAGCCTCTCTTATACGAGAAATCTTGAAAACATTTTCTCTGTTTTGACAGTTTAGTTGATAATACTTGTGTAGGAAGCTCCTTCAAGCAGATCGTGATGCAACAGCGTTCTGTTATCTTGACAAAGATCTCATGTGCGTCACACAAGTGTCACCTACCCACTCTATCTTACTGCAAATGGAAAAGTCTCGAGGAAAAGAGGAATTGTGCAAAGAAAATCGAACAAGTGACGCCCTTTGCCTTTAAAGGGACCCGTGTTGGTTACTTTTCCAATCTGCTAAATGCTTATGTTTGGATACATGGATTTAGGGGAAGATTAAATAGTTGTATCACTTATTTTAGTAGATATGATCGGAATATGGTTACTAGACAAGACATTTATAAGCTAATAATTCATTCATAATGAAGTCGATATTCATAAATATTTCTTTTGGAGTAAAAGTAAACAGATTTGTAATTTCTAAATAAAAAGGAAGACCTTGCAAATGACAGCCTTATAAAAGACTTATTTGATGTAAATTATGCTTTAACGGGATCTATGTTTTCTGAACGTTAATATTTGGTCTATCGTTTAAGGTTCAGGAGAAATTATGGAGGGTATTATCTCCAACGTCACTTATTTCTGTTTGAATGGATTTCTTGAGAACATCAATTGTCCGTGGCCTATTCTATTTTCAGATACCCCCCACAAGAAGTGAGGTTAGGTCAGGAGATCTGGAGAGGCCACAGACCTTTTGAGATTCTCCGATTATCAAAGATGATCACCGTAATAGTTTCATAATCATTGAATTTATAGTTTCATTGTTGGTACTCCTGGTTCCCGCCTGTGAGAACCAGGCAAGTTCAGATATGTTCAGTATCACCTACCGCTGCAATGGAGCGAGGAACAGTATGCGGCTTTGAAATTCTGCTTTCGTCTCAACAAATCTTCAGCTGAGGCCTATACAATGTTACAGGAGGCCTATGGAGAGTCTGTTCTTTCCTACAGCACAGCTCGAAGGTGGTTTAAAATGTTTAAAGATGGGAGACAATCAATTTCATAGGAAGGTGGACCTGGTGCTCCAGTTACTGCTCTTACGGAAGAAAACATCAACACTACTGCTGCCTTTGTGAGAGAGGATCGACGGATTTCCTTAAGATCACTTTCTGAAATATTAAACATTTCATTGGGTGCCACCCACACGTTGCTGACAGAAACATTACACATGAGACGTGTTTGTGCGCGATGGGTTCCAAGACTGTTGATTCCCGAAAAAAAAAGGACATTCGTATGCAGGTCTGCATGCAGTTAAAGTTGATGTTACAGGAAGATCTGGAGTTTCTTTCAAACGTAATCACTGCTGATGAAACTTGGCTACATCTTTTGTATCCTGAGAGCAAACAGCAAAGAGCAGTGTGGAAATCTCCTTCATCACCAACCCCCAAAAGAGCAAAAGTGGTTGTTTCTGCTGGGAAAGTTACGGTCATCTCATTCTTTGATATTCATGGAATGGTTTATCGGCAAGTTGTACCTGCACACACTTCAGTAACAGGACAATACTACAGGGATATCCTGAAAACATTGCAAGTCCATATCAGGCGGAAGAGACCATATTTCCGTGAAGTATGCTGGATGCTGCAGCACGATAATGCGCGGCCGTATATTGCCAATGTTGTTGCTGAATATCTTGCGAAAATCAACGTGAAGTGCATCCCTCACTCTCCGTCTAGTCCGGATTTAGCCCCATGTGACTTTTTTCTATTCCCTAACAGGAGGAAAGTCCTTCGTGGGAGGCATTATCTATCATCAGAAGCAGTGTTGAAGGCTGTGGAGGCGAGTTTGAAGGATATCTCATAAAATGGTTTCCAGCATGTCTTTAAACACTGGCAGAAACGCTGGGACAAGTGCATCGCATTCAGGGGAGACTTTTTTGAGAATGACCATCAAAATTATGAGGATGAGTGAAGGTACTTTGACAAAAAATGTGATCATTATTTATTGAACAGCCCTCGTAAAAATTTTTTAAGTAGTAGTGCAAATTACCAAAAATTTAGAAGAACACAGGCTACATCGAATTATGATAAGAGTGAATGTATAGTGTTTAACGTCCACTTTTACTACATATCGCACCGCAGGAGATGATATATGAGATGAAAATGGAGCACCGGTGGAATGAGATAGTGTGGGAAACCGGAGATCTCGGAGAAAACCCGCCCCAGCGCCGTGTTTTCCACCATAAATTTCACTTTTCGGTCACCTGGGATCAAACCTGGGTCGCCTTGGTGAGAGCCAAGCGGTCTAACCAATGAGCCACGGCACGGCCAATTATGATAAGACTTGAAGATGTTCTCACCTATGGAAAGTCCTGAAGTTTGTTCTCCGTTTACGCTATCATGGATTGCGAATTTATTTATTTTGTTAATGTTCACGTAATGCTGGTGTTCCGCTACAAAACAGCCCTTTATGTTGCTTCTCTCCACGATATTGTGGATACTTTATCACCATACGTTGACAACAATTCATACCTGAAAGCACGTAACGGCGATATTAAAATCTAAGGCTGAAAAAGAGATGTTCGGATTGCATATGGAATATAAAAATAGAAAAGCAAAGTGCTATGCCTCTTCTCTCTGAATGTTTGGCATAATACTTCAATCTGGTTGTCTCTGCGTCATATTGTATGCATTTATACATTTAATGTGCCAGCAGCAGCGGAGGCAAAGAGGTCAAACGTGCACCGTAACAATACAGATGGATCTTCCCCGAGCCATAGAGAAAAAGAAGGCACTTCATGGCGAACGTATAATATTCAGGCTTGCCACATGTCAAAGGGGAGATATATACCATCAGGATAAAAACAGGACGTGAGAAGGAATAAACGTCCCAAATCATGCAACACATAGACATCACACCATGCAACACGAACGGAGGCATCTGCATCAATATTCCAACAATGCTCTTTTCCCCCCGCGCGAGCGGAATCCAGAGAAATCCCGACGAAACGAGAGTCATGCCATAACGAAAGAAATAAGGAGAGAAAGATTTTCTTGCAGGAATAACGAAGACGTCAGAAAATGGGAGGGGTGCACGAGGCGAGACCATCCATTTCCTGTTGGTGGAGGGAAATTTACTTTTTTGTTTCCCTAGGGGTGTTGACCGACATGTACCATCTTATTATTGTGTCGGCCTTTCTTGGGATATCTACTGGCCTTTCACGGTAGAGAATAGTCTTCAATTGTCAGTTATGAGAATATGGAAAACAAAAACTTGAAACACGTTTCTGATAGTATTCACCTTTACTGGCGGTGTAGCGGTTACAGGTACTTCTCACACTTCAACTTTTAGTTATAAGTTATACATAGCTCCATCTAGACGTTGCGGGATTAGCTCTTCAAAAGAGGAAAACATATTGTGCATGAAGTAACTATACCAGAAAAATGTTTTTTCAAGATATATTAAATTAACAGAAAAATTCTGCTATTATACCTTTATTATTGTGACAAAAACGACAGGATGGAATTTACCGTCAATCTTTCACAGTGCGATCCATCTAAACCTGAATCATTTCATAAGCTTTGAACCAATAATAGGACACACGTGAGAATATAATACACAATTGATAGATTACTTTGCACTATTTACATCTCAGAGGAAATGTTGGAGGTGTCCTCTACCAGCATCTATACATGTTTGTACTCTTCTAACCATATTCTCTGAAGTTTTACGGAGATGATATCGAATTTAGAGAGGATATTTCCAACAAGAAAGAGCAACGTGTCATGCATCCAATGACACCATGGAACTTACAATCAGCTTTTTTGATAACATTGGGCAACAATGAAAATTTTTCGGGCTTAAAATAGTGAATTTACATGTATTCCCATCTGCTGAATTCAAAACTCGCTATAAAAATGACAGACTACCTCTTATTTTGGAAGATAAAGTGACATTTTTAGAGTGAAGATTTTAAATTTGGAGGAATTCTTTTTTGTGGAGTTGGCACAGCTATCAAAATGCCGTAGATGGCAACTTTAAGCATTTGGTGACAGTGCTCCTGCAAAAATACCGTAACCTTAGATGCAACATGTCCCTTAAGATCCATTTTCTCCACTCCCACCTAGACTTTTTCCCTCCTAGTTGTGGAGCTGTTAGTGATGAACATGGGGAGAGATTCCATCAGGACATTTCTGTTACGGAACAAAGATATCAGGGCCGTTGGAATGAAGTAATGCTTGCGGATAACTGTTGGTCTATGTATAGGGATTCTGCGGAAAACCATCACAAGAGGCAAGCTAAAAGACGACGAAGTCAATAGGCCACCACATGATTCTCTTCAGATACGACTATCTGCGAAGTATTTTTCCAGCAATTTAGAACTCTTAGCGTGTAATTACCAGTTAAAACAATCAAATGCAGTTTCATTGTTGTCAGCATGTATGTAATTAAAATGCAGAGGCGGCTTCTCAATGGTGTAGCATGTTTGCGCTACAACCAAAATGCTGGGCCTCCCTTTAATGCAAGGGCATGTTCCGTTTGGAGTTCAGTTCGACGTTGTCTAGTGCAGTGGTCCTCAGCGCGCTGTATTGTTTGCAGGTGCCAAGTAGTTCACTCTCAGTTGCAATCCACTGGTATACAATGGGGAGGTATAGGCCAGGATGAACCTTAGGTGTGCCGAGGCAAGTAGTGGGAAGGGCGGGGCTTATGGTTGCATAAGGTTGGTTAACCTAGCAGCCAGAGAATAGTGAATGCCAAGCCTCCTTTTTCCAGCGCCACCTATTATTCTCATAATAAATTTTCGCATCGGTCAACTATTACCACAGATTACTATTACCTACCAGAGCATAGCCACATGTTTTGTGCCGTGTTTTGTTATCTGAGTCGTGCTTTGAGTAGTGAATAAGAGTGATTTATTTAAATACAAGTATATTGTGTTATATAAGGAGAAACAATGAATTCCATAAAATGTGTATTAGCACATCCTTTTTAAAAATGAGCTTAGAAGAAAAAACCGCAAATAAGCGACTTGGAAGTCCCACGCCAAATATAAAAATCACATAGGAAGTCAAAACAAAAACAAGATATTTGAACAGGAACTTTAACAGCAATGTATATGAGAAATATAATTTGATGTGTGGTTGTAATATTAAAAATAGCCTGTTTTGCTTTCCTTACGTTCTCTTTGGCGATGAAGATCCGTGGACAAAACATGGAGTGAATGTTTTACAGCATCTTCATGATCGCGCTAGAAACACGTAACTTAAAAACTGCACATGAAAACACAGTTTTGCTATGCTTGGTAATGTAAATATAGCAAGATGGACAGTGCATATCGGAGAACAATTGAAGAACACAACCAGAAGCCCGCCTCGGTAGCGTGGTGGAAGCGTGTCTGCCTCACGTTCAAGAGGTCCCGAGTTCGAATCTCGGTCAGGGTGAGTTACCTGGATAAGGTTTTTTCCGGGGTTTCCCCTTATCCTGAAAGAGGAATGTCGGGTAACTCTAAGCTCTATGGACCCTGGGCTCATTTGAGCATCATTTCACCCATTCCATTCATCGTCGGATATGACTTAACGTTGGAGGATGAAAATTAAAAAAAAAAAAAAAAAAAAAAAAAAAAAAAAAAAAAAAAAAACAACCAGAAAGTGGCTCAAGATAGGTATGTATTAAACATTATTGCTAACTGCATTAGGTTTTGTGGAACCTTTGAGTTAGCTATACGAGGACACAAAGAGTCAGCTACGTCAAGCAATCCTGGTATTTTTCGAGGACTGATAAACTTCAGTGCAGAGCTAGACTGTGTTCCGAAAAACCTATCTGGAGAATGCTACAGTGTTTAAGGGGACCTCCAAGACAATCCAGAACGAAATCTTGCAATGTACACTTGAAGTCTGCCATGAAGAGATATCAAGTCCATTTTTAGCTGCATAAATAGAAGTGTGTTATGCTCTAGAGTGTTTCTGAAATACGTATGTTGTGTTATACGCTGTGAATTACCGTTAACTTGTGTATACAGCAGTCTATAGTGGTAGGCTTAAACAACCGTTTGTTACTTTAAAAAAATTAAATTGCATGGATAAATTTGTGAACCACCGATTTTCAGAGCCACCAGCCGCCCCTGTTAAAATGTATGCTTTTCTTTCAATCCGTTAATATGTAATACTTCCACCTTGAGTATATATCATAGAAAATAGGGCTAATAAAAACTTTTCATTGTCATATTTGTTTTTCTCAACCCAAAATTAGAAGAAATTGCCTCATGAAGTGCTCAAAACATTCAAAAATTATTTTTTGTTGCCCAGTGTAATCGAATGATCTCAAAAGGTCTGTGACCCCCCCCCCCCCAAATCCCCTGACCTAACCACGCCAGATTTTTTCCTGTTGGGGTATTTAAATTACAGTGTACAAGAATAGGCCACGGACAATTGATGTTCTCAAGGAATCCATTCGAACCGAAATAAGTAACATTGGCGAGGATACTCTCCGTAAAACTTCAGAGAATATGATGAGACGAATATAAACAAAGTAACTTGGTTCTAGGAATTTGTTGGTGGTAGCTGTTGAACTCCTATGCACAACATAGTAGAATCTGGTGTATATGAATTATTCAAAAAAATATTTGAATTTTAAAGCCAATCAGCTCTTGGATAAATTACGTGGGGGTACGCCTTTTTTATTTAATTTTTTATTTACTTTTTATGTTTGGTACTTAAACATATGAAATTTCTCTTTTGGTTTAGCTCCTTTTTTACGAGACATGTTTTTTAAGTCAGTACCGTTTTGGAATTAAAAAAAGACGTGCACAGATACCGCAATAATTTTGTTTTTACATGAAAGCCTGTACCTTAATCTACTTTTCTACATAATTTCCGTGTATATTGAGGCACTTGTCATAACGTGGCACCAGTTTTTGAATACCCTCCTCATAAAATGCTGCCGCCTGACGTGTTAACCACTGTATCACAACTGTTTTGACTTCGTTATCGTCTTGAAGACGCTGACCGCCCAGATGTTTCTTCAAGTGCAGGAACAAATGGCAGTCGCTGGGCGCCAGATCAGGGCTGTATGGAGGATGATCTAGAGTTTCCCATTGAAAAAATTTGATGAGATCTTTGGTCCGATTAGCCACATGTGGACGGGCATTGTCATGCAGCAAAACGATACCCTTACTCAACTTGCCACGTCTTTTGTTCAGAATTGCACGGCGCAGATTGTTCAATGTCTCACAATAAGACGCTGCATTGATTGTCTCATTACGAGGCAGAAACTCCACTAGCAATACTCCTTTTCTGTCTCAAAAAACTGTGCACATGATTTTCCGGGCAGATATTGTTTGCTTAAACTTCACTTTTGTGGGTGATGATGAATGTCGCCATTCCATTGATTGCTGTTTCGATTCTGGTGTGACGTAGGCCACCCATGTTTCGTCACCAGTTACAATTTGGTCTAAAAATCTTCTGCTTCATTGTGGTACCGCTCAAGGAAAGTCAATGCACTGCCTAAACGTTGGGTTTTGTGCAAATCCGTCAACATTTTCGGAACCCAACGTGAACACAATTTCCGGTACTTCAAGTTCTCGGTCACAATGCGATACAAAACACTACGAGAATATTGAGGAAAATAGTCGCACAATGATGAAATTGTAAAGGGTCGGTTTTCTCTCACCTTTTCGCCCACTTTCTGCACCAAATCTTCAGTAACGGCCGAAGGACGCCCACTCCGTTCTTCATCATGCACATTTGTGCGGCCATCTTAAATGCTCTCACCCATTTCCTTACCATTCCATCACTCATAATGTTTTGTCCGTAAACTTCACAGATCTCAGGATGAATATCGATCGGTTTTACGCCTTTAGCATTAAGAAATCGTATAACAGTCCGTACTTCACAATCGTCGGGACTCACAGTTGTCGGAGGCGTCTCTAACACTCAGTATCCAACGTATACAATGAAGAATCAGACTGTAATGGCGTCAGTGCATAGACAAGAGGTGTAGGTAACCAGCACGCATGCGCGGAACGCCGACCACAGCGCTGCGGCGGCGGAATCGCAAAACAGTACTGACTTAAAAAACATCCCTAGTACATCAAATGGTTTTTCCTTCTTTTTTCTCTTGATTTTTACACTGTTCTATTTTTTAACTTAACTCTTTGTATAAGTGTCTTAAGTAATCATTTTAAATATCTCTAATGATAGAAAGATTATTGAACAAGTGTATCCTAAGCTTTAAATTTTTTATTTGTTTTTATTTTATTTTTTATGCTTTTTATGCTTTTTATTTTGTTTAATGAAGGGAACGTGCACAGGGTAAGTCGGTTATAAAATTTCTGGTTTTATTGGCTTTTTCTGTGGGATAATAGGAACGGCCCTATTTGCTTAAATGGTTATTAGATTTGCATTTGTTCCAAGTGATAAATGTATGGCTGCAGAGAACGCAAGGTTTTCTTCCGTATATAGGTCCATCTCTGCTCCTTTAAAATATACGTAAGTGCTTTCCTAGCACAGTGTCTCCTCGCCTTACTTTCAGCAGCCAATGTAGTGTACCAGCAATTTAGCTCTGGTGTTAGATGGGGTGCCCCGAAAACAGGGGGATACCGAAATAGCCTAAAAGGGTGTTTAGTAGGGTCATAATCTTCTACAGATCTAACCAGGGCACTTCTATTTTGAGATAATTTGGCGTAGAATTTTCTAGATCGGTGCCTAATTTCATCCTCCAAGTATGGAAAGAGAGACTATAGAATAGGTGGACCAAAGTCCTCTACTCTATGAACGCTGAAGCAGCTAAATGCGCGCTTACCCCAGATCTCGCAGGCACACAACCCCAACAGACCACGAGCGCTCGGAAGATGTAACATTGAGGGAGGCGATAGCCCCCTGCACCCGCGCCGAGAGGTCCCCGATGTGGTCTCTCTATCCAGCTTAACGTCCAGGTATTGAATGGAATTTGTCTACCCGATCCTTCCTCTCCGATAGTGCGGGGGTATGTCGCTTTATGAAGAGTGTGACGTGGCCATTGTCCGGATTAATGGACGTCCGCCAACGCCGGCGCCACTATTGTGTGAGACGGAGGTGCTTTTGTATTGGTTCAAGGTTCTGAGAATGTGTTTGTCTTATCATTTTGGTGCCATTATTAGATTATATACTTATACTTTCTTCAGATGTAAGGTCGTTATTCATTTTTATTTATTCGCCATAGAAACAAAATGGAATATTAAAGTCTCACATGGCAACCATCTGTTTTCTTTTATTAGCTCCTCAGCTGCTGTTCTTATCATCCTCTCTTCTATATTTGGAGGGAAATATTTCCTAGAAACCTCAATAAGAGTACTGAGGTACCTTTATCTGCCGTAAATCTACGCAAGGAAACCAATGGCTTTACCTTTCCTCCGAAGCTTTGCCTTTAGTGACGGGAGTAAATCAAGTCACAGGGTGCAATGTCGGGGCTATAAGGTAGATGTGGTATAGAGGTAATGTTGAATTGGGTCAGAAACTGTATGACTTGATTTGTGACATGAGGCCGTGCATTGTCATGATAAAGTCGTCACACAGTACAAGAAAGCTCTGGTCGTTTCTTTGCAATGTGCTTCCTCAGTGTAGCCAATAATGACGTGTAGTATGCTGCTGTAACAGTAGTGCGAGGGGGAACTGCATGCGACGTGAGGTCGTGCATTGTCATGATGAAGTCGCCACCCAGTCCGAGAAAGCTCTGGTCGTTTCTTTGTAATGTGCTTCCTCAGTGTAGCCAATACTGACGTGTAGTATGCTGATGTAACAGTAGTGTGAGGGGGAACTGCATGTGACGTGAGGTCGTGCATTATCATGATGAAGTCGCCACCCAGTCCGAGAAAGCTCTGGTCGTTTCTTTGTAATGTGCTTCCTCAGTGTAGCCAATACTGACGTGTAGTATGCTGATGTAACAGTAGTGTGAGGGGGAACTGCATGTGACGTGAGGTCGTGCATTATCATGATGAAGTCGCCACCCAGTCCGAGAAAGCTCTGGTCGTTTCTTTGTAATGTGCTTCCTCAGTGTAGCCAATACTGACGTGTAGTATGCTGCTGTAACAGAAGTGTGAGGGGGAACTGCATGTGGCGTGAGGCCGTGCATTGTTATGATGAAGTCGTCACCCAGTCCGAGAAAGCTGTGGTCGTTTCTTTGCAATGTGCTTCCTCAGTGTAGCCAATACTGACGTGTAGTGTGCTGCTGTAACAGTAGTGTGAGGGGGAACTGCATGTGGCGTGAGGCTGTGCATTGTCATGACGAAGTCGTCACCCAGTCCGAGAAAGCTCTGGTCGTTTCTTTGTAAGGTGCTTCCTCAGTGTAGCCAATACTGACGTGTAGTACGCTGCTGTAACAGTAGTGTGAGGGGGAACTGCATGCGGCGTGAGGTCGTGCATTGTCATGATGAAGTCGCCACCCAGTCCGAGAAAGCTCTGGTCGTTTCTTTGTAATGTGCTTCCTCAGTGTAGCCAATACTGATGTGTAGTATGCTGCTGTAACAGTAGTGTGAGGGGGAACTGCATGTGACGTGAGATCGTACATTGTCATGATGAAGTCGTCACCCAGTCCGAGAAAGCTCTGGTCGTTTCTTTGTAATGTGCTTCCTCAGTGTAGTCAATACTGACGTGTAGTATGCTGCTCTAACAGTAGTGTGAGGGGGAACTGCATGTGACGTGAGGACATGCATTGTCATGATGAAGTCGTCACCCAGTCCGAGAAAGCTCTGGTCGTTTCTTTGTAATGTGCTTCCTCAGTGTAGCCAATACTGACATGTAGTATGCTGCTGTAACAGTAGTGTGAGGGAGAACTGCATGTGACGTGAGGCCGTGTATTGTCATGACGAAGTCGCCACCCAGTCCGAGAAAGCTCTGGTCGTTTCTTTGCAATGTGCTTCCTCAGTGTAGCCAATACTGACGTGTAGTATGCTGCTGTAACAGTAGTGTGAGGGGGAAATGTATGTGACATGAGGTAGTGCATTGTCATGATGAAGTCTCCACCCAGTCCAAGAAAACTCTGGTCGTTTCTTTGCAATGTGCTTCCTCAGTGTAGCCAATACTGATGTGTAGTATGCTGCTGTAAAAGTAGTGTGGGGGGAACTGCATGTGACGTGAGGCCGTGCATTGTCATGATGAAGTCGCCACCCAGTCTGAGAAAGCTCTGGTGGTTTCTTTGCAATGTGCTTCCTCAGTGTAGCCAATACTGACGTGTAGTATGCTGCTGTAACAGAAGTGTGAGGGGGAACTGCATGCTGGTAAATCATTCAATTATAGTCAAAAAATGTGATCACCATCGCTTTCCCTGCAGATGGAACAACTTTTGCCTTTTTGATGTTGGAGAACCTGGCGATTTCACACTGTGCTAGCTTGTTTTCCATCAGGATCATAGTGATGCAGCCATGACTCATCACCGGTGATAATCGAAGCTTAGGGGTATTCGATTTGAGAACTCTGAAGCAGTGCTCAAGAAAAGTGAGGCGATTGTCAAGGACCTGATGAAGAATGGTCTACAGCACGTGTTCAAGAACTGGCAGAGGTGTTATAAAAAGTGCATTGAAGTAGGAGATGACTAGTTTTAAAAGGATTATGTAAACATTGAATTGCAGTAATATACATCCGTGACGAATAAATTAGTCTGAGTTTTTGTTGATGAGCCCGCGGATATCGCCTTTCGTTGATAATGAGCCCTTGAGCCTGGTAACGAGAGATTAGCATACTGTCCCTAACTAGTGGAGAACGTGTTAAAGTCCACTGTATTCCCGTACTTGCCTTGAACTTAAAGGAAGATTAGCAACAAACCATTATCCCAAATAACATGTACCAGATAGCAGAACAAGCGCTTGTGAGAAAAGAAAGGCGTATGGACATAGCACAAAACATTTGAAAAACATTTTTGCCAGTCTAAGAAGAAAACTTTAGCGCAGCAACACCTCTCTTCAGTGGAATCTAACGGGACCCTTGAAATTTCTGTTTCTCCTGAAAAATATTACACCTTGCATTCCGGAACTGAAAATTTTCTGTTAAAGTGGTTACTTTGATTTCGTTGTCTGCGTAAATTAAGAAATAACGGCAATTTTGTATGTTTCTCACCCCTAAATTTGCAGGACCATGAAATATTTCCGTTTAAGACATATTTCCGCTTAACCAGGGATCAGTGTAAGGCACATTGTACAGTATTTAGTTTATTAGAGAATAGGAAAGTGTTTGATACGCTATAAGTTACCGGTGATTCGAGGGTGGGTCAAAAAGTAATGCCTCCTACTTTTTTTACTTAAATAAGTAAGTTATGTGAAAACTTTGAATTTAGCGCAACTCCTGAGACCTTCTTCTCCAATCCCCTGCAGTAGTAACACCCTAAATCAGCAGGTGGCAGCACTACATCCTCTTGCAAAATGGCTGACATCGACATTCGTATTAGAGAGCGTTCTGTGATTGAATGTTTCACTGCGGAAGGTGAAACGCCAATTCGCATTCACGAAAGGCTAAAAAATGTGTATGGTGATGCAACGGTGGATGTCAGCACTGTTAGACGATGGGTTCGTCGCTGTAACGAAGCTGAAGGGCAAACACCATTGGCAGATGAAAAGCGAAGCGGCAGGCCGGTGACTGCAGTGACTCCATGCAACATTCAACGAGTCGATGACATCATTCGTGGTGATCGCCGAGTTACAACAGGTGAATTGTGTCGCATTACCTCCCTCAGTAAAGGCAGTGTGATGACGATTACTCAACAACTGGGTTACTCAAAAGTTTGTTCACTTTGGGTACCAAGAATGTTAACTGCCCAAAACAAAGAAACAAGGAAAACAATAGCTTCCGAGCAGTTGCAGCACTTAAATTTGGAGGGAGAGGAGTTTCTGGAAAAAAAAAAATGTTACGGGAGGCGAAACGTGGCTTCATTTTTTTGAGAATCAAAGAGGCAGTCAATGGAATGGCATCACTGAACGTCACCGAAGAAAAAAAAATTCAAAACTCAGCGGTCGTCAGGGAAAGTAATGGCGACAGAGCTCTGGACTGCAGAGGGTGTGTCTATGATTTATTTTTAGGAGCCAGGACGTACAATAAATTCTGAGCAGTACGTCAGAACTCTCAAAAAGCTGAAAGCATATCTTCGCCGAGTTCGCCCAACAAAAACTATGGCGGATGTTCTTCTTTTGCATGACAATGCAAGACCACACACCAGCAGTTACACCACTGCAGAAATTGAGAAATTGGGATGGCAAGTCTTACAGCCCTGACCTGGCACCATCAGACTTCCATCTGTTCGGGTCACTAAAGGAAGCTCATCGTGGGATTCATTTTGAAGATGAGGAGGCTTTGAAAACTCTGAGCGTAAATGGCTTAGGAAGTAAGACCGTGTGTTTTACCACACTGGAATACATGCCCTAGTTAAAGGGTGGACCAAAACTGTGGAAAAGGACGGAGATTATATAGAACAGTGACAAATTAGTCGTCAATGTTGTAGTTTTCAAGCTATGTAAATTGGAATCAATTGTTTTGGCAATTAAAAGAGAAAAAAAGTAGGATGCGTTACTTTTTGACCGACCCTCGGATATTTATTATACATTACTGTAAATGACGGTGTGCTCCTAGTATCTAGAGTTCTTCATACATTTCAACGGCATATTTAACTCACAGGTGCGATATTGCAGTAACAACCGAGGAAATTAGATTTAAATATGCTATACAGAATGTATTTACATTTATAGAGTTGCCCATAATGCTACAGAGCCTACTTGTGTAAATTACATCACTTATAAGCTCCCTTGATATTCATTTGTTTAAACATTAAAAAAAAAGCACAATAGCGGTATGTGATTCCGTCGCACATCTATCCAATGTCTCCTGAATGCTATGCAGTGCTGCAAGGCAGTTGTGTCCGAGAAGTTGCCTGTACATCAGGGGATTTCAAAAGCATCCGAACTACAAATTAACTAAGACCGTAGAACTACAGTAACTATTATTAACACGTTGTGAACTTTATCAGAAGAATATTTAATAGTTTCACATATTTAAAATGTAATTTCTGATACATTTCGTTGAGACAATCACTGCAGGAAGCGTGTGCATCATTATTACCGTGCGGATTTGTTCTACATCGTTCGAATTACGAAACTACTAGCAAAAGAGCGCTGCAAAAGCCAGTTGCTGTCAAATAACACTTTAATCTAGAGCAGAGAAGTCGCAAGTTCAGAGTAGAGCAGTACGATCCAGAGCTGTGAGTCGGCCATAAGGAGTGGAGTGCGTTCTAGTTGATTGTCATTTTGCCGGTAGTACGTGTAGTGCAGGGGAAGAGTTCTTCAGTAAACAACGGTGCTTATTGTTGTTAGAGTTGGCAAGTAGAGGAGTGTAAAACGGAAACGTTGTGTGTACGTCGGTGAAATTAAAAGCTACATAAGTTGGTGCGTGCAGCACACATATAATTGAACATAAGACTGATGAACTTGTAAAAGAACAAAAGGTTTAACATAAGTAAGCATACGTCTAATAATTTTAGTCACAAATACAATTAAGATAAAGTTCGTTTTACCATCTTTTTCACAGTATCACATAGAGTATGGTTAACGATAAGAAGAAAGTAGTTCAGAGATTCCTTTCTCTGGAACACCATTCTAAATTTAACACCATTTTCTAGCCTGAGGTCGACTTTGTTACCGACTTTTCATGAACATTTTAAAACAAGATATTAAATAAATATTGCAGTTCTGACCTGAACTGTACCACGTATTTGCAGAATAATTTATATAACGTTGCTGATAAATGCACAATGTTTAATACATGGTAAACCTATAAAAGCAAAGTTTCGAAACGGTAACAAGTTCACCTTAACAAAAAGCTAAATTAGAACCTCTAAAAGGCTATACCTGCCAACGCACGAAATAACTCCATGATAATCGCCTTTGGATTAACGTTGCAAAGTGTTCACGTGCCCAGACTCACCCCAACAAATACAACCTACTTCTCGTCAGTTGCATTATTTTCTTTTATTGGCTGTTTAAACAAAAATAATGCTATTATTTATTAAATCATCCTGCACAGTCATTTACGTTTTGTTGTTTTAACATTTATACTTTTGCATTTCTATTTTGGTTTCAATGAAAACATTAATATTTACTTCTTCTACCACCTAATTATAAGAACGTGGAAGTCTTGCATTCCACCAAATTCTTTTACACAAATTTATCTAAAAGTATCTTTTGATATTCCTTGGCTAAAACAAAAGTATCTTAGAAAAAAGGTGAAAGTGTGTCTATTAATGCACGTGCTTGGCCCATAAAACAAACTGTCGAATAGATAATGCCATAAAATCTTGGATTTTCCTGTATTCATGTCTAGTTGCTCCTTTATATTCCCTTTTCACGTTTCTCTAACTTATTTATTGATTATTTTTCATTATTCTTAACCATTTCTTTCTGGTCTTTCGTTCCTACTTTCGTTCTTTCCGTCTTTCCTTCTTCCTTTCTTTCCTCTTTCCTCTTTCCTTCTTCCTCTTTCCTTCTTTTTCCTCCCTACCTCCATCCCTTCCTTTCTCCCTTCCTTCCTTCCTTCCTTCCTTCCTTCCTCCCTCCCTCCCTCCTTCCCTTCCTTCCTTCCTAACTCCTTCCCTCCCATTCTTCCTTCCTCCCTCCTTCACTCCCATCCACCCTCCCTCCCTGCTTCCCTTCCTTCCTTCAACCCTCCTTCCTTCCCGTCCTTCCTTCCTCCCTTCCTCCTTCCCTCCCTTCATTCCTTCCATCCTCCCTTCATCCTTCCCTGCCTTCCTTCATATCTCTCCTTCTCTCCCTCCCTTTCTTCCTTCCTCTCTTCTTTCCTCCCTCCCTGACTTCCTTCCTTCCTCCCTCCCTCTCTCCCTGACTTCCTTTCTTCCTCCCTACCTCCCTTTTTCCCTCCGTCCCTCCCTTCCTTCCTTCCTTGCTTCCTCCCTCCTTCCCTCCCTTCTTTCATCCCTCATTCCCTCCATTCCTTCCTCCCTGCTTCCCTCCCTTCCTTCCTCCCTGCTTCCCTCCCTCCATCCCCTCCCTCCCACCCCCTCCGTTCCTTCCTTCCCTACCTTCCTTCCTCGCTTTCTCCCTTCCTTCCTCCCTCCCTTCCTTCCCTTCTTCCTTCCTCCCTACATCATTCCCTCCCTTCCTTCCTAACTCCTTCCCTCCCATCCTTCCTTCCTCCCTCCGTCACTCCCTTCCAACCTCCCTCCCTGCTTCCCTTCCTTCCTTCTTCCCACCTTCCTTCCCGTCCTTCCTTCCTCCCTTCCTCCTTCCCTCCCTTCATTGCTTCCATCCTCCCTTCATCCTTCCCTGCCTTCCTTCATATCTCTCCTTCTCTCCCTCCCTTTCTTCCTTCCTCTCTCCTTCTCTCCCTCTCTTTCTTCCTTCCTCTCTTCTTTCCTCCCTCCCTGACTACCTTCCTTCCTCCCTCCCTCTCTCCCTGACTTCCTTTCTTCCTCCCTACCTCCCTTTTCCCTCCGTCCCTCCCTTCCTTTCTTCCTTGCTTTTTCCCTCCTTCCCTCTCTTCTTTCCTCCATCATTCCCTCCCTTCCTTCCTCCCTCCTTCCCTCCCTTCCTTCCTCCCTCCTTCCCTCCCTTCCTTCCTCCCTGCTTCCCTCCCACCATCCCCTCCCTTCCACCCCCTCCGTTCCTTCCTTCCTCACTCTCTCCCTCCCTTCCTTCCTCCCTCGCTTCCTTTCTTCCTTCCTCCCTACATCCTTCCCTCCCTTACTTTCCTCCTTCCTCCTTTCCTCCCTTCTCCCAGTTCCTGTAATTTTTCCATGGTTGTTCGTACAGAATAAGTGTTACATTGCCCTGTTACAATAGAACTTTATTTCGGTTAACTAATGCGGGGTATCTCCGTCTCAGAATTTCATGAACTTGTTCCAGTTGTTGAGAATAAAGTTCCTCAGCAATCGTCCACCCGTTTGCAACAAACTCCCAGTGAGTCACATCTTCAAAATTCCACCAGACACACAACATTACTTTGAGATCCAAGTGACTTTATTTAACAATCACTTTGGCAAGTTGGCAAGGATCAAGCCACTGTTTCGAGGCATCAGGGTGACACTCCAGCCGTGAAAGCCTACGCATTAAAACCTAATATTTTGTTTTCTATAGCATATAGATACTTTGAAGTCATGTGACCTCTATGAAGTAAGAACGTTAATAAATGAAACAAGTAGAATAACAATATGAACACAATGTAACTACATATTTTATTTTCCACATTTAAGTTTGTGAAATTATTTCCAATAAACAAAAACAAAATGCCTGTAAGAATATAATAACAGTTTAGATTGTGACACTTTCGACTCGTTCACAACTCGACTGGTGTTTGTCGACAGAGTTCTCGCAGTTTACGGCTCGTTTAATGCAATACAGAAAGACGAACAAATGAAGGTAGTAAATCAACATTCGCAGAGCCCTGAATGAACAAACTTTCCTCCGATTATCATCGAGAGGCAGCTGTTTAAACTTGGAATATCTATCACATTACCCCGAGAGCTTTGGCAAGAAGTCTTCTCCTAGCTATTTGGCAACTGTTTCTTATGAGAATGAATTTAATTTTCGTTGCCTAACTTTTGCTTTCTTGCGACTACAGCTTCAATATTGTCAATCCACGCTACGCCGAACCACAACAAAGGCAGCAGAGAAGCCAGCAAGTAAAGTTTCCCTTCTGTTTCGATTGTAAATGTAAAGAAAAAGCAACGTAAGTTATACTGGGAATTTCAGAATGATTTTATTTACACTTGTCAGCAAGATACGAACAGAATAACGAAAATGAGTGTGCTAATTTTGTTAGTTATGTTTTAGATATCAGTTAAATAAAGGTGCGGAGGGTGAAAACGTGGTCTTGTAAGTCTAAAAGTATAATGTACATTATTGTTATTAAAATTAACGTAAGTAAATGGCTTTTATTTTGGCAACGAAGTTAAATGCTCGTAATTATTGGCTTTAATTCCTATTGGATAGTTTCAAATGAAATAATTTTTCAGGTAAATTGATGGAAATAATCATTTATTTCACAGTAGCCATGTGTGGGGTAAAGTTTGGATGAGTAGAGCCAGACTGAAAAATTCAATGACATAGCCGGGATTTGAACCATGGATCTCCCGCTCTGCATGTGGTTACCTCTCTCTCTCTCTCTCTCTCTCGGCATGTTTTTCTAAGTCAGCACCGTTTTGGAATTAAAAAAAGACGTGTATAGATATCGCAATAACTTTATTTTTAAATGAAAACCTGTACGTTAATTTACTTTTCTACATAATTTCCGTGAACATTAAGACACTTGTCATAACGTGGCACCAGTTTTTGAATACCCTCCTCATAAAATTCTGCCGCCTGACGTGTTGACCACTGTATCACAACTGTTTTGACTTCGTTATCGTTTTGAAGACGCTGACCGCCCAGATGTTTCTTCAAGTGCAGGAACAAATGGTAGCCGCTGGGCGCTTTAGATCAGGGCTGAATGGAGCATGATCTAGAGTTTCCCATTGAAAAGATTTGATGAGATCTCTGGTCCGATTAGCCACGTGTGGACGGGCATTGTCATGCAGCAAAACGATACCCCTACTCAACCTTCCACGTCCTTTGTTCTGGATTGCACGGCGCAGGTTTTTCAATGTCTCACATTGATTGTCTCATTACGAGGCAGAAACTCAACCAGCAATACTCCTTTTCTGTTCCAAAAAACTGTGCACATGCTTTTCCGGGCAGAAATTGTTTGCTTAAACTTCACTTTTGTGGGTGATGATGGATGTCGCCATTCCATGGATTGTTGTTTCGATTCTGGTGTGACGTAGGCCACCCATGTTTCGTCACCACTAACAATTTGTTCTAAAATGTCTTCACCTTTATTGTGGTACCACTCAAGGAAAATCAATGCACTGCCTAAGCGTTGGGTTTGTGCAAATCCGTCAACATTTTCGGAACCCAACGTGAACACAATTTCCGGTACTTCAAGTTCTCGGTCACAATGCGATACAAAACACTACGAGAATATTGAGGAAAATAGTCGCACAATGATGAAATTGTAAAGCGTCTGTTTTCTCTCACCTTTTCGTCCACTTTCTGCACCAAATCTTCAGTAACGACCGAAGGACGCCCACTCCGTTCTTTGTCATGCACATATGTGCGGCCATCTTTAAATGTTCTCACCCATATCCTTAGCATTCCATCACTCATAATGTTTTGTCCGTAAACTTCACAGATCTGACGATGAATATCGGTCGGTTTTTCGCCTTTAGCAATAAGGAATCGTATAACAGCCCGTACTTCATAATCGGTGGGACTCACGACTGTCGGAGGCATCTTAAACACTCAGTAACCAACGTATACAATGAAGAATCAGACTGTAATGGCGTCAGTGCGTAGACAAGAGATGTAGGAACCGGCGCGCATGCGCAGAACAAGACTTGTGGGAACAAATAAACAAACATTAACTCTCTGTACAGTAGAACATAAAGATAATGATGTATAACATTCATCCTGAATTTAATATATCTACTTTACAGTGTCATCAAAGTTGAACCACGTAGAACTTGCAGAAATATACTACAATGTATTCGCTATAGGGACTACGGGCCTTGTCAATTGTGAAGCTAATCTTTTCCATGTTACTCCTTGTCATTGCTTTTAATTTTATAATACTTAAAGCTTTTCTCAAATGGGCAGTCATTCCTTTTTTATCCTTTGATCAAGCAAAGAGAAGAGAATTTCAAAGCCAACACTTAGCAACCAGTTGTAAAAACATCTGACTGACGGATAAGCCCCCTATATATTCTTTCTTTCCAACGTAACTATAGAAAATTTGTAAGTAAACAACCTTTACTATCGATAAATCGGTTTATCTCGATTAACGCCGAGTAACAAAAGCATAAGCGTCGGTAAGAATATCTTTACAACAATGTGAGTTAATTAAACTGAGTTAATTTCCTGTTAATACGTAATAATAGTAATGCTGTTAATAGTTTTAACACTTTTTCAAATAAATTTGCTGTTTTAAGAGTTTAATTTACAGGTAAATAAATATACCCGTATTATAGCAAATTTACGAAGCCTGTTCAATAAAAAATAATAACATTTTTTGACAACGTACCTTTACTCATCCTCATAACTGTAATGGTCCTTCTCAAAATAGTCTCCCATGAATACGATGCACTTGTCCCAGCGTTTCTGCCAGTCTTCAAAGACAGCTGGAAACCATTATTGAAAGATACTTCCAAAATTGCTTGAGCAGCCTTCACCACTGCTTCTGATGATGGATAATACCTCCCACTAAGGCGTTTCTTCAAGTTAGGGAATAGAAAAAAGCCACATGGGGATAAATCCGGACTATAGGGAGAGTGAGGGATGCTTCTCACGTTGGCTTTTGCAAGATATTCAGCAACAACATTGGCAGTATGCGGCCGTGCATTATCGTGGTACAGCATCCAGCCTGCTTCACAGAAATGTGGTGTTTTTGCCCTGATATGGACTAGCAATGTTTTCAGAACATCCCTGCAGTGTTATCCAGTTACTGATGTGTGTGCAGGTAAAACATGCAGATAAACTATTCCATGAATGTCAAGGAATGAGATGATCATAACTTTCCCAGCAGAAGCAACCACTTTTTCCGCACTTAGCTTTGCTGTTTGCTCTCAGGATCAAAATGATGTAGCCAAGTTTCATCAGCAGTTATTACGTTTGAAAGAAACTCCGGATCTTCCTCTAGCATCAAATTTAACTGCATGCGAATGTTCTTTTGTTCGGGAATCAACAGTCTTGGAACCCATCGCGCACAAACACGTCTCATGTGTAATGTTTCTGTCACCAACGTGTGGGTGGCACCTAATGAAATGTTCAGTATTTCAGAAAGTGATCTTAAGGTAATTCGTCGATCCTCTCTCACAATGGCAGCAGCAGTGTAGATGTTTTCTTCCGTAAGAGCAGTAACTGGAGCATTGGGTCCACCTTCCTTTGAAATTGACTGTCTCCCTTCTTTAAACATTTTAAACCACCTTCGAGCTGTGCTGTAGGGAAGAACAGACCTTCCACAGGCCTCCTGTAACATTGTATAGGCCTCAACTGAAGATTTGTTGAGACGAAAGCAGAATTTCAAAGCCGCATATTGTTCCTCGCGTGTTACCTCCATTTTAGTGGGAGGCGATACTGAACATGTCTGAACTTGCCTGGTTCTCACAGGTAGGAACCAAGAGTACCAACAATGAAACTATTACGGCGTGTTTGTTACACATTAAGCTAACAGAATATTATGAGATTGAATTTTAGTTTGAGAAATTATGATAATTCTTTATTGAACAGCCCTCATTCCTCATTATTGTTAATATTCGAAATTTTATCTTCTGTAGTATATAAGCGTTATTGATACGTTTGTAAGAACCGTTGTGTAAAAGCGATTAGATCAAAATATCTGTAAGTGCACGAGCCATTATCCCGTCTCTATTGCTGTTGCTGAACGTATACACAGAATAGAGTGTAGTGAGGTATCCAAATCTTTGAAGAAATCGATACTGTATGCTCAACTCACCCCACAACTTGACATTTTATGTTTGTCTGGGACATTTGACACAGGAGATTTGTATAATCCGATTTTTAATGAGAAAGGGTAGGTATCTCGTTAAGGAAGACACGGTACAGATCTTTGATCCAGCACGGATCATCTTGATAACGTTGCTTACACTGCAGCAGCAGCAAGCCCTAACGTTGTTATGACAACGTGTGTCTACTGCCTTTGTGGCCGGCGCTGCGGTTTGATAAAGATATTAACAAGCTTACACTGCCTCCAAGAGAAAGTCATAATTATCATCGGAAACAATGAGAGCGTGTACACAGGGGATGAAAGAACAGGGAATTGGGTTGGCGGTTTTGGGGATGTTGCTGTTGCTGTTGAAAGTTTTGGGCCGCCATGAAGGGGAGATGTGTCACAAGCAGTGACCACCCAGTCCCTTGTCTCTGCTTTAAAAACAGAAAGGAAAATCTCAAATTGTGGAGTTTCCGGGCTCAGAGACCAATTTCCCTAATGAAAGCCCTCCCTCCTCTTTTAAACGAAAACAGTTAAAATAATTTAGGGGAGAGATTAGTACAATTACACACTGTACCAAGAGGTGCCTTAGAAAAGTCTTAAAAAAAGCAATTAATTTGTCTACACGTAATGATGGCATTCTATTACTTTAGAATTTTCCAAACGATTACAGGTTTACAGGTGTGAGGGGCATCAGACATCTTACTGTTTCATTAATATTATGTAGCAGAGATGGTAGCATGTCTACCTCACGTTCAAGTGCTCCCGAGTTCGAATCTCGGCCAGAGAAGACGTATCAATATATTTTTCTCTGTGGTTCTACCTTATCCAGAAAGATAAATGTCTGGTAACTCTAAGCTCTATGTACCCTGTACTCATTTGAACATTTCATTCATCGTCCGGTATGACTTAACGTTGGAGGCTTTACCTTATACTGAAAGATAAATGTCTGGTAACTCTAAGCTCTATGTACCCTGTACTCATTTGAACATTTCATTCATCGTCCGGTATGACTTAACGTTGGAGGCTTTACCTTATACTGAAAGATGAATGTCTGGTAACTCTAAGCCCTATGTACCCTGTACTCATTTGAACATTTCATTCATCGTCCGATATGACTTAACGTTGGAGGTTTTACCTTATCCAGAAAGATAAATGTCTGGTAACTCTAAGCTCTATGTACCCTGTACTCATTTGAACATTTCATTCATCGTCCGATATGACTTAACCTTGGAGGTTTTTCCTTATACTGAAAGATGAATGTCTGGTAACTCTAAGCTCTATGTACCCTGTACTCATTTGAACATTTCATTCATCGTCCGGTATGACTTAACGTTGGAGGTTTTACCTTACACTGAAAGATGAATGTCTGGTAACTCTAAGCTCTATGTACCCTGTACTCATTTGAACATTTCATTCATCGTCCGATATGACTTAACTTTGGAGGTTTTACCTTACACTGAAAGATGAATGTCTGGTAACTCTAAGCTCTATGTACCCTGTACTCATTTGTACATCATTTCATTCATCGTCCGATATGACTTATCGTTGGAGGTTTTCCCTTATCCTGAAAGATGAATGTCTGGTAACTCTAAGCTCTATGTACCCTGTACTCATTTGTACATCATTTCATTCATCGTCCGATATGACTTATCGTTGGAGGTTTTCCCTTATCCTGAGAGATGTATGTCTGGTACCACTAAGCTCTATGTACTCTGTACTTATTTGAACATCATTTCATTCATCGTCCGATATGACTTAACGTTGGAGGTTTTCCCTTATCCTGCAAGAAGAATGTCTGGTAACTCTAAGCTCTATGTATCCTGTACTCATTTGAACATCATTTCATTCATCGTCCGATATGACTTATCGTTGGAGGTTTTCCCTTATCCTGAAAGAAGAATGTCTGGTAACTCTAAGCTCTATGTATCCTGTACTCATTTGAACATCATTTCATTCATCGTCCGATATGACTTAACGTTGGAGGTTTTCTCTTATCCTGAAAGATGAATGTCTGGTAACTCTAAACTCTATGTACCCTGTACTCATTTGAACATCATTTCATTCATCGTCCGATATGACTCAACGTTGGAGGTTTTCCCTTATCCTGAAAGAGGAATGTCTTGTAACTCTAAGCTCTATGTACCCTGTACTCATTTGAACATCATTTCATTCATCGTCCGATATAACTTAACGTTGGAGGTTTTCCCTTATACTGAAAGATGAATGCCTGGTAACTCTAAGCTCTATGTACCCTGTACTCATTTGAACATCATTTCATTCATCGTCCGATATGACTTAACGTTGGAGGTTTTCCCTTATCCTGAAAGATGAATGCCTGGTAACTCTAAGCTCTATGTACCCTGTACTCATTTGAACATCATTTCATTCATCGTCCGATATGACTCAACGTTCTGTTTTCCCTTATCCTGAAAGAGGAAGGTCTTGTAACTCTAAGCTCTATGTACCCTGTACTCATTTGAACATCATTTCATTCATCGTCCGATATGGCTTAACGTTGGAGGTTTTCCCTTATCCTGAAAGGTGAATGTCTGGTAACTCTAAGCTCTATGTACCCTGTACTCATTTGAACATCATTTCATTCATCGTCCAATATGGCTTAACGTTGGAGGTTTTCCCTTGTCCTGAAAGGTGAATGTCTGGTAACTCTAAGCTCTATGTGCTATGGACTTATTTGAATATCATTTATTCATTGTTCGACGTAAATTAATATTGCAGAATATAAGTTAGAAATAAATAAGATAATAAAAGTTAAATTAATTGATATATTATAAGTTGTTCCAACTTTACTCATCATTTAGAAAGCCGAAGTGTTGTCTCGCCATTTTATACAAATAATATTGAGCCCAAATTCAATGAGGTTACTGTCCCATTCCGGGAAAGCAAAGGTTAGCATTACTGCAGTTCTTAAAACTTTACAACACTCAACGAAAAAAAATTCTACTATTAACAATCGTGATCTATCATTATATTTGTTGTTATTATGAAATTTCTAAAACTGCTTTATATACTCTGTGTTACTTCTGCAAATCCTTTGCTCCCAAGTTTATCAGAAGTTGTATCCGAACGCTTTTGAATCAAATTTCTTATGAAATAAAGTGGTCGAGTATATTGTAATACCAAGTATTGCATATTTCATTGGATATATGCAAGTTACCAAGAACGTGTGACCGCTGCAGCACAATGTAAGGAAGAAGCTTGAATTCATAGAATTACTGACGTTGATGGCGTCCTCGTGTAGAGACATTCGGATTTTTATGGAGGTCTGCCCTGTACGTCCACACTTACACTGCTGTCCGTGATAAAACGCCTTTATAGCTTCCTTGGGGCAAGCGTTTTATCGTCCTGACTCACCAAAAATTTTAATTATAATTTCACAACCAT